>JAMZRA010000004.1:10304751-10555031 GCA_024499935.1 Tyrophagus putrescentiae
ACTAAAATCATGTGTTTTAATACAAAACAAAACTCATATCTTTAAGCAAGACAAGTTTTAACACTATGACACACGGAAACCCAAAAATATTATAACTGGGACATGTGGGGTACTGTTGGAAAGCTTGAGAAAAGTTGTACAATATATATTTTTTAAAAAAAATCTAGGAGCCTCCGTTTATTTTATAACTAATTTTCAATTTTCAAAACAATCGTAATTTGACTGTATTGCAACAAGTCGTTTTATGTCAAAACCTTAACCATTTTTTGCAATTTTGGTGGCATTTGAAAGATACATTCTTCAACTTTAATAAGAAAAAAAGAAAAAAAATTGGGATTTTTAAATTTATATTTAAAATAGCAAAACTTGATACTATGTTTGAGGTTGTATTTGGGGGCATTTTGGGGGCTTACCTGCCGAGTGTCTGTTCGCCCGGCAGAATTGCTACAGTTGTGCGCACACTAAAGTTCAATTTTTTTTCGTGGGCACTGCTTTCCATTTTTTGCTCATAAAACATTGCTTTTCAAAAATAAGTTAAAACAAGGGCGTGAGTGTCGCTTCGCGACACGTACTCTTTAGTTTTTCTAAATTTTTAAGCATTGACTGGTGTCATTTGGTTGATCGGCATCGTCCGACGGCTTGAGACACAACGAGCAAGCTCGTTGTGTCCCAAGCCGTCGGTGCCGATCAACCAAATGACACCAGCCTTCAACATTTGGGGTTTACTTGGCTGGTTAGTTTGTAAAAAATTTTGTTCAGTGTCATTTGGAAAATCCATAATAAAAAATACTTTTAATAGTCCAGTCAACTCAAATTTAACATCAATAGATAGGTGTTTATTAGCGTCGTTTTTAAACTAAACCGCGTCATAGAATCATGAAAAATGTAATTTATAGAACCATAAATGTAAACGCAAAAAAATTATATAGAACTTAAATAGGGATTTGTACAAAAATTAAAACTGATTCTAATAATTACTTCCGTAAGTCAAATCAACCTAAATTTAAAACCAATAGATAGGTAGTAGTTAGCATTGTTTTCAAGTAAAACAATGTTTAGATATCATGAAAGATGTAATTTATAGAATCATAAATGTAAATGCGGAAAATCATATGGAATTAATATAAGAATTTTTATGAAATCTTTAACTGGTCATAATAATTACTTGAGTTAGTCAAATTAACCCCAACTTAATACCATTAGATAAGCACTACTTTGCTTTGTTTTCAGGTAAAACTGAGCTTTGAAATCTTGAACGATGTAATTTATAGAATCATAAATGTAAATTCAAAAAATCATATGAAATTAATATATGAAATCTTTAACTGACTGTAATAATTACTCTAAAAGATCAAATCTTTTTGAGTTTAACGCCAATAAGTAAGTATCCGTTAGCTTAGTATTCAGGCAAAAACCGCAACTCAATAACTTTCACGGTGTATTTTTTAGAGTCAAAACAAATCGTATAGAACTTATTCAGAAAGTTCGAAAATATGATCTTAAAAATGCACCCGGTGTTCGAATCACCCCAAGTTTGGTACCATTTGAAAGATGCCATTTAGCTTGTTTATTGTGTGAAAACCGTTTCTTGATATCTTGAACGATGTAATTTATAAAAGCAAAAAAGTCAGTGCAGAGAGAGAAACATCATTTTTTTCATGTTTTAAACAACATCTAAATTTTTAATTTTTACTTGATAATTAACTAGACAAGTTAATTTTTGAAAAAACATGAAAATTTTAAATATTGATTAAAACTAAGTATATTAGATTGATTTTTGAAAAAGCTCAAATACAACAAAAACTGCATCTTATTGCAAAGTTATCTTCAAAACGGAGGCACCTGAATTTTTTCTAAAAAATATATATTGTACAACTTTTCTCAAGCTTTCCAACAGTACCCCACATGTCCCAGTTATAATATTTTTGGTTTTCCCTGTTACAGGGTGTAATTGTAGCAATGTAAGGTTTGAGTTTATCACAAACTTATCACCTATTAGCCTTTTACTAGCTGCATTCTTAGAATCAAGTGTAGATAAAAAAATTGTGCTCAGTTTATGGCTAAACAAATCCTCTTTTTTACTAAACAACAAGTATTAGCTGCAAAATGTAAGCAGCAGCTTGCTTTGTCATTTTTGCAAACAACTAAAAAATCAACAAATTTTTTAAAATGAGCAGTTCAAACACTACCATTGACACAACTGTGACAACTACCACAAGTACTACTACTACAGCTGAAACTACGCCCACTTTTAACCCCAGCCATAGAAACCCGAACCAGCCTCGTCGACGTCCTCCAAAACTACCAGTGCCCTTTTGAGGCCGAACCTGAGCTGCTCTGCGACTACTACAAAACTCACACTGAGGGCGGTGTCTGTCCGTTCGGCCACCGGCTGGTGGCCTTCACCTCGGGAATTGACCTCTCTGAGCTGCCGTCCTACTTCTGCGTCAATCACCTTCTGGAGGACTGCATCCACCCCCTTACCGAGGGCGCCGTCAGCGGCCTGGTTCGCTGCACTGATGGGCTGCACCTGACGGCGGCAGACATGGTGGACAGCAGGCGGCTACAGGAGATGCTCGCCAGTGAGGTGCTGGACGCCGACGCTCGACAAAAAGAACGTCAACAAGACGTGGAGTTGATCATCCACAGCTTCGATGAGGACCTCGAAGCGGCGAGAAGCTCCGCCCCTCCTCTCTCAGCTGATGTGTCCTCTACCACTGCTACTGATGACTGCTGCAGCATCTGTCGAGTTGACTTCGCCTCAGTGGCGGCCTTTGGCCTGCTGGACAGCTGTGATCACGCCTTCTGCGCTGGATGCATCCTCACCTGGCGGAACAGTCAAAACCGCTGTCCGAACTGCCGAGTTGGCTTTGCTCGAGTCCTGCTCTGGTCACGGCCAAAGCTTCCCAGGTCGTGGTCTACGGAGCACAAGACTGCCCTTTTTGAGTTGCAAAGTCGCTGTGCAGGCACCTCTGCCGGTCAAAGGGTTCGGGTAGACGATCTGCAGGAGATGATGGAGCGACTGACGACGACGGCTGATTGACAGCAAACCAGCTGGGCAAACTCAAGAGACTGATGTGTGATTGACTAATTTCAATAAAACCGTTAACTAACACTTATCTTTACTACTACTAATTAGGCAAGTTTGTAATAATAAATAATGATCTTCTACTGAAAATATTTGCAAAAATAAGAGTAACTTTAATGTGTGATTTCCATCTTTTTTGTTTATCAATTTTACTAAAAAATAAGTCGCAGTATACTAAAAAAATCTGATTGATTAACCTTTAATTGACATTTGTTATCACAAAATGCATTAGTTGCATGCATACATGTAATAATTTTTCTTAGAATCACTTTGGTTAAATAAAAATGGCCGATTTAAAGTACAAAAGGCAGCTTTATAAAAGCAAAATATACCACTAATGCGCATTTAGCACAGTTGATTAAAACAACAACTAAAAAATGAGCAGAAGACCTAGTATTACTGAAACAGTAACTCCAAGTAGTTCTAGTTCAAACCCAAATTCTAGTCTAAGTGCAACTACAAACAGTGACACAGCTACCACTACTGACGATACTAGCACTTTAACGCCCACTCAACCAACAGCAGAACACACCTCAACACCGCCACCTTCAGCTACACCCGAACAACCAGAGCCAGAAATACCAGAGTTTGAATTTGACCGACTGATACTATCATCCTGCAGTTGCAGTCAATATTACTACAGTCAGTAGCCGAGCCGAAGCAGCAACAACAGCAGCGACTGCCGCCCAAAACGACCTATCTGATCTTCTGCAGTACTACCAGTGTCCCTTTGAAGCCGACCCTGAGCTACTATGCAGCTTCTACGCCCGCTTCGACGGCATGTGCCCCTTTGGCCACCGACTGAACGCCATCACCACTACTGGCATCGAGCCGACTGAGCTGCCCTCGTACATTTGCGTTCTCTACCTGCTGTGCCGGTGCCACGGCGACGCCACCGTGGGCGCCGCCAGTGGCCTGACCCGCTGCAAGGACGGCCTCCACCTGACGACGGCCGAGCTGATGGACGGAAGGCGAGTTCAGGAGATGCTGGCCGTCGAGGTGCTGGACGCTGACTCTAGGCTGGAGCAAAGAGAGCAGGAGGTGCAGCAGATTATCAACCGCCTTGTGGAGGCAAGGGAAGAGGAAGGAGCAGAAGCAGAAGCAGAGGTAATCACGGTAGAAGAAACGTTTGAAACTGCTGAACTGCTGAAACTGCTGAAACGTCTGAAACGTCAGAAACGCCGGACACGCCAGAAAACCTTGACCCGAATGCCGATGATCAACCTGACGGAACTGTACTGCCACCCCCTGAAGAGCCTGACTGCTGCAGTATCTGCTACACCGAGTTCACCACAGTGGAAGCCTTTGGCTTGCTGGAGAAGTGCGATCACGCCTTCTGTGCCAGCTGCATCCTCACCTGGTTTCAAAATAGAACTGAACTGAGGGAGAGAATCTGCCCGTACTGTCGGGCAGAGTCAAATCGACTGGTTGTCTGGCCGGCGCCAAAGATTGACTCCACAGAGCAAAAGGCGACAGTTTTTGAGCTGCAGTATCGCTGCTTTAGTATCACAGGCAGACTGGACGACGATGATGATTCGAGCGATTCCAGCGAGGATGATCACGAGGAAGAAGAAGAAGAAGAAGAAGGGGAAGGAAATGATAATATTCTCCTCTTCTTCGGCAATGAAAACAATAATGAAGGTAATGAAGATGCTATCGCAGAAGAAGCTGGTGAAGGTGCTAATGGTGCTAATCCGAATGGCAATTATTTAAAATTTAGTGTTCTAAATCATTTTACAATTAAACTTTCAATTGACTAATCAAGGCTAATGAATTTCTCCTCTTCACCATCAGCAGCAGTGTCACTCAAAATACTCATTTTTGATTTTTCCTATCTCATCCTTCTTCACTCTCCAACTTTGCAATTTTATCCCCTCTCATTTTTTCCGCTGCGATGACGCACCGACGGCGCTGCCGACACATGCTCGCTCTAGCGGCGATGACGAGAAACGACGACGACAAGCAAACGCGGAGAAGAGAAGAGAAGAGCAGCAACAGAGCAGAGGAGAGAAATGTGAGAGAGCGAGTGGAGAAATTGTCAACAAACTCGAAAGACGCCGCTTCTCAATCATCACCACCAATTATTTCTTGAAGACGAGGACGGAGACATCAACAGCAGATCGACTTTAGAATTCGCCCGAGTAATTGGGCGTTTCAGGGTTGTTGTTGGAGTTCCTCTGAAGCTCCATCGGATCCTTCTTTTTTCTCCACGCAACAGTTGGCACAGTGTGCTCACTGTTTGTTTGTTTTGTCGTTAGATCTCCGACACACCGAGCGAGCGAGAGAGCAGCATCTTTCCTTCCCTCCTCTTAATCTCTTTTTTATTACATTTATACTTCTGAGGTAAGTGTGCAATACTTTGTCTTCCACTTTTTTTGGATGCTGTACCACTACCACCACCACAGCTATCTAATCTTCAAATCATCATCAGGACCGTTTGCGTCGAAATCAATCGCTTCCCTCTTTTCTTACACTCTTTTTCTAACCACAACAACTTTTGGCTTTTCTCTCCCTCTCTTTTCGCCCCCAAACAAAGCAGCGACGACCACAACAACAACAACTACAAAAGAAACGGAAAGCAAGCAATGGTGTCCACATTTCCCGAGAGCCACGTGCTGGCCTACTTTCAGTGTCCTTTTCAGGGTTCGATTTCTACTTTGGGATCTTTTTTCATTACTAACATTCTGTCTCTTCTCTTTCAGACAATGGCCAGCTGAGCTGCAGCTACCTGGTTCACTTCAAGACGTCGCAGTACCGAAGTGGCTGTCCGTTCGGGCACCAGGTCAACATGACCAGCAATGCTGATCAGCAGCAGCAGCAGATTCAGCTTCGTGAACTGCCGCCGTACGTCTGCTTCGCCTACCTCAGCCACGGCTGTTGCAATGCCGCCGTCTCCAGCGGCAATGTGGTGGTGATATCTCTATCTCTGCGAGCACCAACAACAGCAACGCGCTGCCACGCTGCTCCGAGGGCTTCCACCCCTCGATGGAGGACCTGGTCGACCTGGAGCAGCTCACCAGAAGATGGCCTTTCACATTCTCTCCGGCGACGCGAAGGCGGCGAAGCAGGTGCAGCAGCAGCAGCAGAAGCAGCTGTGATAGGCAAGGCTCATTCCGGCATCACGATCAATGCGGCGTCCCCACGATCTCCGGCGGCGGGCGACAGACGCAGGCCGGATACGAGAACCAGAAGAGGAGGCTGAAAAGCTCAGCGAAAATACGCTTCACGCCGACGACCAGTGCTGCGTCTGCTTGGAGTCGGTGAGCGGCGGCGGTGGCGGCTCAGACGGCTCCTCCGGTGACCGCCTCTTCGGCCTCACCGAGGGCTGCGCCCACGTCTTCTGCTCCGACTGTCTGCTGACCTGGTGCGAGGGCCGCGTCGCCGTCGCCAATCGCAACACCCACAAGTGTCCCACCTGTCGCGTGGAGACCGGGAAGGTCCTCGTCGCCCAGCGCCTGCCCGCCTCCGAGGCGGAGAAGGCGAAGCTCTTTGCGCAGCAGTACAAGTGCATGGCCATCAGCCGCCGCGCCATGACGCCCCCGCTGATCTCCGACTCGGATGATGATGATGAGGATGAGGACGATGATGACGACGACGATGACGATGACGAAAACTTTACGATGAACTTGCCCGCCATCATGAGAGTGGTCGCCAGGGTGGCGCGCGTCCTTGAGAATGCCGAAGACGATGAAGATGAGGATGAGGGTGAAGGTGAGGTGAAGGTGACAATGTCGGTGGGGAAGACAACAATGCTGTCAACAATGGTGATGATAGGCACGTTTTCAACTTTGACAACCCATCGTTGAGACGTGTCCTTACCTTAGAGGACATCGAGGAAGATGACGGGGAGTGACGGGGAGGAGGAGGAGGAGCAGGAGCAGGCTGTACATTTGCCGGTGATCAATGGAACGGTGTACATCGATCCCTCCACTCTTCTCCGCTTCAGCGGCCGCCCCCGACAACTCCAAAATCGTCGCCCGGTTGCTGCTGGTGGTGACGCTGCTGCTATTGCTGGTGGTGGTGATGGTGGTGGTGGTGGTGGTGAAAGAATTGGCGAAGGAGGTGATGGAGGTGCTGAAGATGGTGCTGGCTCGGCCGCCAGCTCCACCGACGCCACGCACGGAAGCTCTTCGCAGGGCGACGAGTGAATGAGGATGAGGATGAGGATGGGAAGAGGAGAACCGTTTCGATGAGATGGACATCAGCCCGGAGATTGATTGATTTGTGATTGAGAACACAAAGGAACTTCCTCCTCCTCTTCTTCCTCTTCTGCCAAACCAGTGATACGCCTTTTCTACCTTTCTCTCTCCCTCTCTTTTCATCCACTCGCCTAGTCGACACACAGTGTGATCGCCGCCGCCGCCACCGAAAAAAGAATGAGCCAGCAATAGCATAGCAGAATGCTTTGCCGATGTGTTTCCACTTTGTTCACCTCTCTCATTTTCACACCTCTTTTTTATTTTTTTTCCGCCTCCCTTTTCTGATTCTGTTGCTGTTATCTCTCCTGTTATCCTCGCTATTATTATCACACACCAATCACTCTCACCCACATCTTCCGTTGTGATTCCGCTTCCACTTTATCATTCTTCTCTCTTAATCTTAATCTCTTATATCTCTTACAAATCAGATCTTCTCACCACACCTTCTTAACCACTTTCCTCCTTTCCGTAATTAGGTATTTTCACTCTCAAACTCAGCCACACACACACTCTTCTTTTCATTTTAAAACACAGACACGCACAAGCATATCTTTCTTTCACTCGTCTTTCATCAGAAAATGGAAATTATTTACAACAAAAAATACTCTAAAACTCCAGCCCATCTGAAGAGTGGTTTAATTACTCTAAAAAGAGAGTGAGGATTGGTAAAAGATTGTCCACTTACGGTGTCCAGGTGTGGCCCAGCTCGTAGCAGTTGTAGGGGACGTTCCACTCGGGCATGAGAATCTTGCTGAGAATTGAAGGCATTGTTGTTGGGATTGTTGTCAGCTGTGAAAAAGGACGATTTGATGATGATAATTTCAAAGTCAAACAGAGCGGTGATAACAGAAGATGACAAGTGGTGGTGGTATCGGTTCGGGGACTTTCCTAGGGAGAGAAGAGGGTTCAGTGAACACAAAAAGGTCACAGGTCGGGTCACCGGCTGTGTAGAGGTAATCTGACGTCTCCTTTCTCAAGGAGATATGGAGTTTTTCCGATTACTTACCGATTACTGGCGTGGAAAAGTTTTTTCCTTTTGAGAAAGTACTGATTATGATGTTGGAGTTGAGTTGAGTTGAAGAGCTGAAGCGGTTGTCAAAAGTTTTGATGCAGGGTTTTCACTACTGAACACGGCTTTGCAAGCACGCAAATTCTGTGTCTCAAGAGAAAAGGTTTCAAAGTTGATGCTTAGGCTTCTTCTTCTTCTTCTTCTTGGTCACATCACATCGTCCACATCATCATCATCTGCTGCTGCTGCTGCTGCTGATAACACGGCTGTGACGGTCAGTGTAATCAGCCTCTACAGGAGGTCAAATGTTGTTGATGCTAAATCAGGCCACAAACGAACGGCAGTGGTGGCGACAAGAGACAAGAAACAAGATGATGAAAAAGAAGAAGAAGAAGTGACATCAGACGACGGACTTGACCGTTTCGAAGAAGCTTCGTCTCCCGAGCAGCACCAGCAGAAGAAGGTTACAGTGTTGCCGTTTTTGGTGGTGGCGGTGGTAGACGACAAGCCGTTGGCGTCGAGTAGTAGTAGTAAATAGTACGGGGAAAAGTGGCAGAACCGGTTGGTAACCTCTCTCGGCGACGACGGTCTCGAACTCGGACACTAAGTTCAACTTCGACGGCTGCTGCTGCTGTTGCTTTGTTGACAGACGGCCAAAACGAGCTGCTGCTGCTGTTGCTGCTTTTGAAGACTGAAAACTGAAGATGATGGTCAGCAATTGGTGGTGGCGGCTTCGGCTTCGACTTTGGCTTCGGCTGAAGAAGAATAGACCACCAATCGATAATGACCGAGTGAAAGAAGAAAGAAGAAAAGAAGAAAAGATGACAGTGAACACAATGCAGCAGCAGCAGCAGAAACAGCTTCGGAGCTTCGGAGCTTCTGAACAGGTTGGGCGCCAAAAAAAGTGGTGGGCGCCACCACTACATCGCTTCGAACAAAGATAATGATGGGAACTTGAAGAAGTATTGAAGCTGATCAAGCGCAAAACAAGTGTGGAAGGGATTCAAGGGTGAACAGGCTAAAACAAACAAAAGCGAACAGTTCACAGCTTGACCACAGCAGCCTAGCATCAGAAGGCACGAAGCGGCTGAAGAGGAGGAAAATCCCCGGTGGTGAGATGATTATGATGATGATGGTGATGAGGAAAGTTGTTGACAGCCTTTTCGAGATGATAACCACCATATTTGAGGCTTTTTCTCCCATTATATCTTCCTCCTCTTCTTTTTAAAATCGTGTACATCGTGTCCCACAGCAGAGAGCAAAGTTCAGAGGTCAGAGGTGGAAAAGTCGTGGAAAAGAGGAAAGTCTTGAGAAAAGGAGAAATCAAGTCAATCTGTCAAAATTTTCTGTTGTACACTTGTACGACAGAACGAAACTGTAAACAAAAACACCTGTTGACAGAGGCGGGAAAAAAGTGATTCTGTAGTGCGAAAAAAAACAGAGGCAACTGTGCAAAGTGCCGCTGCTCTGTAAGCTCCGCCCACTGAAGAATTTCGCTGTTTTGTTTTGTTTATCTTTTTTTTCAGCGCAACACGTTTCTATTTTTTTGGCGATTTTATTAATTCTGTCTGGTTCTACTTCTTTGGCCTTCGCATTCTGTTATCATTTCCCGAGTTCGTTTCCCGAATCGCCTTAGGCAGTAAGTACAGATCTGAATGACCGACTGACTGACCAACTCTCTCTCTCTCTCTTTCTCTCTATCCCTTGCTCCTTCTCATCACCGAAACCGGTTCGACGCCCAGCTGTTTTCCTTCATTCCTTTGGTGTTTCCACTCTTTCTAACCGATTCCATTCCATTGCAGGGCGCATTGAATGGCCGAGCTGTACTACTGCTGTTGCTGCTGTCCTGTGGCGTTGGTGGAGGCTGTTATGCAATCACCAGCCGCCAGCCGCCTGGCAGCAACAAATTGTAAACAATCATCGACGACGATCACACTGCTCGGCGGCCACGAGAAGAGAGAAACAGAGAGAAAAAGAAAGGAAAGAGACAAGAGAGAAAAGTGCAACGACGACGACGACGACGTTGGCTGTTGTTGCTCCTTTTGATGATGATTGCCCCATTGTCTGCTGCTTATTACCAGTGACCAAAGGAAACCGACCGAGACCGAGACCTTCGCCCTCACCATCAGCCCACGAGGATGTCCGCAACTGTCCGTGTGAGATGAAGGACTGCTGAAGAAGTTGTACTGAAGATGATAACGTAACCTCGAAGTCTTAGTCTCAGTACGAAGTAGTAGTGTGTAGATTTGAGAGGGGCTCATGACCTGAAGAAGAAGACGAAGCTGTGATCAACAACTTTGATATTAGAAGGCAAAGGCCAAAAGAGGAAAGAATAACACTTTCATCCTCTTTCGCCACCACCACCTTCTTCCTTCCTAGTCTTCGAAATTCCCGAAGTTGTTTGTGTTTACGTCTGACCATCAGCCCAACGTTTTCTCAACGCTTCTCAGTGCTTCATTTCATTCATTCATCGTTCATTTCACCGATTACCACCACAACAGTAGTCAGCACCATACAGACGCCGATGATCACCCAATCGAGCACTTCCTCGTTCCGTGTTTATCTGACCGGCGCCAGCAAGCAACAGCAGCATCTTTTCAACAGTAGCCCCTCTCAAAAGTCCGAGGACACGTTCAAGTGCAACTCACCAGAGCAAAGATATTGCACAACCGAGATTGCCACTGATCGGTTCCTGGCGGCAACTCATCGACCCAAGCCAATGTCCCATGAGGAGAGGATGATGGTGATGATCTAACGATGATCATCAACATCAGTAGCTTTCTTATCTTCAAGAGCTGAGCTGTGTTCTATCTTCTCATCCCTCCCCGGACCCCCACTTTAATCAGCAAGCACAAATCGGTATGTTTACAGCCTGTTTATCTCTGTTTTCGGTTCGAGAACTTATCTTTAATATCGCCAGGCAGTATGTCATTTTTAGCCTCTCCCCTGTCTTTCCCCTCCCTCCCTTTTCTTCTCAGTCTCTCAGTCTTTCAGTCAGTCGGTCTTGGTGGTCTTGCAGATAAGAGAGGGAAAGAGGGAGAGTGAGGAAAGTTCCAGGGCAGCAGGGCAGCACTGCCAAAGAGTGGCAGATGATAACGGGGGCAAGCTGTGCTGTACATTTAAGAGGAAGATTTCAGCCCCTTGATAGACTTCTCTTTCCCCTCTTCCCTCTCCACCCACCAAAGTACACTGCAGCTGTTTTGTAGAGCTCAGAGCTTATAAAGTGAGGTGTCCGGTTACTTCGGCACGCCGACGACACATTCATTCATTTCGAAGCCTCGAACGTTCGACTACGAACCTCTACCCTCCACGTGCTCATCTCAAACTTTTCTATTTGATTTTTATTTATAACCTCATCTTCTCTTCAATTTTCACTCTCTTCAGATTGATCAAATCAAACTCTCAATTTTCGTCTCTTCATCCTCACCACCCGACCAAACTCTGCGGACTGAATAATAATAGCGACCCAAATTGGACTATTATTATTGCCCAATCACGCTGACGTCTACTGATTTCCGATTGACTGTAACTAGCTGACTGACTGACTGCTCTGCACCGACTGCACCGACCGACTAATTGAAATTGAAATCGACTGTCCCCGACTCTCTGACTTCCACTCTACAATCAACTACAGGTACGTTTGCCTTTTTTATTGCCTTTTTTATTCTTTTTTAGCTGTTGTCTGATTAAAGAGCAGTTTTTACCTCTACTACTACTACTACTACTACCTACTATATTAATCATCAGTTAGTTTGTTTGTCGTCAACGACCGGCGAATACCATTTACTGGTTTGATATTGTTTTACGTTACGCTTTTTTTGTCAGTCAAATCTGATAGGCTGACTGCATTGAGCACTGTCACTATCAGATCTGACTGACCTGTAACTATGTGTGAACTGCTTTGCAGGCAGTCACTGCTTTATCTTTTGTACTAAGGGCAATGATCAGCGGACTTTTAAATGAAAACCCTGGTAACCTCTTATCTCTAGTTTAGTTTGAACTGTCAGGAAGGGATTTCTCAGCAGTTTGACCAGTGCTGCACTAGGCAGTACATTTTTCTATGACACTTAGCATTGCGTAAAGGCGAGCAGAATGTCCTCTTTCTTTCTTTCTTTCACGTAGCTGTAAAAGCTGTTTTTCAGCCCCTGCTGAAGTCAGCTGCTGCTGCCACTACCACCACACAGCAGTTGATTGCACATTTGGGTTGCCTCTGCTGCTGTTGCTTCTGCACATGGTCTTGCAACCATGTGAGAGCGATGTCATGTCGTACAAAGAACGAGAGCTGGTGATAGAAAATTTTTCGATGCTATCAAGCTGCTTCTCGATTACGAGTTAGATCGATAGCTGCTGCTGCTGCTGACTGCTGCCACTACACAGACTATTTATTATACCCAGTAATCAGTGGACTGAAACGCCTGCTCTTTTCATTCTAACTGTACGGCTGATGCAGTATTTAAAGTGAAGCCCAGTAATGATGGTAGTGGTGGTGGTGGTGGTCGCTGCGATGTGATGTACAGGTGGTGGTGGTGATGTGCACCATACATGAGGATAATGGACAGATGGAATGTGCAAATGGTGGAGAAATGATTGCTAGTGCGGCTTGTCAGAGCACCACGCTTAACCATTTGATCGCACCATTTGGCCGACAGCAGTAGTGCACACCGAAAGACATAACCACCGTCGTCAGACTACTAAAAAAATTGAATTTAAACATAAGCCCACAAACTAATCAGTAAGTTCTCTAATCCCTTTATTTTTTCAAAATTTCAGAAACTATGGACCCTCGGCGCTCCTCCGGCGGCAACACTGCCACTAACAACGGCAGCCCACCAAGCTCTCTCTGGAGCACTACCACTACGACCGCCTGGCGCAGACGGCGGAAGACGATGAGCCGGGCGGAAACTGTGGCGCCTTTGACGACGACGAGCTCGACTTGATGACGGTAGTTAGGGCAGGAGGAGGAGGAAAAGGAAGTGGTGGAGGACACGGCGGTGAGCGGCAGCCGCTGCTCGCCGTGGTCCAGTCCACTGCCAGGGCTGTCAGTGGTGGCGGCTTACAGAGGCCACTTCCTCGATATGGCAACCTCGATTACTCGCTGTATTCGGGTGGTGGTGGCCAGAAAGGAGGAAACGCTTCCATTTATCCCTCTTCGGTGACAGCGGCTTTGCTGATGGCTCAGGAGTTGTTGCTGCTGCAGGAGCAGGAACAGTTGTGGTGGTCACTTCCGATGGAAGTGCCAAGGCAGGAGCAGGAGGAGCCGTTCGACGCTTTCAGGTTTCCTTTCTATGTCTTGATCTGTTTTTCTGTCTTTTTTGTCTTTTGTCTCATTTGTTTTAGTTTGCCTGCTTTTGCTTGATTGCTTTTGTGTTTTGAAAATTGTGTTTTTGTTTGAAGATTTGCTGAAGATTTGGTTACTAATCTTCCCCTCCCCTTCTTTACAGCCCTACAGAATGGCCGACGAGGACGACCTGCCACCGTACGAGGTGAAGCCGAGCAAGAGGCGGACGACCAACATTCAGACGATGATGCACATCCTCAAGGGGAACGTCGGCACGGGCATTCTGGCGATGCCGAGTACGTTTTTTAACCCGAATTTTAAAGCTTTTCTAACCTCCCTTTTTCAGACGCATTTATGAACGCTGGCCTCTACGTCGGCCTGGCCACCCTGCCCCTCTTCGCCTTCCTCTGCACCCATTGCATGCACATTCTGACGCGGTCGAATCGTCTGCTGAATCGCCGCCTGGGCTGCGGCATGCTCGAGTACCAGGACGTGATGGAGCACTGTCTCACTATTGGTCCTCGACCCATTAGGCCTTATTCGAGGTTGGCGGGGAGGGCAGTGAACCTCTTTCTCCTTATAACGCAGTTTGGCTTCTGCTGCGTCTACTCGCTTTTTGTGGCGCAGAATTTGCATAAGGTAAGTGAAGAATTTGAGAGTTTAGAATATGTTTTAAAACCTTTTTTCCTTAGTTTCTCACCGAAGTGGTCAGCAAGAGCCTCGACTACGACCCGCGAACCTACCTCTCATGCTGCTGCCCCTCTTCATCCTCTCTCCTTCATCCGCGGGCTGAAGCACCTCGCCTTTGCCTCCTCCGTGGCGAACTTCCTCAGACCTTTGGCCTCGGCATTGTGATGATCAACCTGGTGCAGGACCTGCCGCCCACCTCCTCCCGGGCCCCCTACGGCAGCATTCGCACCTTTCCCCTCTACATGGGCACGGCCATTTACGCCTTTGAAGGGATAGCTCTGGTACTTCCGCTGCAGAAAGAGATGTCCGAGCCGGAAGCGCTCGGCGGCCGTCTGGGCGTGCTGAACGCCGGCATGGCCATTGTCGGCTGCATGAACACGGCCATTGGCTTCTACGGCTACCTGAAGTACGGCGACCAGGTGGCCGGCAGTATCACCCTGAATCTGCCCTCCACCCCGCTGTACCAGTACTGCAACCTAATCTTTGCGCTGGCCATCTTTCTCAGCTACGCCATTCAGTACTACGTCCCTTTCCGGATTATCTGGCAGGCGATTCTGGCGAAGTATGAGCTCAAGCGAAGGGTTAGTCGGCCCACGACTTAGTATGGAGTTTGCCCTAGGGCGGTGCTGGTGACGATGACCAGTGAGTGTTTTTGTACCTTTTTTGAGGGGTTTTTGGTTTTAATGCTTTTTGGCTTTTTGCAGTCATTCTCGCCGCCCTCGTGCCCAAGATTGAGCTCTTCATTCCGCTGGTGGGCGCCCTCTCCAGCAGCTGCCTGGCTCTCATCTTTCCGCCCATCATTGATCTCTGCGTTCGCTGGGAGGAGGAGGATATTAGTAAGTGTTTTGTTTGGGATTGGATTTTGTGGTTGAATTGTTGGTTTTAATTTTAACTTTGGTTTTGTTCTTTCTCCCCCCTAGGTTACCGGCGGTGGGTGTGGCTCTTCTCGAAGAACGTCTTCATCTTCCTCCTCGGCATCTTTGGCTTCTTCACCGGCACCTTTGCCAGCGTGGAGAATATCGTCGCAACTTTAGCAGCAGCAATTCGACGGCAAAGGCTTGAGCTGCTCTTCTGTTTTTTTGCTGTGTTTGCTGCATCGGTGTTTGAAGCGAATTGTAACCCAATCCAGTCACGCCAATCTTTCACCCTTTCCCTCATTCTTTTCCTTTTCTTGTACTAAACAGCAGTTAGCCCCCGTTTTGTACATAGCCCCCCCACACACACAACGAGAACATTCCCTCCCTCTTAAACCTTTTCCCCACCACTACCACGACCATGACCACCACCACCACCACCTTCCCAGTTCCACGACTCTATTATTTATTTTTTATATTTGTGATTTTAATACAAGGTTTTATTTCTAAATATTAAGTAAAGTTGTTTTTATTTTACCTTGTTGACGGCACTGGCGAATGGCTTACTGGCTGGCTGGCTGGCATACGAAATTGCAAGCAAGATTGCATTGTTGGCACTGGCCTCGAAGTTGGAAGCAGCTCATTCTGCTGAAGTGCAAAGTGCGCCTGCTCCAAGCTGCTGCTGCGAGCTTCACTCAACTACGAGTCAGTAACCAAGGAGAAGCGCGTCGCAGTCATCTGCATCATCACCGAGCTCGAGTTCGAGCAGTGGAGGGAAAGGTAGGGAGGCTATCGCCACCGAAAGAGGAGATGGAAAATGTGGCGGCGACTGTCAACAGCGACAGCGGCAACAACTGAGACAAAGCACTGGTGACAGCAACAGTGCCAGCGATTCCTGGGAAAGCGTTTGACTGCCCGAGAAATCAGGGCCTCTCTCAGGTGAAGATATTCATCCGGATACAGCAACAGCAAGCACAGTTTCAGCAGAATCAACAGTGCCATTCAATTTCAGCAGCAGCAGCAGCAGCAGCAACAACAACAACACTCTCGAATACTTTCAATCACTGCACAATTTAAACCGAACACATTTTCCAACTCCACTACGACCTCTGAACTAATCGGTGGTGGTGGTGGTGGTGGTTATCAGTGCCAGTACAGTGCAAGGACACCTTCAGCACATCCCTCGCTTTCCAGCAGCTAGATCACTTCTCGACTCGGAGTTTCACACCAGCGAATGCGCACAGAATAAGAAGGCATTCCAAATCGAGAAATGCCCGATTACCCGTGCCCCAACTGTCCAAAGTCCTTCAAGCGGAAGTACAGCCTCAATGTGCACCATGACCGGGTGCACGTCGGCGTGCCCACCCACCACTGTGACCGCTGTGGCCGGGGCTTCTTTGAGCGTCGCGCCCTGAAGCGACACTGGCTGAGCACTGGTCATCACGGTGGTCCGGTGAATGATGGTGACCAGCAGAACCAGCAGCAGCAGCAGCAGCCACTCCCACAGATCATCTCGACTCCCATCATTGAAAAGGAAGAAACTATCAACAAAAATAGTGAATTGATTCACGTCGATGATGATGTTGACGCTGGCGTTTCCATTAAAGTGCCGGACGTTTTGCGCGTTGTGGATGATGACCGGCTAGTGCAAGAGCTGCCCGAGTACGCCCTTGAAATGTTGCCGCCCAGCACCAAAAGCAGACCTTGTTTCAACGTAAGTGTTAATTGATTGATAAAAAACGTGACTGAAAAAGATGCTCAATTGATTAATTCGCTGTATTTCTGATTTTTTGTGTGTGCTCTACAGGACAACAGTGAGATGGACTTTGAGTTGTACTTTAAGGAATTTGGAAATAAGGTGTTTGAAGGAGGAGGAGGAGGAGAAGAAGAAGAAGGTGGTCAACATAGCACAGGTTATGATGATAGTAATGAACCGAATGAACCGAATGAACCGAATAACGTGTCGCAAGCGGTGACAAAAATTGGAGATGACTCACCTGATGAGGACATTGATGCCTTGTCACTACCATCAACAGAAGGTCCAAAAGAACGGCCTGTTGAACTGGAAAACAGCAACATTAACAAAAACAGTAGCCTAGCTGAAACCACAAATCATCAAAGCAGACTATCTATCAAAGCCAGTTCTCTCTCCTCCTTGGCTTCATCATCATCATCATCATCATCATCATCATCATCATCATCATCATCAAATCAAAACACCAAAGTTGTGGACGGCCCCTTACCCGCCGTGCCCATCGCCAACGATCTCTCGATAACGCTGCTCTCGGAGCAGGGCGCCAAACGCCTCAGCCAGATGACCGGCCGGAAGTACTCCACCATTACGCGAACTATCATTGACTACGATTCAAAGGGCAGCATTCCGGTGGTTCGCTTTGAAGGCGTGGAGTGAGGCGATCACCGACGATGTGTACATTTCAGGTCATTTTTGTAAACTGTGTATTATTATGAAATTAAAAGGTCATTTGTCATGCTTTTATTTCCTTAACTTTCTGATGTTGTACTACTCTTTTTCTTAAACGTCGCACTGGCAGCTTGTTTGGCCCCAATCAGTCCTTATCTGGCCAGCTCGTAGCAAAAAAAGGCTGTTTGAGTTTTACCCAAAAAGCAAATCCGTTTTCCCCTTGTTCGACCATTCAGTGACCAAAACAGTCAAGTCGAGCGCTTCCTTTTTTGACCATTTTGACCAGTAAATCAAGCTGCTGCTGCTGCAGATCTAACACTCCTGTAAGATGACCCCTTTTTCACTTTACTTTTTTTACTGCTACCCACTGCTACTCTTTTCCACCCAGCAAAGATTCTTTCCCCAGTGTCAATGAACTTTAGTAAAGCCTTGTGACTACTTGAACGCCTACCACTTCTTGGGGCTCATTTTGAAGAGGGCACAGAAGAATGGGGTCAAAGGTCGCTGGCCAAAGACGGAACAGGCCTTGGAACAGGCTTTCTCTTGTCCTGTCCTGTCTTTCTGAAGCAGCGTAACTTGTGACATGATATTTATTGGCCCCCGTCTTAATTAGCAGCAGCAGAAATGGAGGGACTTTTGTTGCTACTTGCCTCTTGGCTTGACCCTTCTTTTACTCATCCAGCACTAGCACTACTGATTGCCATAGTGTCACGGTTCGTTACAGAGGTTTTACCAACACTTTCTCGCCTGAAGCCCCCGTTCACGGGGCACCACTGCCTAGCAACGATGAAAGAACGCGAAGCAAGGCAAAGTGTTCTGCTGACTGTTCAGCTCGGCTGTGCTGCTGATAAAATTCAAGCCAAGTTTACAGGGCTACCACCACCATCCCTCTCAATGGGGTCAATCTATGCACTAAGAATTACACTGCACTACCTGACTTGAGGTTGCTAATTGGAGAAGAAGAAAGAAGGAGGAGGGGGTGGCCATTTCCTGGCTTCTTCTTCAATGCAGAGCAACAGCAGCAAAAGAATCTTTACCTCTAGAACCACTCTCTCTCTCTCTTGTCCTTTGTCTAAAACGAGTTTGGGGTAACCGCTGCCTAAAGTAACGTAAAGGTAAAGTGCTGGTGCTAAGGTTGGAAGCCTAGACTGGTGAGTCCAGCACCTGTGTGTTAGCTGTGTGTTGCATTGGTGTGTTTTTTTATTTCTTCTCATTTTCCTTCTGTTTCTTTTTCAGTGGGGTTACTTGGTCTCCACACTCGCCTGTTTTGCCTTTTTGCGTCCAGCAAGGTTCTTTGTGATAGTCTGTGCCCGGCATCAGCAGCAGCAGCAGCCCTGCAATCAGCAGAGCACTCCCTACCTTGCACTCCGAGCTGTCAGTCAGATTAAAGAGCGAAATTTGAAAGGGGGCAAACACCAACACCACCACCACCACGATGAATGCTTCGCCACCGTCACTTGCCGAACAGTTCAATGAGATGCCAATAAAGTCGCCTTCAAAGCCTCTGTTGCCGTTGTACCGCCTGTGCGAGCACTGCAGCTCGCCCTTCTACAGTCGCGGCGGCTACCAGGCCCACCTTCGACAGAAGCACAGCGCCTTCATCGCCCAGGAACGTCCCTTCCACTGTGACATCTGCCCGCAGAACTTCACCACCGCCCGCTACCTCAAGTCGCACCTGACCAGTCGCCACCACGTCAACCGAACCGATTCTGACCTAGTAGTTTACCAGTGTGACCACCACCACTGCCTCTTTGTGTGCACCAAGGCGGCGGGATTGCTCGCTCATCGCCGGCTGGCTCATCAGGAGAAACCTGAGAAGAAGAGCAACAAAGAAGTTAAATGTGACGGCTGTGGCTGCCACTTTTCAGCCCTTTCACTCTATCGAACTCATCTTTGCCGTGCTCTTAAGCCGTTTAAGTGCACTCGCTGCCCGAAAACGTACCCACGTGAGTGTCACCTGAGCAAGCACATGGCAAAAGTGCATCCAGTTGAGGAGGGAGGTGATAATGGCTATGATGGTGATGATGAGAAGGAGGAGGAGGACACCGAGGACACCGATGAGGAGAAGACGGACACTTGCAGCTCACCGAAAAGCTTTGCCGATGTTTACTTTGCAGCTGAGCAAGAGGAAGATATTAGTGAGTGTTTGGTAAACGCTTTTCTTTCTTTTCAGACTAAGGAGAAGGCCAACTTTGAAGAGATGGATTTGCTGGCTGATGAGGATAATCAGGAGGACTTATCGACGCCCACTTATCATCTTCTACAGCCGCGAACATGGCCGAGATTGAGCCGACCCTGGTGAAGGTCCTTGAGGCGGTCAGTGAGGGTCGCCTTGAGATTGAAGTCCTTCAGCCTTCGCTCGAAATGGAGCTGTAAACTCTGTCCTCTCTTTTTTGCACAAAAATCATTTGCTTTATACTTCATTGTAACTACCAATAAACATCCATTCCTGTTTTTATCAGCATGTTACTCTTTAACCTGTAGCTGTTTAAATTAGCTTTTTAATTGTCAATCATTTTGAGGTGTGTTGAAAGATGAGCGAGAATGAAAGTGCGAAAGGGAATTTGGCGACAGAAAAAATTAGCGCGCGTACAGAAAAGGTTCGCTTCGGCGCAGCTGAAGTGCTTCAGTTCAGTTACTTTCTCGCAGTGTGTTCGTCACCCTCGTCACACCACCACCACAGCGTGGCAGTGGTCTGAGAGTGAGTCTCACCACTGAGCCATCACTTTGATCCGAACTGCTACCACCACCCGAATCACTCTCTCTTTTCCAAAGGATGCACATATCTGTTCTCTAAATAAACAAACATGACAACACTGCGGCGCCTTCACGGGCGCCTGTGCGCTGGATCGAGTGCCTCGTTCCGTTTGTTTTGCATCCTCACTCAGCTGCTGATGTTAGGTGAACTCTGCATCTTTATCTGCATCACCTCTTAAGGCTTTTGTTTACCTATTTCTTCTAATCACTACTTCTACTTCTAAATGTCAACATGAGCAGCTCAAATGGAGCGATTTCAGGAGGAAGGGAAGGTAAAGGAGAAATAGAAAGTGCACCTAAACAGCTGAAATGCCCCTACTGCTTTTCCACCTACCCGCCACGAACCCTGCACGAGTGTCACCACATCGAGACGACCTTTGTCCCGCTGCGGGAGTTTATCCGCTCCTCACTGCGGAATAAACAGAGAAGAGCTGCTGCTGCGGTTAATAGGCTGACACGGGCGCCGTCGCCTCCTTCGAAGCCACAACAAGCCACATCAAGGCCAAGGTATAAGCCGTACCTGCCTCTCCTGCCACGATTACCACCACTACCACCACCACCACTACCACCTCAATCACCTCTGTTACCTCGGTCACCTCAGTCACCTCAGTCAACTCAACCACCTCAGTCACCTCAACCGCCTCAGTCACCTCGGTCACCTCCAAAACACCTCCTGAAGTGTCCGTACTGTGGATCAACCTACCTGTCCACCGTCTTGCACGAGTGTCCGCACATCACCGCGCCGCGACCCGTCGCCGTGCTGCCCACGAGCATCACCAGCGGCAGCTACAAAACGGTGCTACCTTGGAAAGACTTAGAAGATGAAAGGGAGCCACCTCGATTTCAGCGGTGTCCCTACTGCGGTGATCAGTACTGCACCAGATCGGTGCACCGCTGCAGCGGCCGAAGGCAGTGGGAGGACCTGGTGGACGAGGGCCGACCGTACCGGTGCACCCTCTGCCACAAGAGCTACGTCTACCAGAGCGGGCTACTCAATCACCATCACAGCTGTCATGCGAAGCAGAAAACTTCGTGAACTGAACTTCTGAAAAAGTGTTTTTCTTTCTTTTTTGTTTTGTTTTGCTCAAACCTTTTTTGTTTTACGTGTTGTAAATTGATTATTAAAAGCGTCTTGATTGATTCTGTTCAGATCAGCTCTCAAAAAAAAGCTAGATGTGTCTATTGTTTATTGATTCTGTAAGCACTGTTTTGTTTTGCTATGCGTAATGCGTCTGTGTCTGCTGTCAGTGGTTGCTCAGTTAATTAGCGGGTGCAGTATTGTGTCCATAAGGAGAGAGAGATTCTGCCAGTGTAAGCCAAAAGCAACGACAACAGCAGTGTCAGTCTGGACAGTCTGCAGATCGAGGCAGTGGTCGAAGCGGTGGTCAAAGCAGGGTAAAGCGGACCAAAGCGACCTAAACAAAAACAAACAGGCGAGCACTCACAGACACACGCAGAGTCACTGTCTTCTGCCGTTTGTCACCCAGTTGCACTTGACACTTTCTGGAAAAGGGAATCCTTAAGAGCAGAGTGCAGCAGCTTTGGCCAGCGCTACCGGTATAAGAACACAAGAGCACAGTCGCAAGCAAGCACATCTGGCACATCCTTTCTGCCTGCCTGCCTGCCTGCCTGCTAATCCCTCTCGTTTGTTCTGCTTCTATTTCGAACACGGCGGCTTCTGCCCCTGCTTTCAATGGTCACCACCAGTAGTAAACACGTGCAAAACAACCACCAACAACCAAGACAAATGGCCCAATTTATCACCACCGCTCTCTCCGAACCTGTCACCCTCAATTACTGAATGGGAAATGAAGTGCATGATCACCCAGCAGCAGTGTCAAAGCATGCAATGCACACTAAGTGCGCACTGATTGATCATAGTGTCGTAGTGTGCCAGAATGTGCGCATCTTTTTCTTTTTCCTCGTCAAAATCTCTGGAAAAGATTTGACAGCAAACAATAGTTAGAAGAAGAGATTTAAAAAGAGATTTGAGCAAAAATCTACTGATTGTATTCCACAAATGGTCAGCTCTTTTTTGACTACCTTTGCCTGATGGCAAAAACTTTAGCAGCACTAGTAGACGTGCCAATTAAAAGTATTGTTAATTGGTCGTTCAGTGACAAACATTCCTCTATGTCTAGTATTTGATGTTGCCGACTGATTTACCTCTGCTGCTGTTGCTCATGCGTTTCTCCCAATTTAATAAAGTTATTGTCATCTTTCTGCGCGGTACAAAGTTTAGCCTGGCGTGTTTCGCTGCAAAACCAAATTGTGCGTCAAGGTAATGTGCTGCTGTTGATAGTGGTACTGAGCTATTGAAATAGTGAAGTAGTGAAGCACTACTTGACATTAAATTGTGCAAGAAGGAGAAAAGTGTTCGTTTTTTGGAAGAGAAGACTGCAAGAAGAAATGAACAAACGAACGAACGGCAGGAAATGGAAGTGGACGCACAAAATGGCAAAGTGCCAAAGTGCAAGCTTGTGCGCTGGCTTGGGTCCTTTGGTTGGTGCCGCACACTCACACAATCACACACACACACACACCAAAAGACTTCACTAGAGAAGGCAGTTGCGCTTGGCTGCTTTTTTATGGCATGCCAGCTGAGCTGGTGGCGAACATGAAGAAGGGGAGAGAGAGAATATGGACAGTGTATTTAGCTGGAAGTTTTTAAGGGGAAAAGAAAGAGACAGTGAGTGAATTGGCATAACTACCATTACACAACACTGCAGACACATGCACACACTGCAGATATGTTAATTGCGGAGTGCTAGGCCAGACGCTTGCCGCTTTGCTTTTGCTTTCTATTTCTTCTTTCCTTCTCCTATAGACTTCTCCTACTGCACTTGTTGGACACTACATCATACTGCCAGAGCAGGCAGACAGGCAGGCAGGCAGGCAGCCACTTGACATGCCTGAACAGAAGAGGAACTTGCAGACACTTGCGGTGCAATACTGGCGGCGATAACAGCATCCGTTGAAGCATTAGCAGCAGCGGCAGACAGTTTGTCTGACTTGTTCGACTTCTTTGTCTTCGATTGCCCTGTAATCAGTGCTGGCTTATCTGATCACTTTTTTTAAATTGTCCCCGCTGCTTTATTATCAGATAAATCTCTCTCTCTCTCTCTCTCTCTCTCTCTCTCTCTCTCTCTCTCTCTCTTCCTCTTCATATTCAGCTCAACCATGAGTGCACCAGTGTCTTCACCCTCACGACCATCACCATCACCATCCATCACCATCATCACCATCCACCAGTGCGTCTTCTGTGGACAGTCCGTAAAAACTGCCCTCCTGGAAGATCACCTGAAGCGTGCACACCCCTTACGGTGTGACATCTGCCAGCAGACGTTCAAGCACCGTACTAGTGCTTACCGTCACAAGAAGGATGCTCATTCGGCAGAGGCGCAGAGAAGGAGGGAAGAAAGGGGTCTCAGTCCGAATAAAAAGCCCTTCAAGTGCTTCCAGTGCCTCAAGCGGTTCCAAACGACGCAGCGTCGGGATGCTCACCATCGAAGTAGACATCCTTCTAAGCCATCACCATCACCACTACCATCACCACCATCACCACCATCACCACCAGCACCAGCCAACACACCATCACCCATTTTATCACCTCTAAGCCCCCAGCCCCCTTCGCTTTCCCCTGAGATCCCCATCTTTATTCTTCATGATTATCCGCATCAGGTGATATCGGAAATCAACTTGCAGCAACATCAACAGCAGCAGCAGCCACCTGACGTTGATTATGAGGATGACAAAGAGCTAAGCAAATATCTAGGGAGCACTTGGAGGACGACCCAGGCAACAATATCATCATTAGCAGCAGCAGCAGCAGCAGCACAGCAGCATCAGCAGTAATGCATCCATTTCTTCTCCTGAAGAGTGCTGGTCCACTGCTCAATCAGGTAAGCTTCATATGAGCTTTATTGAGCAGGGTTTTGAATCAGTAGCAGGAGCACAGCACACTAACACTGTCTATTTTACAGGCACAGACTTGGCTTCAGCAGCCATTTACTCGCCTCTAAGTGAACTAGCGCTGATGACCTCTTCCTCCTCAGCCAGCCTGCCACTACACTGGACACACTGCTGACTGCTGACTATAATCGGCACCTATTTCACCACCACCTGACCACCGTCCTACCACCGCCGGTCAATGAGGAGGACCTATCACCATTGTCACTTTAATCATTTCATTTTTGTGTTCCACTATTCACTCACTGTAACTTTTCGCTTTTTTGTTGTTCCACTGTGTTTCACTCACTCGTTTTTTCTCTCTCTCTCTCTCTCTCTCTCTTCTCTCTCTCTCTCTATCTATGTATCTATATTGTCTCAAGTAATAAAGTGCCCTACAAACTTCATACTGCGCTGAAAATCGCTGATTCCTGCCTTTTGCTTCAGCTTCAATCGACGACCACCTGTGGCTGACTTTTTGCAAGGTTGTTGTTGCTGCTGCAATTTTTCCCACTGTTTCTTGCTTCACATTCTCATTCCCACGGCCTTGCCACCCTCTACTTTCTCATTCTCATCTCTCTCATTTGCACCGCCATTTTTGCCAACTTCTTAATTGGCCACCCAGCAGTGTCACCTCTTCAATATGGGGTACCTTATGGATCAGAAGGTCACTGGCCACCTCTAATCCCGTGTTCAAGAAGAAGAAATATGGCCAGTACATCTTTGGTGTGCAACTTTTCTTCCCTCCTTCTCTTTTTCCTCTCCTTTCTGCCTGACATGCTAAAACCCGTTTTGGGCCAACAGTCTGCGACTGAAAGGAGCGAAAGAAACTGTAAAAGCACACAGAAAAAGAGAGGACTGCCGTTCCTCAGCGCCTGCCACTGCCCAGATGTGAACACTTTTCGCTTTGCAGCCATCCTTTTTGCCCTGCCTTCCTCCCTGCCTCACCACAATTCTCACTTTGGTGGACAGAGAAAGACAACAACAGCAACAAAAATGTGTTCTCGTTCGTGCGCTCACTGTGCGCTCTTCAATCGCTGAACTGAACCAGGCCGAGTAGCAACGAGTCGCTTCTTTGGAGTAGCAAACACTGCAGCCAAATCATTTGCACTATCTATCTTCAACTGTTGCACAACACTGTTCCCTTTCTTCCCACTGAACACCATGTCTCAAGCAGTTAATCAATCTAATGGCCGTAAGAAGTCCTCGCAGCAGGTGAGTGTGTGTCCATGTATGTGTACTTTAGCAGCTAAAAATGACACTTTTGCTTTTCCCACCTTCTTCACTAGAACGCCAAAGCTGATGCGGCCAAAGCTGTTGTCATCGAGATGAGAGATGGAGATGGACGTCCTTCCCGGCGCCACTGACATGAAGTGCATCGACGAGTTGATCACCTTAGGGAAGAAGATGCTCGATGAGCAGATTGAGCACATGAAGGAACGTAATGCGATGCGCCGCAAGCTGAACCGGTCCTCGAAGGCGCTGAAGGCCGCCTTCGAGGACTACAATGACCTCTGCGACCGGCAGTTAGACAAGAGAGTGGACCGTCTGCATTCGTTTGTAAGCAGGCAAAGAAGCACCGCAAGCTGACCAAGAGGTGATCCGCATGCACAAAGTGCCTGAAGCTTCTTCAGAGAAGAACATCATAAAAGACTAACATCCTTCTGTACTTCCACTCTATAACACTCTGTACCACTACCAACTCTGTAATGATCTCTCTCTCTCTCTCTCTCTCTCTCTCTCTCTCTCTCTCTCTCTCTCTCTCTCTTGATTTGATTACTCTCAATAAAAATGTTCTTTAACTTCAACAACAGTCTACCTCGCGTTTACTCTTCAAATCTTCTCAGTGGAACCCTCTACTCTGTGTTTGGAATGCCAGATTACCCTAGGCACAGCAATCATTTACTTTCAAACTCGATTACAGTGCAGTAGACTCCCTCTACTACCTCAGATTGACAACAGCAGCAGCAGCAAGTCACTGCCCAAGACACACTGCAGACACTTTGCAGTCATTTCCTTTGGACCTCCCTCCCTCTCAATTCGTCTCTACATCTGTGGAGATGGCCGGCCAAAAAGTGGCGCGCTTGTTTGTCTTTCAGCAGTGCACTAGAAATGCAATAGAGTCGCATCGACGTCGCCGTCTTTGTTCTCAGTCACTCACTCACTCACTCAACACTGCGCCAACACTGCAACACCGAAACTGTCCTCACTGTTTTGTCATCCGATTCATCACCAACAACTGCTGCGCAACAATGTGCTTCAAATTCTGGAAAACTAAGGCCCCCGCTAAGCGGTCGGCCTACAAGGTTCTCAAGGTGAGAGTGCTTTTTTGTTTTTTTTAAATCAACAGGTTGCTGAAGCTAAACTGTGACTTTGTTTTTTCTCTTTCTCTTTTACTTGAACTATTGAAAACCCCCTCTAAATTCTCTGTTTTCTAGAAAGAAACACCCGATGCCGTCGACACTGAGGTCATCCGCTGTCTTATTCACGAAGTCGCCTCTGGACTTAGTGAGATGAACCAGCATGTGGCTGAATTTAATGTAAACTTTATTTGGCTCTGCGCTGAAAAACAAGTGTTTCTCGACGAGCTCACTAAGACAATCGACAAAAAGCCCGAATAAAAATTGGCAAAACTAGCCAAACTTAGGTGTTGCAGCTGCCCAACCCAACTTTTTGGCTTAAAAGATCATCAACTAACACTGTAACTTACACTTCCACTCTGTGTAACACCAACACTACCACACCCATTGTAATGATCTAAGCTCTGATTACCCAATAAATGTCTTGATTTAAACTGCCTGGCCTGGGCTTACTCGTTGAATAAATCTCCCAACTGCAAGCTGAGACACCGCTGTAAATGGCCACCACCTGTGTGTGCTGACCTTGACATTGTCGAGCCTTGTTTCCTCTGTTTCATGTTTCACATTCCCCAAACCCTTCTTTTGCCTCCTGACCATCATTCTTTTAATTGCCCACCCAGCCACCACTGAATGGTACCATATGGGCTGTAGAAGACTTTTCCTGTCGACTTTGGCAAGAAAGATGGCGGCCATATGTGCGGTCACTGGCGCCTCTTCTCACTTCTTTCCCCTTTCCTTCATCCTGCGCACAGCTGTCGGCTTTGAAGGCAAAGGACAGCAAAACAGAAGCAAAAAGTGCACCTGCCCAAGTGCTCAACTTGCTCTCTTTGCAGCCATTTTTTTGGACCTCCTCCTTCAACCTGTCTCTACATCTGTGGAGATGGCCAGCCGAAAAGTGGCACTTTCTCTCACATTACCTGCGTCAAGTCGCCTAAACAGAGAGTCGCCTCGCCGCATCACTTCCTCAACCAAAACACTGCACCGAAATCCTCACTGATTGCATCAGGTTCATTATCAGCTGCTGCTACTGCACATCTTCCCTCTGCAACACCATCATGAACCCCACTAAACCGTCTGGCTCTGAGAAGCCAAAGGTGAGAGTTTCGGCTTTACCCAACAGTGTTCTCTTTTGCTTGAGTCAGTCTCTCTAAATAACTATAATCGATTTTTTTGTTTCTTCTTCTTCTTTTCGTCGTCAAGGAGGAGAAACCAGGTGCTAAACGGGTGCCTGTTAATGAAACGGAAGCCTACCGTGCGCTGGAGGCCAAACATGTCCAGACTAGACTGTCTTATAAGGCACTGTCCAAGAAGATCAGAGAGGACTCCCAGGAGCTCACCGGGCTAATGAAACTGCAAAATGATTTGATTTCAGCGCTGATGAGCAAGCTAACATTAGAGCTGAAGAAACGTATTGATCCGCAAATTGAGCAGGCTGAACAGGTAAAACGGGAGATCAAATTTCTTTTTCTCTCTCACTTTACCTTTTTGTTTTTTCCTGAATTTTAATTAATTTACCTAGCCTGATCCTGAAGCCGAAACCGAAACCGAGCCGACTCCTTCTAATCCGGATAATCTCAACGAGGATCTTCCCATCAGCGTTAAGGAAGAAAAGGAGAAAAAGGAGGAGGAAAATCTAGTTGAGGGAGAGTTGCCGATTACCGAATCGGAAGCATCGTATCGTGCAGTGGCGACTCAACTGGCCGAGGTTAAGAAGGCCTATGACGCGCTGTTCAAGGAAAGAAAAGACGACTTCTACGAGCTCACTAAGCTCGAAGAACTGCAGGATGAGCTGTTTCAGCAGATGATGGACATGTATAAGAAGAGCTTCTCAATTTGATGGCCGTGCGCGCAGATACGAAAAAACAATAGAATTAAATTCCAGTTTCTCTACTATTCTGCCTATTCTCTATGTTGAAGCTGAGAATACCAACTAACATATGCTGTTTTACACTTTCACGAAATGTTACCCTATAACTGTTTTTTAATGTAATGGCGCCTTCTTCTATGCTCTGATTACTCTCAATAAATGTCCCGTTTTTATACTTTGACGGTCTACTCAGGGTTTCAGCTTTTTTCTGATTTGTGCCATCTAAAGTTGGCTTACACGTTGCACAACTACAAACTTGATTCCAGAAAACTCTGTTTCCTCATTTTTTTCTCATTCCCACGACCCTTCTTTTTTTGCCCTTTGATTTTTAAACTGGCCACCCAGCCACACTTGTGAATGGTATCATATGGGTAGAAATACTTTTCACCCTGTCCACTTTGGCAAAACAAGTTGGCGGCCATATGTGCGGCCACTGGCGCCTCGTCTCACTTCTTTCCCTTTTCTCCCCTCATCCTGCGCAGCTGTCGACCTGACCAACCAGTTGAAAGCGAGAGAGTACTGTTGTGCAGGAGACCACCACTTCCATTACCGCTGACTGGCAGCAGGACACCACAACGGACAGCCACTGCCCAAATGCCTGCTGCAGACACTTTGCAGCCACTCTTTTCGGACCTCCTTCCCTCAACTAGTCTCTACATCTGCGGAGAAGGCGCAAAAATATTCGCTCAGTCTTTGTTTGCCTCAACAGTCGCCTAAACAACAGTCGCCTCGTCCTCGTCGTCCTCATTCAACGGCCGCAACACTGCACCGAAATCCTCTCTGATTGCATCAGGCTCATTGCATCAGTTGCTGCCACTGCACATCTTCCTCTGGAACACCACCATGGACCCCACCACTAACCCGTCTGACCCCAAGGCCAAGCCAAAGGTGAGAGTTTTTGCTTTACTTCTTTTTTTCACGTATTAATTACAATTGTAATCAATCCACCTAGGCTGAGCCTGAAAACGCTTACGCTCCTCTTCCTCAGGCGCTTCTTATTCGCGTCACCCCAACACCGTTACGATCACCGTTACAAAATTTCCTCTAAAGAGAAGACAACTAAACCGGTGCCTACTTATCAAACTAAAGCGTATCGTGCAGTAGAGGCTAAACTTGCCGAGGTTAAGAAAACCTATGACGCATTAGACGAGAAACAAAGCGAGGATTGGGAAATGCTCATTTATCTACAGCAACGGGCTCATGATTTGAGTAAACGGACGAGCATGAAACTGGAAAAGCTTGATCTGCTCACATCTTCTTCTTCTTCTTCTGGTTCCCTCAAGAGCACTATGGACTCCAACACTAAATCGTCTGGCCCTAGCAAGATGAAGGTGAGATGCTTTTTGCATTATTTAAGTTGACAACCGTTTTCTCTCTATTTTGCGTCACTTGCTAAAATTGCTTTTGTTTTCCCTTTTTTCCTTCTTCTTTAACTAATCTAATTTCCCTAGTTTGATCCGGAAGGCGACGCCAAAGTATCTGCTCTCATTGACGTACTTTCTAGCGCTGATCTAGCGCATTGCCTCAACAAGCTCGCCGTTAATCCTCGTCTGGAAGAAGAGGAAAAACCAGCTAAACGGGTGCCAGTTTATGACAGGAAAGCATATGGTAGGCTGGAAAATGAGCTTGCCAAGGTAAAGTTGAATTATCGCACACTGTCCCAGGAACATTCAGAAGATTTGAAAGAGCTCAATAAGCTATCAGAACTGAAGCGAGAATTATCTCAAGAGCTAGAGAGCTTGTACAAAAAATCCTTAGTTTAATGCGTATTATGCGCCCAAACAGGTAAAAAATTAAATTCTGGTTTTTCTCCGTTTCCCTATTCTCTATTTTGAAGCTGAGAAGACCAACTAAAATATGTGTTTCACACTTCCACCAATTGTCACATTTTAATTTTGTAATGATCTTCTCTTTGCTATGATTACTCTCAATAAATGTCCCGTTTTTAAACTTCTTGACGACCAACTTGTTGAGTAAATCTCCCAATTTCAAGCAGGCCATTGCTGTAAATAGCCACCACCTGTGTGTGCTGACCATGACATCGTCGAGCCTTGTGTCCTCTGTTTCATTTCTCTTATTCCCCCAAACCCTTCTTTCTTTTAACCACCATTTTCTAATTGGCCACCCAGCAACTACTGCTGACCTTGACATTGTCGACAGTTTCTCTGTCTGTCTCACTTTCCTCCTTCTCCTGAACCCTTCTTTTGCCACCTGACTACCATATTTTTTAATTAGCCACCCAGCCACCACTGAATGGTACCATATGGGTAGAGAAGAGACTTTCCCTTCCACTTTGAAAGATGGCGGCCATATGTGCAGTCATTGGCGCCTCGTCTTACTGTTCTTCTCTCCTCATCCTGCGCAGATGTCGGCCCTGACCAATGCTTAAAGCAAACGAGTTTTCTGCCGAAGATCATCCCCACCAGCAGGACAGTAAAGTGGCAAGTCACTGCCCAAGATTGCTCAGCCTTTGGACCTCCTTCCCTCAACTCGTCTCTACATCTGCGGAGAAGACCGGCCGGAAAAGCGGCGGCGGTCGCGCTCATTGTCCCCTTCTGTCAACACTAAACAACAGTCGCCTCGTCGTCGTCGTCGTCATCGTCGTCGTCCTCATTTAACCCGCAGCAGCAGCAATTCACTGCACCAAAATCCTCCCTGACTTTGCATCTGACCCTGACTTTCAGCTTCAACACTCTTCTGGAACACCATCATGGACTCCACTACTAACCCGTCTGACCCCAAGAAGCCAAAGGTGAGAGTGTTTGCTTTATTATTTAGCAGTGTTCTCTTTTGCCCGAGTCATAGCTCTCTAAATAGCTAAAATTGATTTAGTTTTCTCTTTTTCTTTTTCTTCTTAATCTAATCAAACGTTCACCTAGCTTGAGGTTGATGCCGTTGACGCTGCACCTGACGCCGCAAACGACTCCGGCGCTTCAATTGATCCACATCACCTCAACGAGCTCATCATCGTTAAGGAGGAGAAACCATTTGAGGGGGACCAGCCTATCAAATCTGAGGCATATCGTGCAGTGAAAGATAAACTTGCCGAGGTTGAGAAAACCTATGACGCACTGTCCCAAAGCAAAGCGAAGATCGGGCCGAGCTCATTAAGCTGTCAAAACTAAAAACTGATTTACATGAAGAACTGAGAAGCATGTGTCAGTCAGATTTGAAGAAGATTGATGCGCATCTTGCGCTGCAGCTGCTAGATCCTGAGGTTGAGAAGCCCAATCTGGACACATCATCATCATCATCTTCCTCTTCTTCCCTCGAGAGCACCATAATCCCAACTAAACCGCCTGGCCCCCAAAAGCGAAAGGTAAAGAAGCTTTTCCTGTACTTAAGTTGGCAACTGTTTTTCTCTTTGCCTGCCAGGCAATTTTTCTCCCTAAATAACTAAAACTGATTTTGTTTCTGCAATCACTCACTCACTCGCCTAGCTTGAGTCTGAAGCCGTTGAAGACGTCGTTGCCACCTCCTCCTCTGGAGCTTCTGATCCGCATCACTTCAACGAGTTCATCGGCGTTAAAGAGGAGGAAAAGCCAGCTAAGCGAGTGCCAGTTTACAAAACTGAAACGGTGGAGGGTAACCTTGTCAAGTGTGAGAAGCCAAAGGTATGTGAGAGTTTTTGTTTTACATAGCAGTGTTTTTGCTTTCGCTTGAGTCATCATCACTCTAAATAACTAAAATCAATTTCGTTTCTTTTTTTAAATCACTCTACCTAGCTTGATACTGACGCATCTTCTTCTGACGCTTCCAATCCGCATCACCTCAACAAGAACCTCATCGTTGAGGAGGAGGAGGAGGAGAAACCATTTGAGGTGGTGTCTCTCATCGCAGATGAAGAATCTCGTGAGGTGCAGGTAAACTTGCCAAGGATAACGAGACTTATCAAGCAATGTACCACAAATTTGCAGAGAAGTTAGACGAGCTCACTAAGCTAGTAGAACTGCAACAGGACTTGGCTCAAGAACTGATCAGCATCTATAAGAACTCATCAGCTTAATGCGTATTATGCGCCCAAACAGGTCAAAAACTAAATTCCAGTCTCTTTACATTTCCCTACCTATTTTGAAGCTGAAAAGACCATCTAGCACTGTTTCACACTTCCACCCTTTGTTACACTCACAACTTTTTTTGTAATGATCTTCCCTTTGCTCTCTGGTTATTCTCAATAAATGTCCTGTTTTTAAACATTGCCAGCCAGTACTCGTTGAATAAATCTCCCAATTTCAAACAGGCCACCACTGTAAATGGCCACCACCTGTGTGTGCTGACCGTGACATTGTCGACAGTTTCCCTGTCTGTTTCATTTCTCATTCCCTCAAACCCTTCTTTTACCTCCTGACCACCATTCTTTCAACTGGACACCCAGCCAATCACTGATTGGTACCAAATGGGTAATGTTGCACAAATTGCCCCCTACTCACACGCACAAGCACAGCCATGAGTCTTATCACCACTTGGCCGCACTGCCCATGAGCTGTCGGACATTTGGACATTTGGATTCCTTACCCATTCTCTCCCTGTAACCCCTCTCCCATACTTACATACATTATCATTCCACTGTTCCCAACCGAGTACTATCAACCGTATTTCAATCAGACGATTCCCCGAGACGTTTTGCCCAACACACAACGATCACTGGTGGTGAGACGCCACTTGTGATCACTCCGACTCACAGACTTCACAAGCTGCCGTCCTGAGCTAACTAGGCTTTTTCTACATAAAAAGACTTTTCTTGTCCCCTCTGAGAAAAAGGTGGCGGCCATATGTGCGTCCACTGGCGCCTCGTCTCACTTCTTTCTCCCCTCATCCTGCACAGCTGTCGGCCTTGACCAGCGTTAAAAGAAAAACAAGTTTTGTGCCAAAGACTATCACCACCACCAGCAGGACAGCAGAAAGCCACTGCCCAAATGCCTGCTGCAGACACTTTTCAGCCATTCCTTTGGGACCTCCTCCCTCAACTAGTCTCTACATCTGCGGAGATGGCGCAAAAATATTTGCTCAGTCATTGTTTGCCTCAACAGTCGCCTAAACAACAGTCGCCTCGTCGTCGTCGTCCTCATTCAACGGCCGCAACACTGCACCGAAATCCTCTCTGATTGCATCAGGCTCATTGCATCAGTTGCTGCTACTGTACATCTTCCCTCTGGAACACCATCATGGACTCCACTACTAACCCGTCTGACCCCAAGGTCAAGCCAAAGGTGAGAATTTTTGCTTTACTTAGCAGTGTTCCTTTTTTGCCCGAGTCAATAGCTCTCTTAATAGCTATAATTGATTTTTTTGTTTTTCTTGAATTGTAATCAACTCAACTAGATTGAAACTGATGCCGCTGACGCTAAGGAAGAGGAGAAGCCAATTGAGCGGGAGCCATATTATGAAACTGACGCATATCGTGCAGTGAAGGATAAACTTGCCGAGGTTGACAAAACCTATGACGCACTGTCCCAGAAGCAAAGCGAAGATCGGGCCGAGCTCATTAAGCTGTCAGAACTAAAAATTGATTTACATGAAGAACTGAGAAGCATGTGTCAATCAGATCTGAAGAAGATTAAAGCGCATTTTTCGCAGCAACCACAAAATCCTGAGGTTGAGAAGCCCAATCTGCACACATCATCATCATCATCTTCTTCTTCCCTCGGGAGCACCATAATCCCAACTAAACCGTCTGGCTCCCAGAAACGAAAGGTAAAGAAGTTTTTCCTCTACTACTAAGTTGACAACTGTTTTTCTTTTTTTGCAATCAATCACTCACTCACCTAGCTTGAGTCTGAAACTGCTGAAACCGTCGTGCCCGAAGGCCCAAACGCCTCCTCCTCTTCGGAACTTCTAATCCGCATCACCTCAACGTTAAGGAGGAGAGAGGAGAAGCCAGCTAAGCGAGTGCCAGTTTATAAAACTGAAACATATAAATCGGTGAAGGGTGACCTTGTCAAGTGTGAGAAGCCAAAGGTAAGTGGGAGTTTTTTCTTTACTTATCAGTGTTCTCCTTTTCTTGCGTCAATCTTTTTAACAATAGCTACAATCAATATTGTTTCTTCTTGCATCACTCCACCTAGCTTGATATTGAAGCCGCTGACGCCTCTTCCGTTTCTGGCGTTTCCAATCCGCAGCACCTCAACGAGAAACGACTCATCGTCAAGAAGGAGAAGCCATTTGAAGTGGTCTCTCTCATCGCAGAGGAAGAATACCGTGCGGTGCATGATAAGCTTGCCAAGTCTGGGGAGACTTATCAAGCACTGTACCATAAAGTTGTAGCAAGCTTAGACGAGCTTATTAAGCTAACATTACTGAAAGATGACTTGTCTCGAGAACTGATGAGCATCTATAAGAACTCATCAGCTTAATGCGAATTATGCGCCCAAGCAGGTCAAACATTAAATTCCAGTCTCTTTACATTTCCCTACCTATTTTGAAGCTGAGAAAACCATCTAGCACTGTTTCACACTTCTACCCTGTGTTGCACTCACAACTTTTTTTGTAATGATCTTCCCTTTGCTCTAATTACTCTCAATAAATGTCATGTTTTTAAACTTTGCCAGCGTACTCGTTGAGTAAATCTCTCAAATTCAAGCGGGGCAACCGCTGTAAATGACCACCAGCTGTGTGTGCTGACCTTGACATTGTCGAATTTTTCTGTCTGTTTCACTATCCTTATTCCCCAAACCCTTCTTTTGCCACCTGACCACCATATTTTTAATTGGCCACTCAGCCACCACTGAATGGTACCATATGGGTAGAAAGACTTTTTCTGTCCACTTTGGCAAGAAAGATGGCGGCCATATGTGCGGTGCATCGTCTCACTTTTTCTCCCCTCATCCTGCGCAGCTGTCGACCTTGACCATCGTTGAAAGCGAGAGAGTACTGTAGTGCAGCAGACCACCACTTCCATTACCGCTGACTGGCAGCAAGACACCACAACGGACAGCCACTGCCCAAATGCCTGCTCAGCCTTTGCAGTCATTCTTTTCGGACCTCCCTCCCTCAACTAGTCCCTACATCTGCGGAAAAGACGCAAAAATATTCGCTCAGTTTTTGTTTGCTTCAACAGTCGCCTAAACAACAGTCGCCTCGTCGTCGTCCTCATTCAACAGCAGCAGCAACACTGCACCGAAATCCTCACTGACTTTGCATCAGGCTCATTGCATCAGTTGCTGCTACTGCACATCTTCTCTCTGGAACACCATCATGGACCCCACTAAACCGTCAGATCCCAAAAAGATAAAGGTGAGAGTTTCTGCGTGTCATAGCAGTTTTCTCTTTTGCCTGAGTCAATAGCTCTCTAAATAATTAAAATTAATTTTGTTTTCTCTTTTTCTTTCTTCTTAAACTAATCAATTGTTCACCCAGCTTGAGGTTGATGCCGCTGACCATGACGCCTCCGCTTCCGGCGTTTCAATTGATCCGCATCACTTCAACGAGCTCATCATCGTTAAGGAGAAGAAACCATTTGAAGGGGACCAGCCTATCAAATCTGAGGCATATTGTGCAGTGAACACCATCATGGACCCCACTAAGCCGACTGATCCCAAGAAGCCAAATGTGAGAGTTTCTGGTTTACATAGCAGTTTTCTCTTTTGCCTGAGTCAATAGCTAAAATTAATTTCGTTTCTTTTTTGAATTGTAATCAATTCAACTAGATTGAGACTGATGCCACTGACGCTGCCGCTGACGCCGCAAACGCCTCTGCCTCTGGCTCTTCAATTAATCCACATCACCTCAACGAGCTCATCATCGTTAAGGAAGAGAAACCATTTGAGGGGGACCAGCCTATCAAATCTGAGGCATATCGTGCAGTGGAGAGTAAACTTGCTCAGGTTAGGAAGACCCATGGGGCATTGGGTCAGAAACTAAAAGAAGATCGGACTGAGTTCATTAAGCTGTCAAAACTAAACTGTGCTTTGTATGAGGAATTGATGAGCATGTATGAATCAGATTGGAAGAAGATTGATGCGCATTTTGCGCAGCAACCGCTAGATTCTAGGGTTGAGAAGCCCAATCAACACACATCATCATCATCATCTTCCTCTTCTTCCCTCGAGAGCACCATAGTCCCAACTAAACCGCCTGGCCCCCAAAAGCGAAAGGTAAAGAAGCTTTTCCTCTACTTAAGTTGGCAACTGTTTTTCTCTTTGCCTGCTAGGCAATCTCTCTCCTTAAATAACTTAAATTGATTTTCTCTTCCCTTTCTTTTTGTGCAATCAACCACTCACTCCACCTAGCTTGAGTTTGAAGACGCTGAAGACTTAGCTTATAAAACTGAAACATTTAAAATGGTGGAGGGTAACCTTGTCAAGTGTGAGAAGCCAAAGGTAAGTGAGAGTTTTTAACTTATTACTGTTATCCTTCACTTGAGTTTTCAATCTCTCTAAATAGCTACAATTAATTTTGTTTCTTCTTGAATCACTCCACCTAGCTTGATACTGAAGCCGATGACGCCTCTTCCGTTTCTGGCTTTTCCAATCTGCAGCACCTCAACGAAAACCTCATCGTTAAGGAGGAGGAGGAGAAGTCATTTGAGGTGGTGTCTTTCTTTACAAATGAAGAATATCGTGCAGTGCGTGATAAGCTTACCAAGGCTGGTGAGGCTTATCAAGCACTGTACCACAAAGTTATTGAGAACTTATATGAGTTAGATAAGCTAATAAAACTGGATGATGACTTGTCTCGAGAACTGATGAGCATGGATAAGAACTCATCAGCTTAATGCAAATTATCCACTAAAAACAGGTCAAAAACTAAATTCCTGTCCCTCTACGTTTCTCTAACTATTTTGAAGCTAAGAAGACCATCTAACACTGTTTCACACTTCCACCCTATGTTACACTCACAACTTTTTTTGTAATGATCTTTCCGTTGCTTTGATTACTTTCAATAAATGTCCTGTTTTTAAACTTTGCCAGCGTACTCGTTGAGTAAATCTTCCAAATTCAAGCGAGGCCACCGCTGTAAATGGCCACCACCTGTAAATGGCCACCACCTGTGTATGCTGACCTTGACATTGTCGACAATGTTTCTGCCTGTTTCATTTTTCTCACTTCCCAAACCCTTCTTCCTTTTGACCACCATTTTTTAATTGGCAACTTAGCAGCAACTGATTGGTACCATATGAGTAGAAAGACTTTCCAGGCCACATGTGCGGTCACTGGCGCCTTGTCTCACTTTTTCTTCCCTCATCCTGTGCAGGCTGGTCAGCTTTGACCAGCCTTGACAGATAAAAACGGGTTCTGTGCCACAAAGACCGCCACTTCTACTACTACAGACAGCAGAAAGCCACTGCCCAAGACTTCTCAGTCTTTGCGACCATTCCTTAGAAGACCTCCCTCCCTTAACTCGTCTCTACATCTGCGGAGAAAGCCGGGCCGGGAAAAGCGGCGGCGGTCGCCGCTCATTGTCTCCTGATAAAACAACACTAACCAACCAGTCGCCTTGTCGTCGTCTCCATTAAGCAGCAGCAACAGCAACTCACTGCACCTAAATCCTCACTGACTTTGCATCTGACTAGCTTCAGTTTTTAGCTTCAACACTCTTCTGGAACACCATCATGAACACCACCACTAAATCGTCTGGCGCCGCGAAGCCAAAGGTGAGAGTGTTTGCTTTTATTATTCAACAGTGTTCTCTTTTGCATGAGTCTCAACAGATGGTGTGTGTGTGTGTTTTCATTTGGTCATTCATCTGCTTTGATAACTAAAAACGGTTTTGTTTTTTTGTTTTCTTCTTTTTTCCTCATCTTCTTGAACTACCCACTATCCACCTAGGCTCCTGATCCTGATCTTCTGCTTCCGATGCCGACCTCCTCGATGCCGCCACCCAACAGGCTGCCTGCAACTACCTACTTAAACTCCTCGTTAGGCTCTTCACCGCGGAAGAGAAGCGGATTAGGGCGGTCCTGGAAGAGTTTGAGGAGATGTTTGAAATGTTTGACTTTCTGCACAGCCTGCCGACGACAACCTCTTCAAAGCTTCTCACTGACTGGAAAGCAAACTGGGAGAGGCACATTGCCGACAAGCGTAGTCATCTCTCTAATGTGAGGGTGCTAATTATGCATCGTCTGGTGGTGCTGATGGATATGCTAAGAGAACTGTTCTCAATTGCTCTTCGAAAGACTCGGCCTGGTTGAGGTTGAGGAATGCCTTCAGAGGAGAGCTTCCTTGCCTCTGACTGGGCTCACCAACTTTGTACTTGATCTTCTCTTCTCGAGATTATTGATTGAATAAACAAAACTGTCCAACCACCATTTAACTACAAAAGCACTTGCAATTGTTTACCAACTTTGATTGATTTTTTTCAGCATGTTGCCTAATTCTAACACACTAATTGCCAAATGGATAGCAGCCGTTTTCATCACTACCATCTGTTACTAATCATCCTTTTCAGCCTTGAACGTATTTAAAAAATTGATTGTTCAAAAAACCTTCTTCTTCTTCAGGTGCTGCTGCTGCTGTTAATTTTTTAATTTTCTTCTTTTTCAGCCATAAAAATAGGCAAAATAGAGCGTAAATCGCCTTAGTTTTTGTATAAGGCCAAAATGTCAATAAAGCTCAAGCCTAGCGAGTTTTCCCGCATGGTTGTAGATGGCGCTACGAGTGAGCCTCGTAGTTTAATGCAGACAGAAATTCAGTCCACTTTTTCGTTTTTGCTGCACGATAGCTCTATTGTGGGCTGTGTAACAATGTCTGAAAAATTGACCGAATTCCTGGCTGCATTAAATCAAAAGTTACTGTTTTTTAAAGATTGGTGGTTAAAGTCCAAACTATGAACTGCAGTTTTCAGTTTGGACAAAAGGATCATGTTTGAGCAAAATTTGCTACAGGGCCTGGGCGCTTAAGGAAAAACACAGGATTTGTAAAACCTCATAACTGCTGCCGATACAATCACTGAACTTTGGTGAGCAACTTTGAAAAAGCAACAAACGCTGTCTTGAGCAAGCACCTCATAATCTCAATCAAACCGCAAAAAGTCGTTTTTGCTGGTAAAGAGCTCTTTAACCAGCGATATTCGAACTTCTCACATGTCTTCACAATCTAGAGTCGCAAACATAAAGTTTCTCAAACCAAAGTCCAAACGCATTTATCTGCAAAACCCGCAAATGAAGTTTCCTTCTTCAATTGAACAGAAACGCTCTAAGACCATTTTGACAATGTTGACTGAGAATTGAACAACATTCTATGGCAACCAAATACATTAGCCATTAATTTAACAAACTTCGTTTAAACATGATCCTTTTGTCTAAACTGAAAACTGCAGTTCATAGTTTGGATTTTGACCACCAATCTTTAAAAAACAGTAACTTTTGATTTAATGCAGCCAGGAATTCGGTCAATTTTTCAGACATTGTTATACAGCCCACAATAGAGCTATCGTGCAGCAAAAACGAAAAAGTGGACTGAATTTCTGTCTGCTTTAAACTACGAGGCTCACTCGTAGCGCCATCTACAACCATGCGGGAAAACTCGCTAGGCTTGAGCTTTATTGACATTTTGGCCTTATATATTGAAAATAAACTTGCATCAACTAAATGGTACTACTAATATGAGCAAGCACACTTATCTTCTGAGACTTCTTCTTTCCATTTTTGTGGCTCATCTGTGGTTCATTGCCGGCACCAGTGCTCATCGGGTAAGTGATCTTCTAGGTGATCAAACTTAATTATAACCACCTTTTAAAAACCCCTTTTTCACTTCACTTTTATCATCATCTCCCCCTTCAGAAACTAAGCAGCATAGCAGTGGGCGTCAGCGTCTGCACACCTGAAATTAACCAGGCGGTGGTGGAGGAGCTGGCCGCCCAGCGCCATGCCCAGCACCTCCCACCGCTTAAGACCACCCCGGAGATGATGCAATCGGCAAAAGAGTGGGCCAACGCCAAGGGCGCCGGCGTCAACTACAAGCGGGACACTGCCACCGTCGGCGAGTACACCATCAACGTCCGCAACCTCCCCGACACCAATCCAATTGATCTGAGCAAGACGGACCTCTTCGCCGAGTGGCGCCAGTCGCCGCTGGCCAGCCGGCCCTGGTACATGGGAGGCGAGGAAGGCAAAGGCGAAGGCGAAGGGCGACGCTTCACTGACGCCGAGTGGGCCCGAACGAGGGAATTTGGCATCGGCTGCGGCACCTGGTCCGACCAGGGCGCTGTCGTTTTCTGGCTGACGCTGCACTTTCGCTATCCTACGGTAAAGTCTGAAAATGTTTTTTAGCTAAAGTTTTTAAAATCTTTTCCTATCTTCTTCTTCAGAAAACGTCCAGCGTCGAGCTGGGCAGCTTCAGCTGTTCGCGCAGCCTCGTCCAGTCCACGCTGGCCGCCTTCAATGCACGGCGCCGGAATAAGGGCGGCATGCGCCCGTTGAGGCTGACCCGGGCAATGACCTCGTCGGCTAGAAAAGCGGTCACCGCCCCCAGAACCCTCCTGCCCAACTACGAACTGGCCGGGCAGTACGTAATCAGAAAAATTGAACATGATAAAAGCTGTCAAAATGATGGGGGTGGTGATAACTACATCGACCTTCGAGGTCTCAATCTGCTGAGCGGTAAGCTGAGCAGCAGCAGCGGCGCGCCCTGGTACACCGGTGATACTGATACTGAAGAGGAATCGGGTCGCTTCTTCACCGACGACGAGTGGCGGCGGACCGCTGAAATGGGCGTCAGTTGCCACGCCTACGCCGAAGAATCCAACTTATATGATGTTTGCGGCGGCAGGATAAAGCACTTTCTCATGGTGGTTCACTTCAAGTTTCCGACCGATGATTTGGTGTAAACCGTGTGTGCGGCCTTGGCTGCCAATCATAAAATATGCTGCTCATCATCATTTTTTCTTCTCTTGGTTTATTAATTACAATTTTTTGTCAGTTATTGACCAACCAGCAGTAGTAGTTTTTTTAGTAAGCATAAATTGGTTTAGTTAAGTACTTTAATTTGTTGCCTTGCCGTCATTGCTCAATTTGGCCATTTTTGTTTTGCAAACAAAAAAATGAAATGCTTTTTATTTGCAATTACAATTGCGTTTTCATTATTTAAAATACTAATCAAAATTTTAAGAGCCTTGAACACTTTTAAAATTGATTTAAAAACCTTTTTCAAGTGCTGTTGCTAAATAGTTAGTTTTTTACATTTTCAAGTATAAATTAAACCAAATAGTGCAAAAAACAGCGTTAGTTATTTGAAAAATTTTATTAAATAAAAAGTCACTACTAAAAAACTTAACTACATGCTGCCTCTTATTATTTTATCGGTGATTCAGTGGTTCATCATTGGCACTAGTGCTCATCGGGTAAGTTGAACTAAAACAATAAAATGAAAATTAAATTTGTTTTTGCTTTATAAAAATCTTTTTTAATTTCCCCCAGAAACTAAACAGAATAGCAGTGGGCGTCAACGTCTGCACACCTGAAATCATCCAGGCGGTGGTGGAAGAGCTGGCCGCCCAGCGTCGTGCCGAGCACCTTCCACTGCTGGCCATTAGCCCGGAGATGACCGCCTCGGCGGGACAGTGGGCCAACGCCAAGGGCGCCGGCGCCAACTACAAACCGGGCTATGCCACCGCCGGCGAGTACACCACCAGCGTTCGGGGCTACCCCGACACCAAGCCGATTGACCTGAGCAAGACGGACCTCTTCGCCGAGTGGCGCCAGTCAAAACTGGCCAGCCGGCCCTGGTACATGGGCGAGGGCAAAGGCGACGGGCGACGTTTCACCGCCCAGGAGTGGGCCCGAACGAGGGAATTTGGCATCGGTTGCGGCACCTGGTCCAACCAGGGCGCTAGCATCTTCTGGCTGACGTTGCACTTTCGCTATCCTACGGTAAAGTCGGAATATGCGTTTTAGCTAAAGTTTTTAAAATCTTTTTCTATATCTTCTTCTTCTTCAGAAAACGTCCACGTCGAGCTGGGCAGCTTCAGCTGTCCGCGCAGCCTAGTCCAGTCCACGCTGGCCGCCTTCAATGCACGGCGCCGGAATAAGGGCGGCGGCGGAATGCGCCCGTTGAGGCTGACCCGAAAAATGACTGTCTCCGCTAGAAAGGCGGTTACCGCCCCCCGAACCCTTCTGCCCAACTACGAACTGGCCGGGCAGTACGCCGTCAAAAAGGTGGAACATGATAAAAGCTGTCAAAATGATGGTGGTGGTGATAACTTCATCGACCTTCGAGGTCTCAATTTGCTGGGCGGAAAGTTGAGCACTAGCGGCGCGCCCTGGTACACCGGTGATACTGATACTGAAGAGGAATCAGGTCGCTTCTTCACCGAACAGGAGTGGCGGCGAACCACTGAGATGGGCGTCAGTTGCCACGCCTACGCCGAGGAGTCCGCTTTTTTGTATGACACATGCGGCGGCAGGACGAAGCACTTTTTGATGGTGGTGCACTTCAAGTTTCCGACCGATGATGTTGATGTGTAGATGAGCGGTGTGTGTGTTGATTGTTTAGATGGCCTTGGCTGTCAATCAAAAGCTTCTTTTATTAATTTTTACTATTTACTGTAAATTTAATAATTACAGTTTTTTATTTATTGACCAACCAGTTGTAGTAGTTTTTGCAATCAGCATAAGTTGGTCTAGTTTTTAGTTTTTTAATAACCTGTTGCTTTTTTGTGGTTGCTCAATTGGAGCTTTTTTTAGCTGTTTACTGTTCTACAAAATCTACTAAAAAATTTGTTTTCTTTACTTTAATTATTATTAATCAAAACAGTTAGAGCCTTGAAAACTATTAAAATTGATTTTACGGAGGACTTTTTTCAGGTGCAGCTACTGGTTAATTAGTTTTTCTCATTTTCAAGTATAAATTAAACTCACCAATTCACAAATTGCTTTAGATTTTTAAAAAAATTTAAAAAACTATTCTTATGTTGTCTTTTTTATTTTAGCTGTGGCTCAGTGGCTCATTGCCGGCACCAGCGGTCATAGGGTAAGTTCTAATGAAAACATTTTTTAATGATTTCCAAAAACTTTTTTTTCTATCATATGGTTGCAGAAACTAAGCAGCATAGGAGTAAACGTCAGCCTCTGCCCTCACGACGTCCACCAGGCGGTGGTGGAGGAGCTGGCTGCCCAACGTCGAACCCAACACCTTCCACCGCTTAAAATCACCCCCGAGATGATGCGATCGGCGAAGCAGTGGGCCAACGCCAAAGGCGCCGGCGTCAACTACAAGCCGGGCTATGCCACCGCTGGCGAGTACACCATCAGCGTCCGGGAGTACCCTCACACCAAGCGGACCATTAACCTCAGCAAAACGGACCTTTTTTCCGAGTGGCGCCACTCGAAACTGGGCAGCCGGCCCTGGTACATGGGCGAAGGAGGCAAAGGGCGTCGGTACACCGCCACCGAGTGGGCGCAAACGGAAGAATTTGGCATCGGTTGCGGCACCTGGTCCAACATGCCCCACCAGAAGAGTAACATCTTCTGGCTGACGCTGCACTTTCGCTATCCTCAGGTAAATTTTCATTTGAACATTTTTAGTTTGTGGTATTGAAATATTTTTTTGCTTTTTTAGAAAATGTCCCGCGTCGAGCTGGGCACCAACCTCTGTCCGCCCGGCCTCGTCCAGTCCACGCTGTCCGTCTTCAATGAACGGCGCCGGAAACTGGGCATGCGCCCACTGAAGCTCTCCCAGGCGATGACCAAGTCTGCCAGAGAGCAGGCTGCCAGAACCGCCATGACGGACAAGCTGTTCCAAAGCTACCCATTTGCCGGTCAGTACATGCTCAAAAAGGTGGTGCGGATAAATGATGATAAGAAGAGCCACAGCAGCAGCAGCGATGATGATAAGTTCATCGACCTTCGAGGTCTCAATCTGCTGGGCGGAAGTAAGCTGAACAGCAGCAGCGGCGCGCCCTGGTTCACCGGCGATGACGTCGATGAAGGTGTCTCGGTTCAACATGGTCGCTTCTTTACCGATGACGAGTGGCGGCGGACCACTGAGATGGGCGTCGCCTGCCGCGCCTACAAAGAGGGATTCATAACAAACACAAAAAAGAAGAAGACCTTTCTGATGATGGTGCACTTCAAGTTTCCGCCCGTTGTTATTGTGTAGAGTGGTGGTAGAAGTGGTGGCGGCCTTGCCTGCCAATCAAACCTCAACTTCATCATAGGAATTGTTTTTACTGTTTTTTTAATAATTAAAGTTCAATTACCAAAACCAGTAGTAGTAGTTTGTTTTCAATAAACTGTAAATTGATCTAGTTTTTGGTTTTTAGTCTAAAAAAGATTTTTGTATTGAAATACACAACTTTGACCTTTTTTGCAAACTCATCTCTAAAGTTCAAAACAATTCCGCAATATTATTATCAACTCAAACTTTATGAAAGTTTTCATAACACAAATGCGCACGGTCTATTACATTTTATTATGCTAAACAGACGATTACAGACAGATTACTCAACAATTTAAAAAAATCTGGAAAAAAAGTTTAAAACATTTTCCTTATAAGTTCAACCATTTATTTAAATGCTCATTTTCAAAAAAATTTAAATAACTAATATAAAAAGTCAAACCAAAAAATAAAAATGAAACTGACCAACACCTTTCTTCTTTTATTCGTTTTCTATGTAACCTTTTTCTAGAAATTAGTTTTCTAAAACAACTAATTATTTTTTTTAGGGATCGAGTTTGGCCCAATCTGCCCAACAGCTGGTGGCCACCGTCCCATCAGCCAGCTGCCCGGGCCACCTCGAACTGGACACTGTTAACCGCCTGAACGATCTCCGTGCTAAGGACGAACTACCTCCGCTGAAGAACTCCTTTGTCCTGCACCTAAAGGCCACTGATTGGGCAAGGAATAGCACCGCCTTCAGTCACTGGTACTACCCACAGCTGAAGGACATTGGCCAGTACGTGATCGCCAAACGAGGAGGAGGCGATGATCTCACTAAGGTCGACCTAACCAACTGGGACCCGCTGGACTACTGGGTCACTTCAGAAAGGGCGTTCCCTTTTACACTGGCGATGCGAACAGCTCGGAAAGTGTGGTGGCGCCTAAATCAGGTGGTGCCGCCCTTGAACCTCTGAGTGACGACAATTCATTTGGGCACCCTCGTCAAGGTGATTACAGCCCAGGTCGAGACTACGCCTACTACGAGTGGACCCGCACAAAGTGGGTGGGCGTCGGTTGTGGCGCCTATCACTGTGATCAGCAGGGTTATAGCCTTTTTTGGCTGGTCGCCTTCTTTACCGATGGTCCGGGGGGTGATGATGATGATCATTCGGGTGGTGATAGTTCAGCTTCGACTACCCTGGGAGATTTGACCTCTCCTGCAGACTTGACGAGCACTGTTTCTGCTTCGACTGAAACACCTCCTCCTCAACACGCCACTTGTCCTGAAGGTTTCCATTGGGAGGATGATTAAGAGGACATTTTTTGTTATTAATTTTTTAATTAAAACAAAAATTTAAATAAACAGTTAACCACCTTGTTTAATAAATGTGTTTTGCCTAAAAATTAATTCTGTTCAAAAAAATATTTGAATTTTTGAAGCATTTTTTTACAGCTCAACAGCGGCACCTAGTGTATGCGATTAAAACGAATACAGAAACAGCGTGGGCGGCATCAGAAAAGAGCGCACACAGTGCGTCGGTGTGAGTCTTTTGTTCCAGCAGCAGCAGCAGCCAATTGGATGGCGCCTTCCAAATGTGTGCTGGAACATGCGCCGCCGTTTGAAACCAGAAAGCGTTCAATATAAAAAGACGGCAGTTGACGCCATTTGGAAGTACATCGCATTCTCTCACACGGTCAGTTATAGCTGAAGCTCTCTTCAATGCATTTTTCTGGTTTTTTTCTAGAATGCTTTTGATAAACCGCAACATCAAGTGAATTTCTTTTCATCATCACTATCATCATTATCATCTTTTCCTCATCATGCCTCGATCTTCAGACGACAACTTTACCACCACCACCACCTCCTCCTCTTCTCCATTCAACCTTTGTTGTGACGCCAAACAAAGGACTTGTGGTTTTGTGTTGAAATTACCTCATAACACTTCAACTCATCATCGTTTCAACAAAAAAGGACAAGTGAATCGTTATAAAACGTCACATCGTACAGCATTTCATCACCTGAAAATATCGACAGCATCATTATCAGCCGTTTTAATACTATTTTCCCTCCTTTTAAGCCGATTCGGTGCTGACGGCGCTCGGCAAGCTCTTCGCTACAATTATCCTCGTGATGAGGTCAACTTTTCACTCAGTCAAGGTATGTGTTTTTTCTTTCTTTCTTTCTTTACTCAAACCTGAGCCTTTCATTTATCAATACGGGTGCACTTGTTTGTTTGCGACCATTAGTTGTCACTCAGCCCACTTTACTTTGTTATTGTTGTTTCTGGTGCTCCACCGGAACAAAAAACTACAAACATTCGAGTCTAACCTTTTTCTAGTCAATCGAAAAGAGGGCAATTAGTGGGAAATTAATCTTCTTAATTACTACTGCCTTCGTCTTTTCAGTCGACTCAATAGTTAGTCCTCTCTTTAGTTCTGTTTTTCTTCTTTTCTTTTACTCCTGAATCTGCGTTTTTTCAAGTTACAGTAAGTCGGTTTGTTTGTTAGCTGCTGCTGCCGTTGTTGTTGTTAATTACTCTCCGGCCATTAATTAGCACCACTGTCGTCAACTCTCCAGAGCAACATGACACGCCATTGACAAGACGAGAAAGGGAAAAAATGTCATTTTCATTGACCAAATATTGACAAACTCCCACTTTCTTTCTTTCACTAGTTAGGAAAAACTAGCTGAATGCTCAAATGTTCTATTGTTATTAGCAGTGTACTTTTTTCCAGAATGTAAAAATAATAACTGTACTCGAGACTTGTGATCAACTTTTTTTTCAAAATGGTTTTATGTGTTTTTTTCGATTACTGCCAAGCTCATTCATATCAAGTTTCAAGTTATATTTAGAGACAAGCCTAGACTGTAGGGTGAATTGAAATGTTTTTTACAAACAAGAAAAAAGAACTTTGTGTTCAATTGTGCAAGATTTTAGCTGTTTAGAAGGAAAATTGTAAGCACGGTGATATTTGATCTGCTCTGATCTCCGGACAGAGCTCAATGCACTTTGGACATTCTCTGAAAAATCTAGAGCCCGTTTTTGTTCAATGCAAAAAATAGCTATGGTAGTTCGGTTTATTGTAGTTTTTTAACCTGAAAAGCATTTACTAGGGAGATTTGTAAACATACTTTTTTGTATACTGAAAAAATGCCTAATCGAAGAACCAAGTTTCATGGCAATAAACTATCAATGGTTATTTGAGAGTAGAAAATGTGGTCAGAATTTTTTAAGTTTTGTCCAATTAAAAAATTAGACTGTTAACTCAATTTTTTCTCAACTTTAGCAGTCTCGTTTTTTAATTTAATTGTCACTGACCAGACAGTCAGCAAATACTACTGTGTCTTCTGTTTGTTTTTACACACAAACTTTTTCTTGTCTATTTGATTGTTTTCAAATCAATTAAACCACCAGCTACTTCTAGAGCCCGTGAGTTTTCTTCAGCACGACTGTTTTTTGTAACTCAAAGTTTTAAACAACTGTTTGGTCACTGAAACGAAATTTCTAGTTTGACAAGTCTTTTAGACTCAGTTCATTTACTCGATTCTTTCAAAGTGAAAGTCTGAAAAACGTGTCATAATTCATCTCATAAGGGAAACATTTGTGCATAGCTTTGTCTGTGGGTTAGTATTTTTAGCAGTCACTAAATCGGACTTTTTTGCCGCTGTGTTTTGTCGCTGTCGATTCAATTTATTAATGGCTACATTTTTTTGGCTAGCCAGCTTTGATTTAGTCGTTCACAGCAGCAGCAACAGCAGTGAGACCAAGTGTAAATTGTCCGGACACAGACACTTAAAGACACATTTGCGGCCACAATCGATTCATAGCCGTCTGACCAAAAGTGTAATCAATCATCTTTTTGCCTTTTTCTTTCTGTGGCAGCCAATGGAAAAGCCAATCACACACTCAAGTGATGTTGTTTTCCGCTGTACAGTGGTCACTTTGGTCCGTGGTCTAACCAGCAGCTCTTAAGTCTTTGATAACCATTGATCAGCAGCCGAATTGGCAGCATTTAACTGACTGAATATTTACTTGTAGTCAAGCACTCAAGAAAAAGTATTTCATTTTTCATTTTACTCCTGCGTAATCCTTCTGCTTTCAAAATTTCGCTTTATTTTTGAGCATTTTTTTACATTTTTGTGACATTTTTCAGCTTCACGCAGTTTTTGTGAATGGAAGAGATTTATTTTAAGGGTTTTTGGCAGCCGCAAAGTTTTTTCCTCTGATTTTTGTTGTGTTGCAGTGTAATTTATGCGTGAGACGATCATTGACAGAAAGAGAAGAAGAAGATCAAACAAAAGCGTAATTTATTTCAATTGCATTTAAGTGGACTGCTACATCTGTTCAGTGTCCAGTTTTCTGTTGTCTTTTTTCTGCAGCAACTTTTATCTCCTTCACACAGGCGTCGATCACAACAATTCAGCACGTTAAAAAAGTGAAAAGTTGTTTGATCTGAAGAAAAACAGAAAAAAAGTTACTTGAGAGACTAGCCCATTTTAATTGGCATCAATTAGGAGCTTACTAAACATCGATAAATTATGTTTATTTACCTCAGCTTCTCAATTTAAACCAATTAAAAAAATCAAATTGATCAAATTTTTACTTTAAAGTTTGTTTAATCTTTCACTAGCTTACTGAGCAACTGTTTTTGTTTTCACAAACACTGAAAGTAAAAGTCACGGTTACTTTTTATGTTTTCTTGTGTTTGTGTTTGCCTAATCGCTTTGTTTTTAGTGAAAAAGACGAAGGGCAGTTTTAAATAGAAAGAAAAAGTAACTGTCCAGCCTAATCCGAGTAACGTAAATATTAGTTATGATGGCGGTGGTGTAGGTTCGGGCAGGAGGGCATCATCAGATCGATAGCCCAAGTTAGTGAGTGAGTGGCCAGTTTTGGGAAAAGGTCAGGGAGAAAGGAGAAAGAAGAAAAGTGGAGGCAGTCTTCCGTCAAATCCGATTGCTTGCTGTGTTTGCTCAGTGGATTTGTCGTGCAGGGAAGCTTTGAAAGGGTCGCTTTCCTTTTCCTGCTTCATTTTATTTTGACTTCAGGGAAAAACAGATAGTTTGCTGGTGAGTGTTCTGCGCTGTTGCTTACGCCCCTCTCTTTATTTTTCTTCGTAGGCTAAGTATCTTATCAGCGTTGCCTGCCTGCCTTTCTTTAGACATTCCAATTACAGCGTTTCGGTTTCACTTTGTTTGACTGCCTGCCTTCATATCAAAAATACTGCCTACCCGACAATTTGAGGATGCTTTAAAGTCGTCCAGACTGGTAAATTGTAAGCTTGGTGCCCATTCTGCCTGCTGGCACTCAAATTTGCAAAAGTGCGGTTGAATTGCCGGTTGCGAGAGAGTTTGGGAGGGAGGGAAATCTACCTTTGATCCTTAGCCAACTAAACAACTGGTTAGTTGGTTGTTTGGCTCATGTTTGGTTGTGTCATCATGTTTGTCCCTCTCTCATTTTTGTCTCATCTTTTTCGGTGATGCTCTTTTCAGTCTTGGCAGTAAACTAGAGACTGCACTTTGCACCCAGAGCACCCAATTTACCCGGAGCTATGTTGAGCGTTTCAGTAGCTTATAAAATGGCAGCTTTTTCGGCTTGCTCCTCACTTTCTATCTCTTTTTATTTGTGTGCAAAGTGTGTGCTCTAGTCGTAATGGATGGTCACATCATTTCAGCTTTGTTGCTGCTGCTGTGCGTGTCAATCGAGGCTGGCTGACACCAGTGGCTAGTGCCAAAGTGACTTCAATGTTTGTTTGTTTGCTTGTTTGTGTTTGCTCTCTCGGTCAATTAGCGCCTTCTTTTATGGGCAAGCACACACACACATTCAAAAAAGAAGAAGAAAATTTAATTTGGAAGCAATTTTTGTTGTTGTTTTGCTCTGGTGTCAATCGCCAGCCCTGAGCAGTACCAGTACTGTCCATTATGTGCTGTGTGGTGCCTTTCATCCGCACTTCCGACTTTGAGGACAGCAGCAGCAGCAGAAAGTGCGTAATTTACGCTCACAATTAGAGCCAGTGTAAATGTGTGTGTTTAGTTCGGTAATGCTTTTTTGCACACTTTCTAACATTTTTTTGGTCATTCGAGTTTTTGGTCAGCCTTCCCTGCTACTTTGCATCGGCACTTACGGGCACCTTTCAGTGTCCAAAACATGTTACATTGACCGGCGCTTTTTCTTCTTTTTCACCTCTCTTAGATGTGTCGACACTTAGCAAAGAACAGCAAAACAGCAAGAAAGAATCTTTGCTAATTCGATCACTGCCCTTCTGATCAAACTGCACTTTCTCTATTTTTGCGCCTTGTATGTCACTGCCGATTGCCGTGAATGTTGTTGCTGCTGCTGCTCCTGCCGCCGCTATTAACTGCTAATTGAGTGTTCCTCTTTTGCTTATCAGAAAAGAACAGAAAAAGTAGCAGGCGAGGTAGTAGTAGGCTGCTTTGTGCTGATAACGGATGCACATGTGGCAGCTAAACTGCTGCTTATTAGCTTTGGTTTTTACCGCACCTTACTTCTCATCTAGTCTGTTATTACTTTGCTTTAGTTTTAAATATTTTTTAATTAAAAAATTCGGGGTTCTCATTGTCACGCGGCCAATTTTTTCAATTTCTTTTGTGTCGGTGGTTTTTTCTTATCAGCGTCTTTTTGCTGTTTGCCTAATGTGTAAACTTTCTTTAGTAAAAAAATTTGTTCAATAAAGGGAAGATCACTTTGTTTCAGTTTTAACTTTTGCTTTAATTAGCCAACTTTGTTTTTACTTTTGGCGAGCCGTCCGTCCATCTGCCACCGGCAAATCTAAATTCTGCCAGCAATTAGGCCATTTGCACATTTTCTTTCCTAATTTTTCTTCTCTCATTTTCTGTTTACTTTCCTAATGAGAAGTTTAGTTTCATAATTTTCCAAACACACACAGTTTTTGTCTCCTTTTGTTGCCGCTGCAGACTCAGACTCCAAGAATCCAAGAATTGAGCGCCAATTTAAAAGTTTTCCCCTTTTTTCCTGCAAATTCTGTGTATTTTTGTTTGTACCCGCTGAGCAGTTTGTCTGTCTCACTTTGAGAGAGACTATCTCCTCACATTTTCCTTCCTTTTGCTGATTAGTGTGGATCGAGGATCGTGGACCGAATTGATACTATCGATCTGGTGCCTTGCAAGTTTTTACTTCCTCCTCTTTTCTTCTTTTTTCTTCTTTTGCTAGTGCGGTTATCAAATTAAACTGATTAGTAGTTGGTTGCTGCGGCTGTTCTCTTTTTATTGATCTATTTTGTCTCTGTGTGTGTGTGTTTGCCTTTCTATTGTCTCTCTCGTTTTGCTATTGTCTTTCCCTCTTTTTGTTCCCTGGTACGGTGTTTAATTTTACAATTAGATGTAATCTAATTTAATTTTACATTTTGACTCTTTTGTTTGAATCTTTCTTTTGGTTCTCTCTGGTTCTCGGTTGGGCACTGTCAATTTCGACAATTAAAGTTTTTAGTGTCGCAAACTAACTCACACAATGTCAGCTCTTGCACTATCGATTGGTCTGAGGAGAGTTTTTATTGAAGCGAAATTCAGCCTTCTCTCACTTTATTGCTCACTCATTTGGGCCCATTAACCCGTCGAGTTCTGGAAAGCCAAGCTGCCAAGCAAACAAACACGGGCGTAAAGTCATTCTCTGCATTTTCCCTACTGGTCATCTTGGCACCACTGTGCATTTGTTTTAGTGTGCAAACTGTTTTTCCCTTTCTTTGCGTGTACCACCACACGGCTACCCGAATCTATTGCAGTGCATCGAATGACAATAAATAACCTCAGTGCATTGGTAGTAGTAGTAGTAGTGGTAGTAACACTTTGCAGCTGTGAATATAAACTTGGATCTTTCTGACTGCTGCTGCTGCTGTTCGACATCTGTTTGAAACGATGTTTGACTGTCTTTCTCCTTTCCTTTTTTATGACACCGTGTTTGCTCTGTTGTGTCGGTGTTTGCAGACACGCGGTGGCACTTTGCTTCTTTTTCTTAGCTCTCTCACTTTTGTTGTTTTTTCCTGTTGTTCTTGTACTGTGCGATTTATTCAAAACTCCCGATATAAAACACTGAACTGCGAGGGGACACAAATTGAAAATGTAAATAATCTGGGTTTTAGTTTAGACCTAAGAAGTGAAACGAAATCGATGTCACGGCGAGTTTGATTTTTTTTTTTGTTTCCAGAGGTTTTGAATGCCGCCAATCAAGTGAGTGAACGCACCAATGTTTTCTTTTTTCTCTTTTTCCGTGCTCTAATGTCATAAATCAGAGCGGTTGCAGCCAGCCTTTGCAAATTAATATTTTTGCTGCCATTCATTCATTTCGGAGTTTTGGACCACTGGCTAAAGAAAATAGTGGAATGTTCTTTTGGTGCCACCTTTGCAGAGAGCATTTACGACTCACGTTCGACTTTGGTGCTTCTCTGCTATTTTTGGCAATTCAGCGGACAATTTGGCGCACCAGCGACCAGAAGTGTGTCTGTCTGTCTGTGCCGGCACTTCCTCTTCTTCTTCTGAAGATGCTAATTGCATCAATGACTACCACTGCTCTTCAGTCTCTTGCCAATTGTAAATAATGTTCAGTTGTTGAATTTTAAATTTTAAGTTGTAAGGAGCAGCAGCTGAACACTAGTTCCGGGGAGTCTCTCTGGATCTATATTTTCATAACGATTACCGAAAAATTAGTAATTACCATATTTAATTTGATTTCATCATTTGCTGCGCTATTGGTTTTGGTGGTTGTATGCAAATCGCTCTAGTGCTCCTAATGAAAGCATTGCGAAGAATAGATGTTCCTGGAACCAGTTGGCAGCAGCAGCAGCAGCTCGTCCAAATGTGAGGCTGATTGAAATAATAAATTCAACCGTGCTGCTGTTGCTGCTTTTTAGTGGTTCCAGTTAACATTTGTCTGTGTTTGAATGTGATCTACAATACAATTATTAATTTGTTGATGTCGACACGGTGTGTGTGTGTTATTTGCATGAATTGTGTTCGAATAAAAGCCATTTTCTAGTTCCTGGATTTTATTTGTCAAGTTTTTTGTACACTTGTGATTTATTCATCGCTGCAGCACTGCGTGCTGAGTGCTGTTAAAAATGTTTTTTTAAAGTTGTTGACATTTTAAATGCCAGTGTCCGATTTTTGGCACACAAATCAGCAGAACTTTTAATCTACCTTCTTGACTGACAAGCTAAAAAGTTATTTACTACCAGTTAAAGTTATCTTTGATGGATTAAAAGTTTGGTAAGTTAGGGACAACATAAATAATTTGTGAGTATTAATTGTGCGTAAAAATGTTTTATGCACACAAATTGCAGCTGATCAATTGGCAGAGTGAAAATTCAATTTCATAAATTCAATTTTAGAGCATTTGAATTTGCGTTGAAAAAACTGATTGAGTAATTCGACTGATTTAAACGTGCACGTTTGAATTGAGGTAGGTTCACTTTTGAACACTAGTCTTTCCCATATTGTCTCCACTTTCTTCTTTTTTTTTTGACGGCATCACTCAAAGCAATCTATGAGTGAGCACTAGGAAGAGAAGATTCACATTTTGTTCAAGCAGTTTACCCTAAATGGTTATATTCTTTTAGATGGAGTTGTATCTTTGATTAGCCAGTCTCTCTCCCTCTCTCTTTATTTGCTCATTGTGGTTGCGGTGAGTAGTGAGTCAAAAATTGAAAATTCGCCTTCACTTTTTGTTTGATTTATATATTGTGGTCTCCTTCTCTTCCTTCTTTTTACTCTTTTGTTCAATTCAACCCGACTATGGTTTTGAATACCAATTCAGCCCTTGTCTGTCTTTGTGCGCTGCTGCTGTTGTTGTTTGGTAGAGAAAATAGAAAGCGAGCAAGGGGTCTTTTAATTTTTGTTCTCTACAGTTTCCCAAACTTTTCACTTTCTTGTTCTCCACTTAGGAAGCAGCAGCAGCAGCAAATCGGTGAAATTTGATAATTTTGAATTTTGCACAACCAGGAACCAAAACGATGTTTTTTCAGTTTGCTGCCTTGCTGACTACAAAACTGTGCCCCTCTTGTTTGTTCTCTCATTTTTCTCTGGATCAACTGAGCCAGCCAGTAAAGATGCTTCAGTGAGTGATGCGATCACACGATGCTCTTCTTGTGTGCCACGTTCCTCGCGTAGAGAAAATTCTGATGTTGCTGTTTCAAGGAAGAAGACGCTGACACGACAATGCCGCCGCAATGTGATGTTACACACTTTCTCTCTCTCCCTCTCTTGTTAGGCGAGATGTCTGCTGCTGCTGCTCTAAAAGGTTCAGAGATGCTTCGATCGGTTGCCCTTGCTTTTCCCTCTTCTTCTTCATCGGTTCAAATTTGTGTGTCTGTGTGAGTTGAAGCTTATACTAGCAGAAGGAAGGGATGGGGGGAGTAGTTGTGTAAGCAGGAAAGAAAATATTTTGTGCTGACCAAAGACAAATTCACTGCTTTTCAAAAGTGGTCCAACAACAGCAGCAGCAGCAGCAGCGGTGCACTACACAAAAATGATGCGCCAAAAAAGCGAGCCGCTTCGCCGGCCAGCACTTGCAACTCAACTACCTTCAATTCGGTTAGTTTTGAGCTACTTTTTCTTAGAAAAACTCTCTTTTTTCTTCTTCTTTTAAAACACACATTTTAAAATGTATCACAGCGTTTTTATTTACTGAGCTCTGGAGAGAGAGTTGACTGACTGAGCACCTTGAACACAAAAAATCTGTGCAAAAGTGCAGTGCACCTTTTTTACTCTCACTGTCTAAAGTCCAAAGCCTCTGCCGTAGTGAAAGAAAGCCATTCAAGAAGAAGAAGAAGAAGAAGAAGATGGAAACTGTCAATTGACAGCAGCAGCATGTGTGTGTGTAATGCATTTGATTTGATTTGATTTGCTGCTCGTCTGCTTCACTAAATGATTAATGCGCGCCCGTCCAAATTCACTCGTCACTGGTGCTGCTGCCTCCAACTGCCGAGCACTAATGCCTGTTTGCCTGTTTGCCTTTCCTTGGCACTAATTCGATTACCGATGTGCAGCTTGTGCAATGGGCGACACAGACAGACAGAAATGCAGACAGAAAAAGAATCAGACAGTCGGAAACAGCACACAATTGCCCCCTGTTTTAATGGCTCGGAATTGCTGACGAGCACTGAGAGCATCAAAAAATCGGCAACATTCAGTGCACCTTTTTTACTTCCTTTCCTAGTCCAGCTCCCGTGTCAACGACCTTTAGCTGATGAAGCTGGAACGTTGCAATTGACGCCGCTTTTTTTGCATTGATTGATTGATTGCTGTGTTGTTCATTATATTTAAGCCGTCAGGCCACCCATTCAGCGTGCACTGCTGCTGCTGCTCCAATCTGCCGACCAATGCCTTTTGCCATGTTTTCCTTTCTTGGCATACATTTGGTTAGTTGTCATTGTGAATGCGACTGATTCAAAAAATTAAGGTTGACCTAAAATTTGCCGAATGTTTTTTGGCTCACTGCTGACAGGTCATCACCATCGTTTTTTTTTTCCTTAGCCCTTGCATCTTTATTAGTATTTTTTCTGCTGATAATGCTGCTGATGATTATTCAATAGATGCTCCATTTTTTAATATGCTGAAATTCATTTTTCCCGTTGCAGGCCAAACCCAATTTGTGTGAAGCCCACTCAATGATTCAATTCATTTGAGATGTGTTTTGGCTGCATCATTTGGTTTCAATTATCATTTAGACTGATCGATCAATAGAGGTTGACTAAATTTGAAGTTCGTTTGCTGTGAGCTCACCAGTGACAGGCAGTGACCAGCTATTTTTGCCTTCGCCTTTGTTTGGTTCACTTTTCAGCTGCATAAGCATTCTCATTTGTCTAGCAACACAAGCCAGCATTTTTTCTCCAATGTTGTTTAAGCCCTAATTAAACAAAAAGCTGCATCGCCGCGTAAATTCATTTTGGTCAGTGCAGACGCGCACACAAAATCGGCAGACGTGGCACTGGAGAGAGAGGACAGATAATGTATTGCCCTTGTCATTCAGCTTTTCTGCTTTTGTTCTCACAGAGCATATGTTTTATGTTGGTTCAGCCAAACAAGCATACCCATATTTTGTGCAGCACGTCGGCCTATTATCAGGCACTCAGAGCAGACAGTGTAGCCTGAATCGTCTAATTAGTTGCAAGAAGAGAGCAGAAGAGATAGAGGAAGTAGTTATCGGGAGAGAGAGAAGAGAGAGAAGGAGAAGAGAGGAGAGAGAGAGAGAGAGAGAGAGAGAGAACTCAAATTGCAGTTCTGCTGCTGCTTCAAAGCACTAAACTGCCTCAGCGCAGAACGTGCTGTAATTGAAATCGAAACCAAACACAGACAACACACAGACAAAATAGTCTGAAAAGCTAATTAGCCTACGTAGGAGAGGTACCTGTGCCGGTGCTGCTGTTGCTGCTGCCATTTGACACCCCTAAATGACTCAATCCTAGTGTAGTCTTTTTCTGTTTGCCTTTCGGTGCATTTTTGGTAGTTCTTTTGCAGGCAGGCAGGCAGATTTGATTCTGACGCAAACAAAGCAGAGCAAGTGCATTGGAATGTGCTTTTATTCTTTCTCTTTCTCTTATGGTTCGATTGGCTAACCACGACCACCGCCACTGACACGGCAAACTTTTGTGTCTGCAGCTTACCAGCAGCAGCAGCTTAATTATGACTACTGGCGAGGACTGAGTAATCAGCGAAATTGAAGCACGTCCGCCGATGATGATTGGCTTTATGCATAAAAAAGAACCGCTGCTCTTGGCTATTTTGTGCTGATCGAATAAAGCTAGGTAGTGGAAGTTTTGGTGCTGGTGGGCATCCAGTGGTCAGTCAGTCAGTGTTGGCTATTGTTTTTTGCCCAAGTCCTAATTGAGCACATTCCTTCTTCTATCTGTTATCATCATTATCCAAATGCCAATGAGTAGTTTTTCCAGCACCGGTGAGCGACATTTGTAGGAACCACAAAAAAACGTGGCACCTCTCTTGATTGAGATGTCTTCTCACACCACCACCAGTGCTCAAATGTCACTCAAATTAGGCTAATTAAAATCGACAAATCCGTTGGTTGCAGTGGACACAAAATGGAGAGGTACCCTCGTGCACTTTATCTTGTTCTTTTTGCTGACGCCCGGCTAATCGTTCATTGAAACCAAAAAAATGCCATTGCACGTACTGCACTAACGGTTTGGAAGAAGAGGCACCAGGCTTTAGTGCAGCGTTTCATTGTCCAGAATTTTGCATAAAAATTCTCGCTTATCCGGTTATTATTATTAGTTGTAGTATCCCCCTAAACTAATTGCCATATTATGGAAATGCCTTCACAACTTTATGGTCGCAAGAACTTTTCTGCTCAAAATTGGCGCCTCTTTTTCTTTTGGCCGATCATTGAGATATTTTTCGCTTTTTTCTGCAGGAACACTAAGCATTGAGATGCTTATGAATGATTTTTTTAGCTGAATTTTTCAAAGATTAGCCAAAAATAGGTTAAACTCGTAAAATCGACCAATTGGTACTTTTTTCTACTATTACCATTTTATTTGCAGAGTGAAATGACGAGTATGATGAATGATTATCAGCAGAACAAGTGCTAATTTGTACCGCTGCGTGTTTTGCTGCTTTTCTCTCTATATTATATCTTCATCATCATCATCATCTCATGTGGACATGACATTGTCTATGTAGACAATTTCCGCACTAATTATTGTGGTGGTGGAGGATCAGCCAACAATTGCCCTTTCCTTCTTTTTGCCATTCATTCCCCTGGATCGGATGGTCGCCTAATTGCAGCCAGAAAGAGAGATAGAGAGGGGCAATTAGTAATGGCAGCCGATTGTAATTAACAAATTTGGACGGTCTCGTTTTCCTTCTCCTTTCCATTCTTTTTGTGCATAATTTAAAGCTGCCTCCTCCATTTGCATTCGACACTCACTTTCGGCCCTCCAAATTTGGTTCATATTCATATTCTCGCTCTTTTTTTCTGCCGTGACTGGCGCACTCAATTCGTCGTCGCCGCCTCACATTCTCATTCATTAGCTTGAGCCAGAGCACACACACAGACAATTTCCGCACGCGTTTTCTTTTGGCTGAAGAACTGGCTTTTTTGGTAGTGGTGAAAAGGTTTCAAAGTTGTACAGCAGCAGCAGGGCAAACTTTGCTAATTAATACCTTTGCCGGCTGATGATAATTTTGATGAGTACTGAAGATATTTCGTTGTGCAAATAATGCAATTACCACAGTGTACAAGAGCTCTGAACAAAAATGTTTTTACTTTTTTTCCATTGTAAAAAATTTCTACTGTACAATGGCAGCGCCGACCTTTTTTCCGGTCACACTAACAATATCGATTTTCTTTCTTCTTTTCTTTTTTTATTTTTTTAACAGAAGAGTACAGCCAAGTGAGCCAGGAGGAGGACAGCAGCAGCACTGCTGCCCGTCTGCTGCCCGAATTTGTCGGCCAAGTGCCCAATGTGACGGTGCAGGTTGGACGGGAGCCGGCTGCCGTGCATCATTCGCAATTTGGCCACGTATCGGGTAAGAATGAAGGGAAATTGAGATTGAGATTGAGAGGCAATCAGAAATCACAATCGAAATCTCCTCCTCTTGTCATCATTTGATTGAACTCTAATTGTTTCCATGTTTTTTTGCAGGCGGCCTGGATCCGCGATGAGGAGAAGAATATTCTCACTCTGCAGCGGCAAATGGTCACCCGGGATCCGCGAATCTCGCTGCAAGAGGAAAGTCAGATGGACATTGGCAATGGAGGAGCAGATGATGCTGCTCAGGAGGCGAATCGTATTCGCTACTTTGTCCTCATCATTCGCAATGTCCAGGTGGAGGATCGAGGAGGGTAAGTTAATTGATAAGGTTTTTGTTATCAGAGTAATGATAAAATTTTATCATTTTGTTGCCAGGTACATGTGCCAGATCAACCTCAATCCGATGAAGGCGCAGGTGGGCCACCTGCGAGTGGTCGTCCCGCCGGACATTATCGACGAGGAAGTCTGACGATGTGACCATCGTTGAGGGCGCCAATGTGACCTTGAAGTGCCGGGCAAAGGGCTACCCGCAGCCTAACATTGAGGTACATTCAGTTGGTTGCAGTTTTATTATCTGATAAAAAACACTTTTTATATTTTTGTTTAGTGGCGGCGAGAAGATGGCAATCGCGTTCCGCTTGGCGGCAGTCGGAGGATTATGTGTAAGTGCAATCATTTTTTGAAGATATCTGAATTTTTATAACAAATTTTTTTGCAGTAAATAAAACCGAAGGCGAGCTGTTGGACATTATTCGCACCACGCGAGTGCACTCCGGCGCCTGGCTGTGCATTGCCTCTAATGGTTTGTTAAAAATGCTGAAGGAAAATTTTTTAGTTTTCATGTCAACTTTTTCTCCTTCTTTTTTTTCCTTCAGGCGTCATGCCCTCAGTCAGCCGGCGAATACTTCTCAATGTGCAGTGTAAGTTTTCATTTTTTTACAGCTAAAATAAACTAACTTTTTTGGAGATAATTAATCTGATTTTGGATTTAGTCACACCTCAAATATGGATTCCACTTGAAGAGATTGGGTAATTTTTTGAGATTCTTTTTATTAAAAAAAATTTGACAACATTTTTTTTCATTTCAGTGCTCCCCTCGGCTCCAACATCACCCTCGACTGTCACATTGAAGCCTATCCACTACCGTTGAATTACTGGAAGTACGGCACCCAAACGGAAAGTATCTACATCAGCGGCCCAAAGTACGAGGTTTCAGTGAAGGAAAAGGGCTACAAGCGACATCTTCGACTTACAATCCACCGACTCGAGGCTTCAGACCTTGGTCTTTACTACTGCCACGCCCAAAATTCACTCGGACGACAGGAGCGGCAGGTGCGAGTGTACGGTAAGTTTTTTTGGTGGGGTGACAAAATAAAAATTTTTTTGTACTTTAAAATTCGGTCACAGATTTAGCTGTGAAAAAAGACGAGACTAGAATGCCAAATTTTAACAGCAGCGAATTCTTAAATGTATCTTTTCTCTCTTTGTGTCATCTGACCAATGATGATCATCGGTCGCTTGAACGACAACTCTCATCAGATGATTGCATTAAGTGCTGCTGCTGCTTGCTTAGAATTAGCCGCACAGAATTCAGCAAACAACAGACGTATAATTTATTTAATATGACCGCTACTTGTCCTCTCCCTCTCTCTCCCTCTTTCTTCTATCGATGCTCAGCTTTAATCTATTATTTATTGCACTCATCGAGTTCTGCAGGAGTAGAAAGGAAAGGAAGGCAGGCAGCAGCAGCTTGAGCAAATCAGAGGAGGAAAATGAAAAGAGACAGAAGCAGCAGGAATCGTGTAGCCGATATCTTTAATTATCCCCCTCCCCTGCCCTGGTAATGCAATTAAAGGCCGCTTAAGTTGAATAGAGAGGTCTTAGGAAAGAAAGAACAAGTAGAGCAAACCAGATTGGCATTAAGTAATGATGTTTGCTGTTGTTGTCCGAGAAAAAAAACATGGCGCGACGAAACATGCACACAACACACTCAAACTCTGACGTTACTTTCTTTGTTTTTTGTCTTTTTTTCTTTTTCCTCCTGTCCACCCTCTTTTTCCTTTTTCTTCCTCTACCCAGCAAGTGAAACCCATCAGCAGAAGCAGTCGGCAAACTCGAAGCAATCGATTAGCTCGATGACCACCAGCAAAGATGGCGGAAAGCAGCAGGGAAAGGGAAAGGGAGGGAAGAAGAATCGCGCCAAGCTGAAGCGAAAGAAAGTAGTGACCGGTGGTGGTGGTGATAACGACAACCAAACTGAAAACTCGGGCGGAAACATACTGTACAGCGTCATCAATACGTTTCGAAAGCCGTTGGAGGGTGGTGGTGGCACTTCTTCTTCTTCTACCTCAACTTCCAGTTCTCAAGTTCTACTTCTTCCTCCTCTAAAAAATCATCATCTGGTGACCAGAAATCAGGCAACACAGCAGACGAGGAAATTGAGGTGGAAGACGATTACGAGGTGGAAGACGAGGGTGAAGACGATTACCCTCATTACGGCGCTAATTCCGCATCCTCATTACGGTCCTTGGGCTCTCTCTTCTTCGTTAATGCTGCTGTTCCTAATCGTTTGTTGCAGTTGTACGGTGCTTCTTCTTCTTTGTCCCACTTAGCATACACACACTGAGAAAAGCTGCTGTCTTCCCTTCTTCAAATCATCAGTTTGGAATCACTTTCGCTTTCACTTTCACTCACATTGCACTACTGATCGGATAAATGATGCACTCTAGGGTGCACCGCACTTTTTGTACAGAAACAGAAACAAAAATCATTGAACACAGAGGAGAAAAGCAGACACAGGAGAATCGAAATCAAAAGTCGTAGAATTGAAACCAATTGAATGTTGAAATGTTCTTTTTTGATTCCTCCTCCTTTTTGATTGCGGTTTCAAGCGGAGGCACGTTTTCCCTGTGTTTTAGATTTTGAGTATTTGAAAAGAAGGAAAAAAAGATAGGAAATCAAAACATTCAAACGGAAGGAGAAAAAATAGGAAAGAAAACGTGCTCACACACATTTCAATGCTGTATCTATCTGCTTTTGTACTACTCACTTCATTCACCTTGTTTTATTACTTCAACACTACTGCTACTTGATAAGCACACACACACACAGTCAAATCAAGTGACATTTGTACATATGCACACATTCACACTCAAGCACAGACAAATCAAACAAATGGGTGACATTATAAGTTGAATTGTATATGGTGGCAATGTTGGCTTCACGTGATTAAAGTGGGGACATGTTTCTAGTCGAATGGTGAAATAAAAAAAATGAAACATCAATTTCCAGTTTTGTCAATTGAAAAAGGTTTTGTCAGTGCTGTTGTGGCCTGATCCACCGATCGAATCAATGTCGGTGTTCGGTGTTTGATGCCTTTTTGCAAGTACACCGCAACTCTAAAAGTAGTAAATAAAGTAAATAACCGACTAATTGCTATTTGATTTGAGTTGTTTCCTTCAATAAATCGATCGCTGCCAAAATGACAGCAGATGTGCTGCAAACCAAGTGCAACCAAACAAAAATAAAAAATGCATTGAAACTGCTGGTGCCGTTTTATTCTGTTGTTTTTTGAAGTTTCTTTTCTGACACTTTCTGCACAAACCCATACACAATTTTTTGGCTGATTTTGATAAGAAGTGCACGCAATACGAGAAAAGAAAAATGTACAGTTGGGGATAAAGATTGACAGTGACAGTGATGATAATTGAGGTGAGATAAGGTGAAACCTTAAAGCTGCTGATTAACTAGGGAACATCACTCTACGGTAACTCACGCTGATCGATTCGACACTGGACGTCGTTGGAAAGTTCTTTGCAAATAAAACATACGTGTCCTGGCGTTTTCTGCATAACTTAGCGGTGTTCCCGAGAAATCGGGTCTCAAAGTTGACGACTTGTAGTTCTAGTTGAGCCGTCTAAAGAAAAAAAACAATCGATACTGACCGCCAGTGAAACGATATCCACACTGAAGACAACAGAACAACAATCAACTGTTTTTGAGGTCTCTGTCTCTTTAGTGCTGTTGAACTGTGGTGGTCCACCTTTCACTTTTTTTGCTTTTTGCCTTGCCTAATTAGTGGCCACCACCGGAATGGATCGATTCTTCTTCTTCTTCTTCATCTGCAAAACACTTCTTCACCACCGCTGGACCGTAAGTGATGGCCCAGGTTGATTGGCCCATTACACTGTTTGTTTGTTTGTTTATTTGCTTGTTTTTCCATGTTTGAACTTCTTGCTAATTTGTTGCCTTTTTCTTTCTTTCTTTAGTTGGCCCAAAAGTGGTCTTTGCACAGACACAAACACACACACACTTGGTCTAATCAACATGCTCCCCTCCTTGAACCTTCTTTTCGGGCACGACTTTCTGCTCTCATCAGTTTTGGTAAGTAGTTTTTCTTTTTCTTATTTCCGTTTTTCTCTTTGTCTCAACTTTCTGGAACAGTAGTCGAGTTTGCAAATTCTCTGTCTTTTACAGCCGAATCGCCTCTGGCAACAACTTGACTCTCTTCATTTCTCTCTTCACTTTGCGATCTTTCGATTGCTCAGTTGTTTTGCCTGAAAACGGGCTGATTATATTCCGTGCTGGCCCTCCGAAGTTCTACTTCTTTATGCTTGTTTGTGTGGTTTTTGATGAACTTGTACTTTTTTGCCAATTGTTTTTTCCACTTTCCTCTTTCTCTCTTTTCCTTTTTCCCAGTCTAACGATCACTGGGCGCCCTTTGCTGACTTTTCAGCAGTGTGCACTTTTGGGAGAAGGGAGAAAGTGAGGGGCACTCACAGTTTGAGCACAATTGAAAGGAATTTGAAAATTTGCCTAGCACTTATTTGTCAGTGCACTCTTTCTCTTCACTTTCCACTTTTGGCCCTTTTCGCTCGCTCTCTTTTGCCTTTCCTAGCGTTTAGACAAAGGTATCACAGAGAAGGACATTGACTATTGAATTGAATTGCAAATTTTTCGAGACGAGCACCACGGAGATCAGCAATGAAAAAATTGTTTTTTCTCAGGTTAATTGTTTTTTACTGTTGAAAGGTGAACAATTGTGTGTCTTAGAATCAGACTTCAAATTCTGCCTAACTGTTATTTCGTTTTTGCATTTTCAAGAACTCTTTTTCTGGCATTTTCGGGTAATTTTATACTTGGGCACTGAATGCCAGAAACAAAAACACTGCACAACAACAGAATAATACAGCGCAAACAATACGTGCATTGTTGAAATGCCTGAGACTGAAGTTGCCTGTTTAGATGCCGATTGAGTCTTGCCTAGAATCTCTCTCGTTTGGAATTGGAAATCGCTTGTGTCCAACCGCTGAAAGGTTCCCACTTTTTATCCTTCTTCTTTTCCCGTACGTGTTTGGGGCATTAGTGGCTGACTTTTGGTGGTCTTTTATTCTTTCTTTCTCCTTTCTTTCCCTTTTACCCGAACTGCAGTGCAGCCCAGTTCATTAGACAGTTTTTTGCCCGATTCTGTGTGCCTGACCGAAGGCGGCAGATTATCTGTTTTCAGGCACGATTGCTGCTGCTGCTGCTGCCGCTGCCCAATCGAACACATTCAGGTCGACTTAATTTACCTTCTCACACAAAGAGAGAAAAAGTGTTCATTCAGTAGTTTTTGGTGGCGGTGGCCAGGCAGCACTTTATTCTTGGTCGCTTTTTTATCTTTCAATAATAGAGTAGTACTCTTACTACTATTTATTAGAAAGTCTCTTGCTTGTTCTTGTACTGCAAACACTAAAGTGGAAAAGTGCTTCCACAAACGGCTGTATTATTGCTTTTTCTTTCTTTCGCTTTACTAAAGTCAACCTGTTATTACTTAGGACTTTTTATTTTGTCACTTTTTTTCGGCTGCTGCTGTTGCCGACGGTTTTTGTTAAGCGGTAATTAAGACCAATTGGACAGACGAAGCCGTTTGTCTGTTTTGCTCACATTGCCACACACAGTCGCACTCTGAGTTTTGTGTCGTCTTCGTCTTCGTGTCTTCAATCGATTTCGGTAGTATCGACCTTCAGGCACACTAATCTTGGGGTGAAAGAAAAAACAAGGGAAAAAGAAGTCCCAATGAATGAGCTCACCTGACCCGAGACACGCACGGCAAATAAAAAGGCTCATGCTGTGTAGACTGTCTGTGAGTGCACTGAGTCTCGCTGCCAATTAATCAATTGCTAGTAATAATCAATTTGTCGCCGAAAATAAAGTTATCGGACAGTTCTTCTTCCTCCTCTTCCTTCTCCTCCTCACGCCTAACTAATTTTCCACAGTCCATTTGATTTGCCACCTGTGCTGTCAATTTTTTTGGTTTTTATTTTTCCCTTTTTTCCCAGCGTAATTGAAATGGTGCCTAGAAAGCACAAGTGTCCTCACTGTTGCTGCTGCTGCTGCTGCAATTGAAATTATCATGCGGCAATAAAGTTGTTTTTGTTTGATTGAAACGGAATTTCAATTCTATTACCGTAGTAGCAATTGCCATTACTTTGTTGTTGACTTCTGGTAGACTGTCTGCTGCTTTTTACTGACAAAAAACTAAAGAGTTTTTTAGATTTGTGTCCTTGTTTCTCAGAAAGCAATCGAAAATAAACGGAAATTAACGGAAGCGAAAATCCATTTACATGGGCAGCCCATTGGGCACAGCTCAGTTGTTTGGTCGTCTTTGCTAGCTCACACTGTCCAATTTGCCGCCATTTGTTTCACATTTTTAGCCGAGCATCTCAGACCATTTTCCACTTTCTCCCACTTTTGCCCACTTCTGTCCAATTCGTTCTTTCTCTTCCGCATTTTTATTATTTTCAACCCAGTCGTCAAATGTGTTGATCAGCAACACCATTGCCAATAGACTGTCTGTCTGTCTGTCTGTCGCTTTCTCCTCTCGATAATCTCCGCCAATGTAGAGTTTGACATTTTAAAGCTAGCACTGTCTATTGTTTTTTGTTGTCAAAATCTTGGACTTTGTTTTAAAGAAAGTGTCCTCTTTCAATTGAAAATTGGAGAGAGGGAATAAAACAAAGATGGCACCAAGTGAAATGTGAGAGCGAGAGGCAGAAGAAGTGTCTCCACTTTTTATGGCTAACAGTCTCAGCTCAGTCTGTGCAAAAAGAGTGAGCCTGCACTCGTTCAGATAAGCTTCAGCGGTCACTTTTTCTTCTCTGGTTCTTTTGTCCTCGTCATCCTCAATTACTCCTATCTATTTGGCCAGAGAAAAAGTGGACAGGGAAAAAAGAAAATAAGGAAGAAGCGATCAGGAAAATCTACGATGCAAATTGGCCAGCACACAAGAATTGGCCAACTGTTTTGTGCCCAGTTCTTCTTCTTGTCAGTCCCACTTGGAACAGGTCACCGTTGAGTGCTGCTGCTGGGGACACTGTTTAGGTACAACGGCAGCAGCAGCAGCAGCAAATCGAATGCAATTAAGTGCCTCATTGGCGCCATTTGCAGTTTAGTGCTGTTCCCTGTGTTGTGTTTTGTGTGTGTTATGTAAGAACGTGGCAATTAGCACTATTGGAACAAGAAAAACAAGGCACCCGTAGTCGTTGAGCAACCGCTGTCGATAGGCACTTTCAGACAAAGAAAAATAAAAAGTCAGAGGTGTTGAGGCACTTTGGAAGGCCGTGATGTGATGTGCCCCGGCATTAATCAAGCCATTATTGTGTGCACTAATCTTTTGTTGTTATTGCTGCTGCTGCTGCCAATCGCTACCAGACTGAAAACAACTGGCTCCTGAATGACTGTTTCTGTCTCACAATGTTTTTTGCCTTTTTGATCACCTCCTTCTCAACAATTAACAGCTGCTGGAATTTGTTGAGTGCTGACTTTTGCATGAATGTGTGTTGAGCTCCCAGCAGCCGTTTTCGATTGATGCCTTGGTTTTTGCAGATCGTCTGAAAGCAAATCTATGATTTATCGGTCAGACCTGTTTACTAGCGGTTAACTCTGCTGGCAAATCTTGCTCCTTTTTCCTCCTCCTCTTTCCCCATTCACTTTTTAGCCGCCTGGCTGGCAATCAGTTTGCCCACTCTTTCACCAAAAGTGTAGGTGATTTATGCTGATGGCAGCAGCATTTTAGCAGGGAGCTCCAGTTTTTCCTCCCTTACCCTTACTCGATTGGCGCCCATCGATTGTTGTCTTTCATGATTGCACTTTATTAACTTTTTTCCCTTTTTGTTGCATTATATTGATGGCTCCCACTACTGTGCTAGTCTTTGACTTTGGCACTTTTCACCTCTTTACAGAATGAATGAAAGAATGAAAGACTGCACAAGCGGCAAATTTGTAGCTGCTCTGTTTTACCAGGAAAGAGAGAGGGAGAGAAAGAGGCGCCTGCCACTCCTCGCAAACATGCTAACTGTGCAAATTAATAATTGTCGGCCGCCCAAATTAAATATTCGATTAATATAAAATGTTGTGCATTAGGAGATATTGGTTGGAATGCCCACACAGTTTGGACACACACTCACACACCGGTTACACGCAACGGTGTGTTATTATTATTTTTTTTGGGACAAGGAGTTTACTTTACTGTTTGATCTTTTGCTCTGTTATGGTCGACCAGTGGCAGCCACCAAACACAGTCCAAACAAAAACGACACCTGTGTGTGTGTCTACCTCTGCAGATCATTTCACCGATAATTTATCGTGTTTGACTAGCGTTCAGGCAAAGTCAGGCACTAAAAGCTCACTACTTTTGGCTTTTATATTTTTTCGTTAGTATTATTTGGTCAGCCTGGCCTGGCGTGTCCAGTGACTCTGCCTCTCTTTCGTGACCAGCAGTCATCACTTAGTGACTGCTCACTGCTCACTGCTGAATGCAAATAGTCATTGCTGGCCTGAACCATTTGTTGAGCAGTATGACCATTGCACCTCTTGCCATTGCACTTCTTTGCACTGCAAATTAATTAGTCTTCCCCAGCAGACATTTTATTTGGCAAAGACACCCTACACTCAAACGTCGTCGTGGTGGACGACACGAAAGCGGTCGATCTGTTGACCCTAAAATTTTGTCTGTCAGTTCAACTACCGTTCAGCACTGCTGCTGACCATTCATCTTGGTAATATAATTGCTAGTTTTGGTGTATGGATAGCTTTTTTTCCGGCTGTCTGTCGACCTGTGATCTCTAAAGTTACAGTGTGTTTGGTGTGTTTAAAGTTTTCGTTTTGTTTTATTTTTATCACTAGTGGTGATCGATGGTGCCGACGTGCTGCTGCTGCTGTTTTTACTTTCTAGAACACATTTTTTGCTGTGCTTTGAATTGGTAATTGTTTAATTGTAGTAGGAGATTTAGTTTAGTTTTTTTTGTGATGACAGGAGTGTGTTGTTAATGATGATCGGTTTTAGTTTTAAATATTTTTTTGAGCGAAAGTCTGTTTTTGTCATAATACACTTCAAAAAGAAATTCTGTTTTCAGTGAAAAGGTGCCCTCTTTGGAATTATTCTGCAACTGATATCACAACTGGATGATATTATTTCAAATTCACTTCACGAGAGGGCAGAAGAGAGTTCTTCTTTTGAACTAATTCTGATCCAGAATATTTTGAAATTTGAGTTGGTTCATATTGGTTCATGGAAATTAGTTCATAAAACATTATTTGACAAGTTTAAAACCACTTTTGACAAATAATTTATAGTCGTTTAAAGTTTTTAATCAATGTGTTTAGTGTTTACCGATTTGCGTGATAAAATCACATTTTACTTGATGAGAACAAAGCCTAGTTTTCAGGTTGTTTGTTGAGACCTTTATTGATCAATTTTTAAAATTACTTTTTTGTTTTTGTACAGTTTACTAAAATAATGAATGTTTACAGAAAAACAATTAATTAATTGCAGTACCTTTTATCATAGTAAATCTAAAAGAAAACCAGATCAGTATCTTGTGAATTATGTGTGTGATATTCCCGCAATTGCTTTCTTGAATCTTTTAAAGTATATCAGATTTTTTTTATTTTGCTTTTGGGCTTTGCACCCAATAATTTCAAAGTCTACGATCAACGTTGATAAAATAAAACCACCACTTTTGAAGCTTTGATCTTCCTTTTTCAAACTACCAAAGCGGCGGCAGTAATTTATTGGCCCCTAGAAACAGAAGCAAAGCAGAGCTTTCTCTCTCTCTCTCTCTCTCGTTGGTGGGATTTATTTGCGGGCAATTGCATTGATTTAGCAGCACAAACTGGGAAAAGGTAGAAAACGAAGTAAAAATTGAAGGTATCAGGCAATAAATTAGCGGTGATTGGAAATTAAAATGAAATGTGCTACTGCTGAGGAGAAGAAGGAAGACAGTTCTGGGCAGGTCTTTACTTTTTTTGGTTGAACTTTCCAGTCGCTGACAGGTTTCGGGTTTTTTTGGGTTTGGTTTCACAGCACGCAATCTTTGGTTGAGCAGTTGCTGCTGCTGCTGCTTCGATTTCCGCATTAATAGTAATTTATTTGTTTTGGTGCTCGCTGGGCATCTTTTCTTTTTTTTGGTGCTCAGTTGAGCTTTTGTGCCATCCTGAACTTCGCCTTCTTCCTCTCCTTTGTCCATCCTAAAATTGCTTGTCGTAATTTACTTTACTTTACTTTTTTTATTGCTTTTCAGGTCGTCAAATTGTCTGCTGTTGCTGCTTCTGTTTAATTGCACAGCTTTAAAACAGATTGGTAATTGACCAGAGGAAGAGAAGGGAAAGAAAAGTATACTGATGTTGAACTGCTGTTGATTGGCACACTACAGTGTTTGGTGAGGTTTACCGTTGGAAATTGGAATCTTTCACTTTACTGAACTGCTCAAAATAGCTAAAACTTGTGCTTTTGAATTTTATTCGTACTTTCTCAGTTTTTCAGCAAAGGTGCTCATTTTTTGCAGTGTTTGATCGAGCCTTTCACTCCAATTTCTAATTTGAATAAATAACTACTTTGTAAAACACTGATTTTGATATTGTAATACGATTATGATAGTTCTGCCGTTGATGATGATCAAGACGTCAAGCAAAAACAGTGTGCATCTTTGTACTTGTACTGTACAATTGGTTTCAATTTTCAAAACTGCATTTTCTTCTTCTTTCTCTTCTTGTTTGTCCTCCCCGTTTATTAGAAGCTGCACTGCACTGCTTAATGAATCGTGTCCAACTCAGTCGTCGAGCTTGCTGCTTGGCTGGCTGGTTGGTTGATTGGCTGCACTTTTTTGTTTCAAAATGAGAGTGGAAATATAAAGACTCAATTCAAATGCTCGATCGTCACAGATGGGGCAAAAACAAACTTGGCATATATTTTCTTGCCCAGCTTTTTCACCCCTTCTTTCTGTTTTTCCGCTGCTGCTGCATCAATAATTTATTGTCCTCTTGCTCTCTCAATGAGACGCGTTGTTCCATCTTTTGTTCTAAATGGGCTTTGTTTTTTCTCTGTCTTTTAAAAGCGACTATCAATGAGGAAGAGAGAGAGAGAGAGAGAGAGGAGAGGAGAGAGAGAGAGAGAGAGAGAGAGAGAGAGAGCATTGGCATTTGGTTGTGATGAACAAAAAGAGATATAAAAAAGAAGAGGAGATAGAGAAATAGCCCAAAATAGTTCTGAACAGCAATATTTGCCCTCCTTTTCTGAGCCCAGTAGCCTGCTGGCTGAATTGAATTGAATTTTAAATTAATTTTTTCGTTGTTTAATCGAAATCCATTCTCCCTGCTGCCATTCCATTTCGGGGAATCTGCGGAATCTGTCCTCCCATTCAAATGTCCACTCCACTTTTTGCTATTCATGATCATTTTCCTTCTTCTTCTTCTTTTTCTTCTGTTCAGCCACTAAAAAGCATAACCTTTTTCCCATTTTTCAATCTTTTCTCTTCTCTTTTATTGTTGTGTGCTGTGGTGTGCATCTTCACCAGTAGTAGTAGTAGTAGTAGTGCCCTAACCCGATATTGATAAGTGGCTAAGTGGGCTTTGTTCACTTTTTTGGGAAGCACAGTACGACATTTCCAAATGGGTAATTAATGCCGATGACAAAAAAAATGAATCCTGAGTCCTGTCCTGAATTTGCCCCAGCTTTTAAAATCTGTCTGTTTTAGTTCATTTTGAATCATTTTTTGCTTTATTGCTTTTGTACTCAGAAAGCACCGACACTTTTAACGGTCAGTCAACGGTTTGCCTAATTGGCACTGCTTTTTTCCCTTCTGCTGTTGTCATTTTAGGCTTTTGAGGCTGAAGCTATTTCGCTTTCTATCTAGCTAATAAGCACGGGACAATTGGCAACCAAATATTCATATTCATTTTTCCCTGTTTGTTTTACATTTGCCTCCATTTTGTTGTCGACAGAATGATGGGCTGCTTTTTCTCATTAGTTTTTTTAGAGAAAACAAAGGTGAATGCACCCACCTTATGAGCATTTGTCAGGCTGCAGCTGCCCGTTTCCTCTTTGTTCCACGACTCAATCAGGTCTCATTTATATTATTTGGGTGCATTTTGTACATTTTCTCTGGCAACAAAGGAGGGCCACTTATTTTGGAGGCAGTCATTGTAAGCAGGCACAAAGACAAACAGATGCATTGCCAATTGTGATTGTACCTTTTCATCACCATTTGTTTCTTGCTCATTTGTTTGTTTGATTTTTTTTAAAAATAAAAAATGACGTGAGTTCAAGCCAATTTAGATTCTATTTCTGCATTATTTTTTGAATTTTTGTTTAAAAATGCAAAAAAACTAGGGTTACTCACAGAAAACTTTTGAGAGGCAGACGTTTGATTTACTTTTTTATTTTATTGAGCAATTAGCAAATTGTCAGCCACTGATCACTCATTACTCTGAACGTGTAATTCAATTAGTTTCCCAGTTGTCCCATTTACAGACTCTGTGTCGATGTTGGTCAAGTTTAGCTGCTAGTTCGCCGAGTGCGGGTTCCTCTTCTCTTCCTTTTTTGGCTATATGCAACGACCTAATTAATTTGCAAAGTCATGGTCGGTTAACTGGACCGACAGATAGAAAGGGCAGTTGGCAAATAGTTTCCACCGGGTTAGTTGTTGAGATACTGTGTGTATCATTTTCAAAAACTTTTTTTACATTTTTTAATTTGCTACATTATTTTTGATCATTTGAATCAAATATTTTAATTTTTAAGCAAAAATTAAAACAAAGTTTTTTATCTAAATAATAAAACTTTGTAGCAGAAATTAATTCAATTTAGAGAAAAAACAACCTTCACAGAATGTTCTGCGTAGATCATTTGAATATCTGCTCTGGTCATCTTTTCTGCCCTGTTTTTGCGTCTCTGCTTTCTGCTCCTTTTCTCTTCCTCTCCTAATGAGGCTAAGGGTTTAATTTGCCAGAATATTCTGCCACACAGAATGTCATGCCCCACACTGCACTGGTCAGTGCGCTCCAATTGCCAATGGACGATCTTTGTCGTCGTTTTGTGTGGCTAGTGTGTCTCGTTTGTTTTTTCCAGCAATCGTCTCTGGTTGGCTTCTTCACTTCTTCTTTTCTTTATTTTTTTATTCAGTTGCCCAATCTTGGCAGTCTTATTTGTCCTTCTCCTTCCCTTTCCTTTCCCTTTCCCTTTCCCCTCCTTCTGTTTGTCTGTTTGGCTTTGCATGACAAATCACCCGGGCGTCTTGGCGAAATATTAATGCCATTAGGCGTCTTTTATTAATAGAGAGAAGGCTGGTCAGAGGAAAGAAAGAAAGAAAGAAAGTGGACAGACGAAAGAAAGGGGAGAAGGAAGGAGAGGAAAAAGAAATAAAGAAGGAAAAGAAGAAAAGAAAATACATTGTGGCCCAGCAAATAGTAATTCCAGTGCCCCTCGTCTAATTTGCTTGTTTGCTGTCTTCTCTTTCTATCTCGCTGACTGTTTCTCTGTTGACTGTTTGTCACCCAACACAGCGATTGCAATTATCGTTGGCCCTGTGGGATGGTCAGCTCAGCTCAGCTTAGCTTAGCCACAGAACTGAACTGTCCAAGTTCTCGGTTCACCTCACTTCTTTTCTACCTGGTCACCTCGGCACCTCTGCTAAATAATGAACTACACTAGACTAACCACAGTTGATGACACATGCTGGGGCAGCAAATGTGTGAGCATATGTTGTCTGAGCTGCTTCCATTTATCTTTATCAGAGTGCACAGAGGTGGCGGCGGAAGAATATTGCGAAACTGTGTGTGTGTGTTTAAAATTAAATTTACTCGTGTTACCTAGGTTGTAACTGTAACCTACAGTGTAACTTCCTCTTGCATTTATATTAATGAACGCAGCTAGGAGAGGACAGGACGGTGTCACCACCTTGCACCTTGAAGCTGTTAATTAATTTCCGGAATTTACCAAATTAGAAAGGGGTTGAGAAGGAGGCGGCTGCTAGACAACAGCAGTGGCTAGCAAAAAAGTGTGTCAGCAGTAGCAAAGACAAACTCCAGACATTGCCTAAGAATGCCTAAACTGGCCCAAAGAGGAGTGCTAAACGCTGCCATAGGATTGCCTGATACCAGATCGATACTTGTTTTTTGTTGCTTGCACAACCAAGAAGTGCAAAGATGCACAAAAGCGACACAATTTTTTCTTTTCACCTTCTTTTCTGAATGCGCTGAAAATCCTATGTTTGCTTGCTTGCATTTGGCAGAATGCTGTACCGAGACAGTGATTTATGGTGATCAATTCAGTGCTCTTCTCTAGACCACAATTGTAACCAAACAAAAAAATTGTGCTCAGTTCTGTGCCTGCACACACACATATTCATCCGTTCAATTTGTCAGCTTGTCACCCCCTTATTTCTGTTCACCACCACCGTTCACCTAAAGTCCATCACCCGCTGAGCAGCACAACAGCATCTCAACAGTGTGGACCAAGCATTTGCTGCTGTGATTTGTTGTCTGTGAAAAAACACCTTCTCACATAGATTTTTTTAACTTGGCAAATCGATTCCACTGCCAATGCAGCAGCACTTCTCTGTGTGGTGAGCACTTTCTTTTAACACTTTGGCACAGATTAATTTGCCATCGATCGGCGGTTGTCTGCCTGCCTGCCTGCCTCTAGTCCTAGTGTTCTGAAGATCTCTCTTTTGCTTTGCAATCGATTTCTGCTCTGATCGATGCCGATTACGTTCATTTGCTTTTTTCCCTCTCTCCTTTCTTTTTGTTCTCAGAAAAAAGGCTAAAAGGTCTCCCTACTGTTGTTCTCAGAATTGGCCTTCAGATAAGGCCAAGCTACCAGGGCAAACCTAATTAGCCCCAGCAGCTTCAGCTTTAGCTAACTTTGTGAACTTGCACTTGCATCCCGTGCTGTTGATTTGATTAGATGATCTGGTTTGGTTTTCTCTTGCTGCACTGAAATTGTTTGGTACAAGGTTCACAATTGGTCAGAAAAAAGAATATCGGAAAGCTGTACAGAGAGCTGTTCGATTGTCATTGAACTGAACGGGAAAATTCTTTTAGCCCTTTTCCTCCCTGATCATCATCATCATCAGCAGCAGCAGCAGTTCAGCTCTACACTCGAGTTCACACTCAAGTCAAGTTCTCTTTCGTCTTTAGGCATTAAGAATCGCTAGCAGAATCGTTGGGCTCACTGTGTTTTATCGATCAGTTTCATCTCTTCTTTTTCTCTTCCTCTTACCACAAAGTGCCATTGCCACCACCACCACCACCACCACCACCAAATCAATGCTCACATCTGCTGGCACTTTTGAGTGCGATTGCTGCCAGTTGAATGAGCTGCTGCTGCTCAGAGGAGTTTAAGTGTTCACTTCTTTTCCCCTCACTTTTTTGTGCTCTACTTCTCTCCTTTCTTTCTTTAGAGTATATCATCATTCACTTAGTTAATTTCTCCCATTCTCTTTCTGGCTCCTTTTGCAGAAAGCACAGTACTAAATGTCTTTCAGCTTTTTAATGGCTTTTTGGTGGTAGGGAAAGTTTTAGTGTTTGTGTGTGGTGTGTGCTTCTTTGTATTTTTGGACCAGTTAAAAGCATTGCAGGTGTACGTTTTACTAGGGAATGTGTTTTAACAAGCTCAATTTTGTAAAATAATTTAACTGTGGTTTTGGTTTTTAAAACTAGTAAACCAACAAAAATTATCACAACAATCACAAAATGCACACCAGCTCCCTTACCTAAAAAATGAACATGAGCACTATTTTTGCAACAATTTGTCATTTGAATCATTTTTTCCGGCATTACAAACGCATAGTAGTAGTAGTAGTAGTAGTAGACATGGTCGATTTAAAATATTCAATTTCACACACTACAAAGTAGTGCCCGTCAATGTTTTGTTGGAAGAGATATTGTGATGCGCTCTGGGAATGTGTGTTGCATTCTGTGTATTAATGCCCCAGCAATTGCAGCCACTGTATTACATTTTGCATGTTCTCGTCTCTTCCTCAAATACCGCTCAAATCGGCCCCTGCGGTAACACTGATCCAGGCTGCTGCTTTTGCCCTCTTTTTCTTTGCTGTCAAAAGTCAGACTGTAAGTATTCTCCTGAGAACACTACTGTCACAACTGCTGCTGCCGCTGCTGCCTACATTTGAAACAATGAAATTGGGCGCAAACAGCACAAAATGGTGTGACTGCAGTGTAACTAGCAATTAGCGACGGCAGCTGCAGTGGGAGCAATCAGCTGACAGTTGCCGGTCACTGTGCAAAACTGAGGAACCAAAAAAGGGGAAAAATTGTTGTTGGGTATTTTTTCTGGTGCTAATTGGCAAAATTGGTGTTTGGGAGAGCATGCTCGAAAATTGTGTCATTCAAATAGATCAGTTTCAAATAAACTTTGACTTCACCTTGTTTTGACCCTTTTTTCTTTTTTCGGTTGGAAGAAGAAGAAGTGCATACTTCTCCTAAACTGGGCAATTTAAATACACACAGCTATTCAAAGGCCTAGCCTTGCAGTCAAATAGAGGAAAACGCTGTGTTGTGCCGCATCTTCTCACGTTTCACTGTGTGTTTGTGTGTGTGTGCCTTTCTAGAAGACACAAAAAAGCGCCAACTCACTGCTGAATTAGCATCTTTCAGTTCTGTTTGCCCTCAGATCCTCCATTTTCCCATCAACCAGCGATTCTCAACAAGAAACAGTCAAACTCTTGAACGACCCTCTCTCTCAATCATTCTCAATCTACTGTCTCTCTGGTGTTCATTGACCTGAATGTAACCTAAACTGACGGATAGGGCAAACATAGACAGACCCACACCTAACTCCTTCTGCGGTTGAGTGCCAGCTCAAAACATAGAAAAAGTGCTTCTCTGACCATTTTTGTTTCGTTATTTTGACTATTTAGTTTGAGTGTGAATGTCACTGTTTTGCTAGCTGGCTAGCTAGCACTGTTCTTGGTTGGTGGTCGTCGGTGCCATCTCTTTCTCTCGTTCTCTATCTATTTCTGTGACCGAGCAGTCGACGTGTGCCGACCGCGAACTAGCGGCACTGCCAGCAATGGGATACCCCTCGAATGCCTAGTTCCCAATGCTCTGTTCTGTTCCCTTCTCTCCTCTTCTTCTGCTGATGTTGCCCTCTTTTCTTGTGCCCGTGAAGACGGCGGCGGCGGCCCATGCCCGTTCAGTTGAGGTTCTGACTGCGTCGACTGAACACACACCATTCTACACTTTGACTTGAGCCAGTTCTTTCTTTCACTTTGAAAGTGTTTAGTTTGCCGCCAGACTTTTGTTTTCACTTTCACCCTACTTTCTGCAACACGTTACCATTTTCTGAAAAATATTTGTTTTTATTTCAACTTTTTCTTATATTTTCTTGTTTTCTACAGACATTTTTCATCAATTTGAAGCGGGATTTTATTTATTATCAAAACACATTATGGGCTCTCATCTGAAAAAGGCGCCATCATCTGCCACTCCTACTGTTTGGCTCCATCTCCTCTTCAACATGTGACTAATTATTAATTGGAAGAGCATCAACGCAAACACGCACTTTGGGCCCAATCAATCATCAGCACTTTGATCATCGATTTAATTTTTCATCACCTCTTTTTTCACCACCACTTCTTCTTCTGATCACCACCCTCAACACTGTTCACCACCTTTTTTCATCATCTTTATCACCACTACCACAACCATCACCATCACCTCCACAATGTGTCCGCTTATCACCCGCCAGATCTGCACCGCCAGATTCGCCCTCTACCTCTACCTTACACTCTCCCTGGCGCAGATCATCGTCGTCTCTCATGGCGCCCTCACACGCGAAGAGCTTTACCATCAGCAGAGGAAAAAAGGTACTGTGACACATTTTTTTTCATTTATTTTCTGATTGTTTTGGTATTTGCCATCTTGATGGTGATGATGATCACCTCAGACCACTCTACCATACTCAATCATCATTCATCTTTATACTGCTGACTTGAAATACCAAAGTTGAGACTACTGAATGATCACTTTTGTCTCTTACTACTAATCAGCGCCTACTCAAACCTCGAAGGTTACGATAAGGTTGCTCGAATGGAAAAAAATTCTGCTGAAAATGCTGCTGAATGCCAAGTCTAGGAGAAGTTTATTGAGCAAACTTTTTTCTTCTTCTTTTTTTCTTTTTCTTTTCCGCCTATTTGCCAATTGCCACTTTAGCCATCGTTACCATTAGGTTAGGTCCACTGCTGCTGCTGCTGCTGCTGCTCCAGCAGCTCAGGTTGATTAACATAATTGCGATAAAATTATGGATTCACTATTTGATGCTAATGGACACACACACACACACACATTTGGCGTACACATAAAATGGGCTCACATTTGCTCAGTAGTTTACTTCTCTCTCTGTGTGTGTGTTTCAGTGTACCGTTTTCTGCCCAGAATGGCTTTACCATTCACTGCTTCATTGCTAAAGCAGCAGCAGCAGCAGCAGCCCTTGTCTCTATTTTGTGCCCGTGTAATTACCGCCACTTTGCCATCGATAGTTTGTTGCACTTTGTTCGGTACCGTACCAGAAAGTAGGCTCAAAAACAAAACCAAGAAAATACACTGCCTGCTGATGCTTCGATTAATGGCTATTGTTTGCGCCGCTCTTTTGCTCTCTCTCTCTCTCTCTCTCTCTCTCTCTCTCTCTCTCTCTCTCTCTCTCTCTCTCTCTCTCTCTCAATTGCCAATTCGCCGCTCGGTGAAATGAGGCAGTTAAAGTTTAGCCTGTGAAGAAGCGAGAGTATGTGAATGTGAGAGTGGGCCCTGGGCTTTCTTTGTCTCTTTTTCTAATTATGATCACTTTACTATGGCAAAACCCTTTGGCTCCTATGGGCTCCTCACATTTTATTGACTGCTCCTCTTGTGCTGCTGCTGTGTATCGGTTGCTGCAAAAAGAAAGGTCATGAAGACAAGAGCATGAGGGTTGTACTTTTGTGGTATACGCCACCCACACATCTTTAATGATGATTACGGCCGCCAGCAGTAGTAAACAACGTAAATACATGATTTGCTTGATAATTATTGTGCGCCCTCGCTCAATTGCTCTCTGCCTCTCGTACTTTGCATTCTCGACGCCTCACACGATCATAATTGCGCGCCTAAAACAAATTTTCTTTGAAAGCAGTATTTTATATGTTGAAGGGGCCCGTGGGTTCTTTTCTTCTTTTTTTTAGTACAAAGCCGCTCCACAGTTCTTTTATCGCTGCTATTGTTGCCAGAAGAAGAGAAAAAGAAGAGGTGATAGTTTTTTACAGGGCTTCTTTACGTTCTGCTGACACCTTTTCTGTAACCTTGTTTTTTGTCATTAATTGCGCACTCACTGTCATTGTCTCACTGGTGCTCTCTTTCTTCTTTGTTGTTCACTGCCCTAGAGCGATCTTTCTCACTGCACTTTTTCCTCTCTTCTCTTCCCTGTTTTTATATTTGAGGTCGCGGTATTTTTCCTTGTAGCGCTCTGCTGCTGCTGCTGCCGATTGAGCAGATAGAATGATTGGTGTTTTTGAGGGCTCTGCCCCGACATTTTGTCCATTTTATTGTCCTTTGCCACGCAGGCACAGCACAGTGTGTGTCCAGCCAAACTCTTTGCCTTGTCGCTCTTCTGCAAAACTGTGCTTTTTCTTCTCTTTTCCGAGAGCGTTGTGTTTTTACGCTTTGTCCATACATGATTACACGACCATTTGCCACCAACCGCGCCACATTGCTCGCTTGCTTCTTTCTTGGCTGACTACTGTTATTTACTGTTCTCAATATTGTCATATTAAACTACCACCGATTGTGAGCTGTGTGTGAGCTGTGCACTGCTCGAATTATCTTTATGGGTCCTTCTGCTGCTGCTGCTGCTGCAGTTTTGCTTGTAAGCGATTCACATTAAACTGACTGACGAATCCCAGTATTGCCCAAAGATTGGCCGCTATTCCCTTCTTTTCCCTTTTTCTTTCCTTATCACTTCTGGTCCACTTTTGGGCAAATGGCCCACTGCTTTGCACCTAAACTTCAGTTTGATGTGCTTAATGATCAGTCTCAATTGACGTCTGCGTTTGGGTGTGTTTGTGCTATTTATAGCTGGGCGGCACATTTTTCACCTGATGCCTCACTGGCTGAATTTTGCCATATTTTTGAGGGTTTTAACTTTAACCAGATTATATGTTGACTTAAACCAGTCTATTTATTCATAACTTTAGCTCTCTTTCTCTCGGATTTAGCACACTCTTTTAATGAGCACCACAAATCAAGTGTGAAACCAAGTTGACTTGTGCACTGACTTCCTTTGAGTTGACAGAGTTGATTGTCCTCTTTCAACTGTTGAGGTGGTCCTGCATTTGTTCATTTGTGTGGTGCATTTGCACAGTGCTTTTCCTGCGGTGCACAGCAGCTCTAATTAATCAGACTCTCTGATTGGCAGATTGCAGTGGTGGTGGTGAGATGCAGAACTACTCTTTGGAACAGTGCTAAAAAGTACGACAAAGTCCACACACACACAGTTGCAGGCAGGCAGGTTTGCTAATGAATTTGCAGTGATAAGAGTGAGCACTGCTGCAGCCGAATTGCAGTTGCCAAGCTAGCTGCTCCAATCTGCTGATTTAATAATGAATTAATTTGAATTATGCAAATATGCGCGCGCCAATTTGCTGCTGCTGCTGCTGCTGCCACACAATTACACGACTTCGTTTGCTGGCAATTCTGCACCGGAGCACTACTTTGAAGCAGCAGCAACTTTGTAGAAAGAACTCCGGAACTACTGTGTTTATCTTGCACCGACAATTGGCGTTCTAGCAGAAGTTCCAGCAGCAGCAGTCTTCAGTCTCATGTAAATTGCGTCTTCTTCTTCTTTGCACATTTTTTCAACGCGTTTAACATTATCTTGCTAATTGCAATTATCTGCGGCAGTCAGGACACACAGACAGACACACAGTTGCGAATTGCTCAAGAAGTGACTCTCGGTGCAGTGTCTCTTTTCACACTTCTGAGCGCAGCTCCTGGAACCAGTCCCCGGATTGCAAACACAGAAGTTCGGAGAGAGAGAGAGAGAGAGAACGATTGCTGCCACTAACGAGTCGCAGCAGCGGCGGCAGCAGTAATTAATTTGACTTTGTGGTGGTGATGAAAAAAGTGTGAAAAAACAAAGAGAAAAATTAGGAGAGATGTGAGTCCACAATTGTGGTCACTGTTGGATGTTTGCACACTTTACAAAAATTCTAGTCAAAATTTTTATGTAAAAGACGCTGCTAATTAACTTTTCAACAATTGTCAGCAATTTAGCATTGTGTTTGTTAATTGCCTAGATAATCAATTGATGAAATAAAAAGATGTTTTTTATTTTTTTATTTTTGACCTTAAAAAGAGCTACAAAGTTTCACCAAATGTCACTGGCAGTAAATCCTGCTGCTTCAAGTTTGTGCACTATTTAATTCACTTTGCACTAGTGCACTTCATTGTTCAGCACTTGGGACAGTAATTTATTACTTGGTTTCATATACTGCACAGCACTGCAATTTTAACTTTCTCAGTAGTCTGAGCTGGTTCCAACCCGTTCTCGGAACTTTGTTCAAGAGAAGATGAAGAAACATTAGGCATTGCTTTGTTTCTGTCTCTTTCTTGCCATGATTCTTCTGGCAGTTTTGGGCGAATTGATTGCTACATTCTGCAGTGTTTCCAATGAAAAAGATTTTGTTGTGATCGGCTCAATATCATTGCATTGATTAGAAAGAGAGAAGAGTGCTGATACAATTTACGGCGTCATTTGTTTCATTTACCTTCTTGGAAAAAAGCGTTAGATGAACAACACATTGTAGCTCTTACAGATGTGTGTCATCAACTTTAAAATGAAGTTTTTTCTTTTATCAGTGTCTGTCTGTTTTTTACTGTATCCGGTCACTCGGTTAATAACCAAGTGAATCAAATGAAAGCACTGGAACAGCAGCAAATGGGCACATTATTCTCTTTAATGATAATGATGATGGAACTGATGATAATACTGCTGACAAGGAGGCAGTGTCCGTCCCCGGAGACTGTAAAAATGAAATGATTGACTTGTGCAGTTTTTTGTACGAGAGTTTCATCTTAAGAAGATGGGTAGATATTTAGTAAACAGTTCATTTCATTTAGAAAAATGATGGCAACTTTTAGCTTTGCTAAAAGAAAAGAAAAGAATCGATTTGTGGTCAGCCAAAGTGAAAAAGCTCTTTCTTTTTCTTCTTTGCTAAACTTCTCTGCCTGACTTTTTCAACTTTTGTTGACTATCTCTGTCTGACTGACTGGTTGAAAAGCCATCAGTGAAAGAGCATCAGCGAGTACTTTTACTGCACTTTTTCTTTTTGGAAACGTTAACCCGTTAAGATAGCTAGTGCGTGAGCTTTCATAAATATTAAATTTTGTTGAAAGGTCTCCTGTTTCCTCTTCTCTTTTTTGGTTCTGTTGATACCAACTTTCTCCCATTACTGCTACTATTTATGGAACTGCTGATAACAGTAGTGGTGGTGGTGGTAATCTTTTCCCTTCAGTATCTTTTTACAAACCCGCTATTTGTTTTAGTTAAATTGGCACTTTACTGCCCTTACTCACTCATTTTGATGGTAGTGGTCAGCAGAAAAAATAGAAAAAACTGTCTACCTAAAAAAGCTGCAGCAGCGTACCTGCAATTTAAAATCTGCACTAATTTAGTGCACTAAGTGCACCACCGCCATTATTGGCTTTAAATTTAAATTTATGGTCAATTTGCTTGTCGCCACTGATGTTGGTCGGTAGTTGATGGCCAAATGATTTTTCAGCGGACAATCAGCGAAAAAGGGTGGGGATAATAAATATCTTGAGCTTGCTTTTATTTTTTTTGTAAATTCCGTTTCAGTCTTCCAGACTTTCTTTTGAGCAAAGAGCTTTCCATTTTTCCTTAATGGACAGTCGGACAGAAAAAAAGAAGAAGAGGGGAATTGCTTTTTGAAAATGTATTTTTCAGAATTGAGAAATGAATGCCCCCAAATGAATGTCTTCCCTTCTGGACACTCAGGCTGAATGAAAGGGTGTTTTTTGTTTTTGCTTTTTCTGCTGCTGCTTTAGTTCCCATGATATTAAAAAGCATATAAAGAATGAGAATTTTGTCTGACCGCAAATCGAGTTAATTGAAAAACTGTGGGTCTGGACTTTCATTAAGTCTAATTTTTTTCTAAAAAATTACGTTTTTTGCATTGACCAGACTTACTAAATTTAGCCCAAGACAAAAATTATTTCAGAAAAGACACACTAAAAAAATATAATTTTGCAGTGAAAAGAATATTTTAAAAACATTTTAAAATGATAGCCCTAAAATGATGGAAGGCAAAGCAAAGTGAATTCATTTGTTCTCTCTTACAGACAAACATTTTTATTTGTACAGTGCAGTGTACATCATCTCGATTCTCAGTTCAATACAGTGAATTTTGTCGCCGAAGTGAAGCGCATTGCATTGCAATGAATGAATTTGTGTTCTGTACCACAACCGTACTTAGGCTGCACTTTGGTACACTAAAGTTTCCTTTTCCACTGAAGTGTCTCATCTCTCTCTCGTTTTTGTGTGCATTTGGCTTTTGCTTTGTCTCTCCTCTGGGCTAGGTGTCAAGTGCTATTTCTGTTGGTTCTCTTTTATTCTCTATTGAAACCAATGTTCACCAAGCTAAGCGTCTGGTCAACTGGTCTCTTTTTTTCCATCAACTCGTACGACGGATGACCACTGCTGAGATTCGATTAGTCGCTTCCGTCGCCGGTTTTATTCGATTTTGAGTTGATACTTTTTTTCTGTCTCAACTTTTTGCTACGTTTTTGTTTTTGTTGTTTTGTAGTGCCTTTTGGAAAACGAAGGGAAAAAACTTAATTTTTTTTGGAAAACTGTTCACTGCTCAAGTCTTCTTCTCTCCTCTCTTTTCGATTTGAGATATATTAATTTTGCTCCCCACCATTTGATGATTTATGCCTTGCCACGCTTGTCCCCCTTTCATTCCTTTCATTCGTTTTCACTTTTTTAGCCTCAGTCTGGCCGATTGCAATCTTTGGCGATCATTGGGATTATGGCAGCAGCAGCAGCACCAACTACTACAGTGCTTGACTGGCTATTCTGAGAACCTAAAGTAACAACAACAGCACAAAAAAGAGTTGCCATTTGTGTGCTTTTTTGCGTTCACTCTTTTGCTGGCAATATCACTCTTTGGAGCACCTCTTTGGAAAATGTGCTTCTTTTTTTTCTCGGATCGGCAATCGATCCAGCCACAGGCCAGTTTCCATTGTTTAGTGCAGAGTCAGCTTTCTCTTCAGCATCGGCAACATCGGCAGCCTTGGCCGGCTCATTTCCGCCCAACGTGTCAACAGTCTCTCGTTTTTTCTTTTTTGGAGGCAAATACAAATCGAGCCACTCTCTCACTCGGCCGCTGTTTGCTCATTTAGGCCCATTTATTTTGCTGTTTTTATTATTAAATTTGCCCCGTGTGTGTGTGTGTGTTGCAGCATTTCGAGGTGACATGCCTCGATGTTGATGTGTGTGACGTGTGTGTGAATTGCTGCTTCAATCTGAAGGACAATTTTTTAGATGCAGTTTCCAAGATGACAGTCTTGAAAGTCTGTTTTGCCGTGTTGCGTTGCTTGATTGCTGCCTGATTAGTAGCTATTATGATTGTTTTCCGCAAGCACATTTTTACAATTATTTTTTGCTTTCATCTTTGATTGCTGCTGCTGGTGCTGCACTGCAACAAATGCATAATTGGGCGCCTATCTGTTTTTATCGCACCACCGCCACCACAAACCAATTTGCATTAGCATCAAACGTACAGAATTTCTGTGCTCAGGCTGTTTCTCACAGACTGCTGCTGCTGCTGCTGCTATGCAAATTAATAGAGAGAATGCCAAATGCAATAACGAGCAGAAAGAAGAAGAAGAAGAAAGGTGGTGGAGGAGGAGGAGGAGGAGATGGGCGCCATTGCCTGGGCGCCATTCTTGGTGCTCTGGTCATTTATCACCAGCCTCAATGCCCATACACTGCAATGGTATTCCCTCCCTTTCAGCCCAACTGATAGAGCACAGTTCCAGCACTAGCACCCTAGAACCATCATTTGTCATCGAGCTTTCTGCTGCTGCTGCTGCAAAGTCGCCTAATGAATTTGCTCCTTCTCCTTCTTCTTCTTCTTCTGTGGTCACCACTTTCCTCTCTCTTTTCTTTTCAGCAGCTTTTGGGGCTTGTTTGTTTTTGTCTACAGAGAACCACCACCACCACCGCCATCATCATCAGTTTCTCGTCCTCTTCTTCTTCTTCTTCTTCTTCTTCGATCGGCGCAGTGTCAATTAAATTAGTGTACCACAAAAACAGTAAAGTAGAGTGTCTCAATTACAAAGCAGTTCGTGATTTAGCCGCCCAGTTGAATCACAGTGCACAGAGAACTTTTGTTGTTGTTGTTCTACAGTCAGTAAAAAAAATTTTATGAAAGTTTTCAGCAAGGTACCAAAATAAAGGTGTTTGCTTGTTTAATTTTCATTCTTTTGTATGAATAGTTGGCAGGCAGGCAATGTAGAACACACCTAAACTGTTTTATTTTATTCTGCCGTGCCATTTATAACAGCATCGTTAGACAGGCAGACTATTTTTTGTTGGCTATTCTCCACCTGTCAAAAGAGTACCTTACATTTACTGTGTGGGCAATCTCGCCTTCTTTCTATGCAATTTCTCCTGCACCATTTACCTACCTACCTACCTACTTGCACCCACGCTGTCTTAATTAAAGATAATCAATTTCAGCTCTCTCTTCCACTTTCTCATTGGTGTGACAGTGTTGCCACCTCACGCAACGTTGTTGGAACACGTTGTGTTTCCGTTGTAGTCCTGAGCCCAATCTATGAGGCAGTGAGTTTATGAGTGAAGAAAAAAATGGTGAGCAGGTAATTAACCGTCTGATTAATTGCCACACAGCTCAGGATTAGCTATGCATTGGAGAAAAAGAGAAGTAGGTACTGGTAATAAAAATCTAGTTTTGAACTGTTTCTTTTTCCAATTTATTCTTTTTCTGCTGGTTGACAAATACAGAAAATACGACTGTCCACTGTAAAACTGTCATCTCCGAGAGTTCGATGAGCCCACTAAATGCGACTGTTTTCCCTTCCTTTTGAGTGTTTGACATTCTGTTGACAGTTGGGTGCCTCAGTTTTCCCTCTATGTTGCGTGGCAAGCTGCCATTTGCTGACTAAACTAAAGAGGAGACAGGAGCAAGTCAAATCAACTCAAACAAGTCAACATTATTAGTAAACGAAAAAGGAATGGGACAAAACTGTATTTTTCTGAGTTTTTGTCAGTGGACACATTTTAACTGGCCAAGTTTTTCTGCTGCTGCTGTTATTGGCAATTACATGCAAATTGCGATTTGCAGGCAAAAAGTGCAGGCCACAGGAATCTCCACAGTGTCCACGTTTTCAACTGGACACTGAATTTCTTTGTGTTTTCTCTTTCTTTCTGCATGTCGTCCACTTCTACTAGTTCACTGAACTACTAATGAGCAGTTTGGTGTTTCAAATGCTTTCATTTTTTAAATTTGGGAACTGGTTATCAATTGGATAAAATTGTGTTTTTTAGCATTTTTTAGTTTTTGCCATATTTTATGAATTTTTAAAATATAAAAAATTCAAAATAGGTACTGTTTAAAAGGGTCGGTCAGAAAAAGCTTTTATTTTTATGCGTCAGCTTCAGCACCCGCTGTTTTTGCTTAGGGCAAAAATAAGGTCGTTGTTCACCGTTTGATATTTGCCAGATTCAATTGTGTCTGTTTCCTCCTTCCTAAATAGGCTTTTTATAAGCTTTTTTGTGAGCTGTTTAAAGATAAAAATTTTATTTTGTTTCTTTTTTAAAGTTTCCATATGGTTTTTTCCATTTTTATTTTTTGCTAGACACGTGAGTTGGCTTTTATTTTTTTAAAATGTGAGTTGATGAGCGAGTCATGCATTTACTTTATAAAAATACAGTAAAATAAAAAGGTTCACAAAATTTTGCAAAATTCAATTGTACATCATTATTTTACTTTTCTGTCAAAAATAGCAACAGAATTCTAAAGAGTTGGGGGAGTGCTTCCATAATTTTTGACCATAGTCTGATTGACGCTCTTATTGTCGTGTTGACAATCTTCAACTTATTGATTTTGACAGCTTTTTCTAAACTTAGTCCTTGTCACACTCTGAGTTTCATCAGGTTATTTATAGCCCCCAAAAAGGGATAATGAAAAACGGACATTCAGCTCAAATTGACTCTGCTGCTAATAGGCATTTTCTGCAATCATTTTCTTGAAAGTACTCTCTTTCACTTTGAACTAGCAGCCTGTCGGCAATGGATTACGCAGAAACTGGGCATTTTTTTCTCCTGGCAACACTCTCAGGGCCAGCGATTCGGATGATGCGATTGTCAGTCTACCGACACAAGGGCACAACTAGTGTGTGTCAACAACTAAACGGACAGACCTTCTTTCTTTTTCTGTTGAATGCTAATGGCGGAGAGAGTAAGTGAGTGAGTGAGTGAAAAGTTCATTAGTGTCGATGTGTGTTTGCGATGTGTGTGTGATGCGCACTGCAAAAGTCAACACTGACTTTACACTTGATCGACTGACTGGGACTTTGCACTGGACTTTCACTGGAACAAAGCAGATGCTGTTTGTTTGCCGGCCAAATGAGATTTCAGCGGAAGATGTCTACTAAGACCTTCTTCTTCTTTTCACTCAGTACTTTTTTGGAATATTTTATATTTTTAGCAGTAGGAAAGTGCTCAATGCCTAAAAAAGTCGTTTCAGGTTCATTTTTACCTTGGTGTTTCTATTATTTTTCTGAGCGTTTTCATACTCTTTTTTCGCCTTCTCTCCTCAAATTGCCTTACCTCCCCTGACTACTATTTACTATCAATTGCCGCCAACCATCATCAACCATCACCACCGCCAATTCTGTATCAATTTGTATTGGTTAGAAGGAGAGACAAATTTAGCGGGAATTTATTTGTGCAGGCGCATCATTCATCATGCAACACATCTCCTGCTGCTGATGCTGCTGCTGATGCTGAGAAATGCAATTAATTCGCTTTAAGTGGTATTAATGGCGGATTGCTGCCATTGAAGGAATGGGGGAGACAAATTGAGGGGGACTATCCTCTACTTTGGTGATGTTTGCTTTGGTGGTGGTGAAAGTGGTGGCGTGCAGATTCAGGGTCTTCAGACCGAAGCAGCAGCAGCAGCATTCTGGTCAAACTTGGCTGGAAGAAGAGTTGCAGACTCTGCTGACGATGATGATTTATGTGCTGAATTAATTGAACACCAATTGGGTGAGCAAAATGGCCACAGAAGGAGAAGGAAAAGGTTGGAAAATAGTGGTGATGACGATTGCCAATGATTCATATCGGCGACGCTAATCGACGGGTCGTTGCTCTAGTGCTAGCTTATTTCAATGCCGTTTCAAAGCTCAATGCACTCAGTGAAAAGCTGAGCTTTTTTAGTGAGGTTTGTTACCAATTGTTACCAATCAATGAGTGTGTATTGGGTTTTAGCGACATTGAAAGAGGCGAAAAAGAGGCTTTTTTATTAAGCAGGAAATCTAATTGAACTGGCAAAAAAATTGTTGCGGTCATACTGAAAAGAAGTTAACTTTGAGTTTAAGTTCAAAACTGTTTGGTCTAGTTTCTAGTGTTTAAAATTTTTTAAGTTTTTAGTTTTCTTTTTCTCGTTTTTCAAACCAGGTCATTCAAAAGAGAGCATAGAAAAAGAGCTCGCAATTATAATAATTGCCAGTAATTTAAATCATATCGACCCTGGTTGTTCTAGCCATTTTGCGGTGGCGGGCAAAGAAAAAGGGTAGATTTGATAGCAACAAATCGATACTGCTTGTTTAGCAAAAAAAATAAAAAGAAAGTGGAACAGTAGGCTAGCTCTGAAGCTGAAATGAAAACAAAAAGAGAAGAATTTTCAGGCATTGCAAAGTTGATTTAGCATGCTCAGTCTTTTTTCTCTTTGCAGTGAGCCATTCTCTTTTTTTCAAAAAGTGTCCGTTCATTTCTCGGCTCTCTCTCTCTCTCTCTCTCTCTCTCTTTTATCAAAAACAGCAACCAAGTACTAGGCACTAGGCTCAATTGCCACTAAAGGAAAGTGAAGAGAGAGAGAGAGAGAGAGAGAGAGAGAGAGAGAGAGAGGAGTTGTGATTAAGTTAATTACAACTGCCGACAGTAGGAAAAAGCAGTAGTGTAACTAACGAACGCCCTGCTGCCTTAACTCAGCAAAGCAAACGAAAGAGAGAGAAAGTGAGAGCTAGCACAGAGAGATCTAATTAAATTAAATTAAATGACCATTAGTTTTATTGATATTATTTATGAGAGTGTGTGTCCAGTGGAGATGAGAGGGAATGAGTGCAAATAAGCGATAGTGCCCACTACTTCTACTACGACTTGAGAGCTACTTCAGCAGCAGCAGCAGTAAAGGAGAGATAATTGAGTGAGACATGACATTACTGATGTGCCTATTATTTATTACTTTCTCTCTCCTTCTTCTTCTTCTCAGACACTCACACCACCGACACATTCGGATAATGCTTTGGATTAGACCAATGCTACTGCTAGTTTTAGTCTTACTGAAAGATGGAAAAATAATTCTGACTATAAGGGAACTCGATTCAGTGCTTATTCGGTGCAATACATGAAACGGTCACTAGCAGAGGAAAGCCAATTAGAAGGAGAGAGGGGGCAATTTCAGGCTCAGCCACTAATTGGTCATCGATTGCGGGGGAGTGAGGAGGAAAAAAGGGCAAAAAGATGTGCATAAGCAAGTGAAGCAAGTCACATCGATTGAGCACTGGTGCACTCTTCATTTTACGATGTTTTCCGGTCATTTCCTTCTCTCTCTCTCTCTCTCTCTCTCTATCTCTCTAAGTTTGTCGAGTACTTTACTGCTGATTGGGAAACGTCCAGTTGTGAGGGAGGAAAAAGGGGAACAATTGTCTTTTTCTGAAGACGATCAGTGCACTCGTCTTGTGGATTATGTGTTCCAGAGCTCGACGAGCTAGTAATCGCATTTATCGACTCTGCACTGCTTATTCTTCTTCTTCTTCTTTTGCTGCGTTTCATAAGCATTATTATTATTAATACAACTACTGCAGTTTCAGTACCAGACTAGAGAAGAACATGAGCAATATTAATGGCAGTTACGCTAATATAAGAACTGAAGAAAGCTGAGTTGTAGCAGTGCAGTGCAGACCAGCAGGAGAAAGCCGTTAATCGAAGTGTGATCAGTGGCACACAGACACAACACACACACACACACACACACTGCCCACTTATTAACGACACATGTTTGCAAACTTGTACTTCTTCTGTTGCTGCTGCTGCTGTTTCCGTTGCTCGTTTTCAAACTTTCTGTTCCAGTTATTCATTCATTCAAATGCCCAAGACGAAAAATCTTTTGCCGCCAGCATAATGATGTGCACAGAGTTTAAAGAGTTGTGCTCAACCAGCAGCTGCTCAACACTGACACACATTTTTTGTTTTCTTAGACTATTTTGTCTCGTTACCTTAATATTTAATGAGGTGTGTGTTCACTGGCAACACAAAAGCAACATTTATTTTGTACATTTTTGTCGGCCAGCAAATACAGCAGGTACAGCAGCACAGGTGCACTGTGTGTTTTTGCCTCTTTTTTCCATTATCTATCTTATGCTGATAAAAAGAAAAACTGCCTCTACATTTTAATTTGCTCCTCTCAAAAAGCTCTTCTCGAATGCTCGTTTAGTGCTGCTGAATAATTGATACTTTTCACTAAGGTGGCGATCCTCTTCTCTTCCTCACTCTCTACTTCAGAATATATCTGTCACCAGCTGAAAAAAAGTATAATTCATCTTAGCTGCTGTTTTTCTCTTTTTTTCTGTTTTCTACTTTGTAGCAACAACAGAAGTAAGGAAGACTCGGCGGCGGCGGCGTCTCTTGATGGGTAAATTAAGGATGACTTGGAAGTACACACAGAGTCAGTAGCTACACAGTCAGGCTTTAATTACAAACAAGTGAGCCATGAAATTAAGCTGCTGCTGTTTCTGTTCCTAGTCTAGGGACCAGAATAGAGTTAGTCAGTCTGGAGTTATCTCACTCGGTTGCACGCTGCATCTTTCCACCACTTTTGGCGAGACTTTTTTCCTCCTGTTTTTCTCCTCCTCTTGGAACAACTCGGCGGCACTAAGCCAGACAGACTCTTGGCTTTAAACAAAAAAAGGACTTTATTGTGCATCAAAACTCAAAAAAGAGGACTAAATTGGTGCCAGTGTCATTTGCATTGCTTTTACTTTTTTTGCCCGGTTATCAGTGACCTAGGCCCCATCGTTTTGACCGGGCACTTTAATTTCCCATCTCAAGCCTCATTAGACGATATTTTCTTTGCTAGCTTGCTCACTGCACAGCCTAATCAGCCTAATCAGCGACAGTTAATTGGCGACAGAGTTGTGGGGTGCATCATTTCCATAAGTGAACCAAAATTGCAAAAAGTTTTTTATTTTTGGTTAGAAAATATGAGTATGATAAAAACGATGATGATGATACTTTTGCTGACCTAGCTAGTGATGATGGCTTTTGCTTTCTTCCACTACTACCACCACCACCGGAACTTTGTCAAACAAAAATATCCGGTAAACGGAAGCACCAACTGTCACCCAAACGTATATTTTTGGCAGATTTTTTTTCGGACGCAAATGAGGTTCAGAGGAAATTAGTAGAATGCTGTGCGTCCTGCCTGGTAAATTGAAATATCTTCACTAGTTCACTACTACTAGGTCATAAATTAATATTTAATATGCTAATTTGCCGCCTGTTTACTGCTACACTCGTACATTAGAGCTGTACAGTTATGAGAAGGTGAATATGAATATGAATGTGTGGCTGCACTGCCCACAACTGTTTTTTCTGTTTTCTGAGAAACCTGAAGTCACAATCAGCGTAGAAATAATTAATGCAATTTAGCCAGCTGCTAATTGGAAAAACAAACAGTTTTGAGACTGAAATTGAGTGTACTGTTTTTTCCTGAAGTGGTGGTGGTCAATACACTTGAGAAATTTTTTTTATTTGTTTATGATAACAAAAATTGATGTTTGATGTTTGCCTCCAATTGACAACTGACTGTTTTAGTTTACTCGAATCTTCTAATTTTCCTGCTCTGCGTGTTCACCTAATTTCCTCTTTCTCTAGCCAATCTGCAATTGTTTTACTGCTCTGGTGTCTCCTCTTTTTCTCTTCTATTGCCCCAACTACCACCACCTCAACCTACACACACTAACGATAATGGCCAGGCGATGATAATAGAAACTGCTGCTGGTCAATTCGGACAATTGGGGTCCACTGAATTCTATTCTACTATTCCACCACTATTCTATCTCTGTCCACTATCGGCGCAAAAGTGTGCGGGTGCCTCTCTCTCTCTCACTGGTCATCGGGGCCATCATGAGCACCCCAGCACAACTACTACTCGGAGATAGATAGATAGATCATTTGAGGGGACAAGAATAGAGCAGAGCAGGACAGAGCAGATAGAAAAACTTAATTAGCGATTGCACTCATGTGAAAATGCAAACAGTAGACTGACGAGTACTAGTTGACGGGGAAAACAGAGAGGGAGGACAGTGCACCGATAAATGAGCACCGAAAAAATTTTTTTTAGGGCGCAACGTCCCTCTCTTTTATTTTCTGCCTTCTTCTTCTTTTGTGCAAACAGCCGCCTGACCAGTTTGAGTTTGAGTCGTCGGTGTTCTCCGATTATTATTACTAGCAGCAAATGCTGCTGCTGCTGCCGCAATTACTGCAGTTGTGGTCTTTTGCTGCTGTTTTGAGTTTCCGTTTTTCTTTTGGCGGTCATTGCCTCCTCTTTCTTTTTCCTCTAATGTTTGTGACTCCATCCACATTTAATTATCGAATTTACTACTACTTTTTTAATCGAATCCACTATCTTTCTGCTTCTTTTACTTTTCATTTCTTTCTTCAAAGGAGGTCCGTTTCTTTCCTTCTTTTGCCCCGTACACGCAACAAACGTACACATTTGCGGACAATCTAATTGCCAGCACACTGTGTGCTTCCTGCTTTTACCCAAAAAACAGGGGCAGGTTCTTTTTTATTGTGGACAATATTTTTCGGTTCATTGAAGGGGAGAGAGAGTGAGAGGGCTTGTCACTCATCACTGTGTAAAGAGAGAGTAGCACTGATCCATCAATCAACCCTAGAAAAATAGTATTAGTAGTAGTAGTAGTTGGAGAGGTTTTGGCTTGGAGGAGTTCAGTTTGCAGTTAGCACTGTGATCCATCACCAGAAAAAGAGAGAAAGAAAGAAAAAGTGAGAGGCCATCATCTTCTCTTTTGAGCAGTGTCCAGTTGGCTTTTCTCTTGCTTTTCTCTTGTTGTTGTCAGTTTCCTCTCAAGAAAGTAAAAATAAACTTGCCGGCCTCTTGCTTAGGCTGTCTTGTTTTTTGTTTTCTGTTTGGCAAACTTGAGAGAAAGTAAAAAGAAATAGTAAAGTTAACTTGCCTGCAGTAGATTTTTTAGTTTTGAGTCTTTCTGACTTTTTGCTGTGTTTCTCGGCTCAAATTTCCGTCTGCCTCGATATTTTTTTCTCATTTTATAAAGCAGTAGGACCAGTTTTCAATGTTGGTAATAGTAGTTCATTTAATTTAATAACTGATCCTGGATCCTGCATTTAAAAATTGTTTTTCCTGCGCACAACTTTTTTCGCCATCCCAGTTGAGGATGAAATGAAAAGCGTTTAATATAAAGTTTTCAATATAATCAACACTCTTCTTTTTGTGCGAGCTCACTCTAACGACAAGGAATATTTTAAATTTAGATTGGTTTTACTTTTTAGTTTTTGGGAGCATCCTTGGAGCTAAAATTATCAACCAAAAAAGTTTTATCACAGAATTTGAAACTGTCTTTTGACCGCAGAATTTCATCCCAGTGTCCCAGCAATAATTGACCATGTGACTCGAATTGGCAATCACCCACTGGTTATCCTGTCACACTACTGAACATCATTTTTGTCTATTTTTGTGATGACATTCATTTTTAGAGCTTCACCATATTCTCCTCAAATTATTATAATAATTGAGTGCTAATTGAGGCAAGTGTGAGTCACGGTAGCAGCAATTGATTCGCCGCAGGCACTTTTGGATACGCAGCTCATTTTATTTTCCCCTCCTCATTCAGAGCAGTGACACATGTCACTCAAATGTAGTGATCAAGTGATGGAAGTGCTGCTGCAGTGGATTTAATTACTGCTGCATTCCCTCTTTTCTGCGGTTGAAAGTGTGCTCACCAACATCGGATGCACCGCAGCGGAAAAGGAAATTGTACTGTGTCTGGGTCACACACTGTGTAGACTTGTGCACTTATATTCGGACATATGCTTGAATTGGTATTTTTGAGCAAAATTAAGCTTTTTTTCTCAGTCTGCTTGGTCATCACCACCGGTTTCGATGAGGATGACGATGATGATGATAATGAATGATGCACTCTGGTGATGCACACCCATTGCACCAAACAGACAGTGAGTCAAGTGACTAAGAAAGAAAAAGAAAGGAAGGAAAACTTTTCATTGAAATTGAATTGATTTGCAGCACGCACTTTTGCTTCTCTGTCTGTCTGACCAATAGTTTTTCTGTTTGTCTGCTGTCTCCTTCGATTGAGTTTTTATGTGTGTGCTCTTTGGCAGATGTTCTCTCTTCTTTTTTTGCCGAAGAAAAAAGACAAAGAACGACGGTTTTGTTTTGTTTCTGTTCAGTGCAATTTTGATGCTGCTGGTACAGTACAACTTCTGGAACATCAACTTTCGATGCACTGTCTGACAAAAGTCTCGTTCTTTTCTTTTTCACTCTCACTTGCAACTATGTTTTGTCTTCTGTTCTTCTTTTTGTTGCTGCTGCTCGGTTGATTATCGTTGGTGGCGCGAGAAAAAGCTATTTGGCCGGGTTATTTGTTTCGATTGTTTTCCTCACTTTTCTTTTTTCCTTCTCCTCTTCTCTATCGCTCACTCATCAATTGGCCCCTGAATGTGTGCGTTCAGTGCAGAGGGTGAGACCATTTTAGCAGCAGCAATGTAATATATAATATATCGAATCGAACCCCAAATTTGCTGACCAGTGGGCAGAAGAAATTATTACCATTACTATTACTATTACTGCTGTTGCTGCTGTCGTAATGAGATGAAAGGAAGCCAAGGATGCAGAGAAGGGCACAGAGAGAAAGAGAGAGGCAGGGTGCAGAAATAAATAATAAATGTGACCAGTATTTGAATGATTGCTCAGTAGCAGGAGAGCGTGGTCAGCGAGGGGCTCAAAAATGCTGCTGCTGCTGCTGCTCAGAGTGTCCAAATCGATGAACACAAATCTCTCAAGGTTCTGTTCAAGGTTCCAACACGCACACTAATTCAAACTGATGGTGATCGTGTTTTGCACTGCCTGAAAAATGCAAAAAGTGAGAACGGTAATCAGTCGGTGATGTGTTCAATTCAGTGCTGGCATGTTCACTGCAGCAGCAGCAGCAGCAACTTGACTAGAAGAAGAAGAAGTCAGTGAAGCAGTGCAATTCAAATGATGATGATGATGATTTGGTGATTCGCTGAGTTCTGTTGCCTCGGCTGCTGCTGCTGCTGCTGTTGCAGAACCTGAGCCAACTCTAGCATGAATGGCAAAGTTCAAAGGGAAGAACTAGTGAAAGTGAACCAGAAATTCTGTTGGCGACGAGGACGTCGGCAGTGCACTGGAATTAATCACAGCCACTGTCGACACACACACTTACTCAATTTATGCACATTCACGTGTCGACCTTCTGTGTGTGTGGATTGAGGAGAAGAAGAGGGGAACTTGAGTTTAGAGTCGATCGATTTCAGTCATTTGTGCTTGGCAAACCCGTGCCTGACTCGGTCCTGCCTGCCTGCCATTCACAGATTCTCTTTCGTTTAGTGAAATTCACTTGCACGCGCTCTCTCTCTTTCTCCGAGTCAACAATTAGGGCCGGTCCCAATCTTTATCAGGCTGAATGCCAGCAATTTGTAGTCCTTCAGTTCTTCTGTTCTGAACACAGATCCACTTAGCTGGTTTTCTTTTTCTTCTTTTATTTTGTCTGCTGCTGCTGCTGTTGATCTAACCCGACAATGCAAATGAGAGTGCCTGATCATCATCGAGTTGAATCGTTTGCTGGTGAAGATGGAAAAGAAGAGGGAACTTCCTTCTTTCTGTTTTTGCCGTCGTCATTAGCGACTACCCGATTTGCCCTCACTTGACGACGATGATCTTGACGTCGACGACCTCTCTCTTTCTCTTGACTTTATTCCCCTTTTTCCTTTTACTACCCTTCAGAACCATTCACTTCAATCTCTCTCTTTCTCTCTCTCTCTCTTCTGTCTGGCGTGTCCATCGTTGGTTGATTTATGTGCCCCAAACAGGCAGACAATCTGCTGTTCAAAGCTAAAGAAAGTCAAGGGGTAAGACCCCTTTTCATTCCATTCCATTCACTCTAACTTGGGTGAATTCAAATTTCTAAAGCTAGCTTTCTTTGGTGCTTTATTTGTTTCTGCTGGTGGTGCCGCCCATCACCATCTTCACAACTCCATTCCAAGTTAGTGCAAGCTTTACTAGCTCATAATTCAATTGATTAGGTTCTCTGCACAGTGTTCACCCAAGGAATCCAAAGCAGTGTTGTTCCGATTACCCTCCTGCAATCGGAACAACATTGCTGCCCGAATTTGCCCATTTTGCTGCTACCGTCTACTTTCCCCATCTTTCACTTTCCTACCGCCACCGTTATTTTTCCTTTCACTCTGCTGACTTGTGGGGAACATGTGACACCGCGATTAGCACAACCGGGCGAACAGAGTCAGCTCAGTCTGCCTGCCTGCCTGCCTAGACTAATACAATTTGATCTTTCCGCATCACGAGATGTGGCCATCATTTAGAGAGGGATATACTTTCGAAACAGGGAGGAGGTTGGGGAATCCGAATTCGACTTCTCGCATTCGGGTGTGATGCTAATCAAAAGTGACTCGTCTGCTGCCTTCAGGAGACTGAAAGTCATAAATTATTGCCTGCCTGCCTGCCTGCCTTCACTTCGTCTTTGACTTTTTCGACTTCTTCCTCGTCGCCACTAATGATGTGCTCCCAATGCCCACACAATTAACATTCGAGTGCTGCTGCTGCTGATCAATGGGCAGTTTTTGCTCTGGTTGCTTAGGATGTTGTCCATCAGTGTTTGTCACCAGTGTTCACCACCACCGTTTGCACACCACTGCGCTAATATTGGGCGACAGCAGATGAGGGGATGAGGAAGACCTCAAGAATTTGTTTGCATTCAGTTTTGTCTGTCTGTCTGTCTGCAGTTTTCTTCATTCATTCATTCATTCATTTTTCAAGCTCAAAACAGTTTTGTCGTTGTTGTTTTCAATTGCAGTGATTTATTTTATTAAGCCAGGGCAATATTAATTATGATGTTGATCAAGAGGGAGGGAGAGGGAGAAGAGCATTTTTGCCCATTAGTCGCATCTTTCATCTATTTATAGTCATCACTTTTGGATGTCTGTGGATTCAGGGTCCCCTCTTTTTCCTCCTTTCAAGCAGTGTTTCAAAGTCGTTCCAATCGACAATCCATCTTCTTAGCATTAGCTGTGTTCTTCTTCTTTTCCTCTTCTCCTCCTTACACTGATGTGGCGACTGTTCAAATTTCTCTGGGGACTTTTCAGCGTCGACCGGGGGTTCATCTTCCCTTCCCTTTCTCAGTTCCCTTGCCCTCATCTTTTCATTTAGCATATCCACTGTTACAATGTGTGTTTGTGTTGTCTGTCTGTCTGAGGGCAGCCATGTGACACTGCTTTCTGCCCTGCTCCCTTTTTTGATGGGGGCATTCGTTTGGTATTGCGAAATTCTGCTGACGACTGTGCACTAATCGAGGCGCATCGCACGCGGTTTTCCGAGCACATTCGCTTTAGTTTTGCAAGTTTTTTTTGCTTTTTTGTAGAAAGTACCAGTGTCAGTGGCTAAGCAGTACACAACTTCTGTGCTGCTGCTAATACACGCACTGTTCAATTATCTGCCGGGATTTGCCGACGAAATGGAAAGGAAAGGAAAACTTCACAGTTATCTCGCCCTGGACAGAGTCAGAATGTGGCTCAGTGTCGGTCTTTGCTACTGGACTTTGTTAGGGGATAGGCTGTCTGCAGTCGCAGTGTACTTAATAATTAATAATGCACATTTAATACCAGTAATTACAGTTGCTGCTGCTGCTGTTGTGTGTGTGGCAACAAAACTGCTGAATTGTGTGCTTTATCCAGAAGTATCACCTTAGCAGACAATATTAGATTGCTTGGCAGTCATTTGTTTGCCTTCTTTTTGTTGGCTGTACTAAAAAAATCTTTTGAACAATTGAATCAATTTGCCTTTATTACCCCACGCGATTGACACCCTGCACCAGCCAGCAAAAAACGTTTGTTTTGCCATTGCCATTCGACCCTCTCTCTAGTGCATCGTTCATTTGGGCAGCCGTCTGAATCATCTAAGCATCGATGACTCGATTTAGAGGGGCAAAACTGGCAGTAAAATTTAATTTTTTGGCAGTACAAATTGACAACAATGTGTAGACGGATTCTAGTTGGATTCTGGGCACACTAGCTTTTTAGAGCCATTTGGAACTCTCCATCCGTTTTTCTTTTTTTGAGTCTCTCTTTCTTTCTAATGGCTTTTGCGTGATGCATGAAATTACCGCCAGACTTTTTGCTGGTGGGTGTGCGCGTGCTGCACATTTTCCTCTTCCTCTTTATCGTTTTTATCGTTTTTCTCCTCTTTCTCTTTTTCTTTCATTCACAAACGGGTAATTCAGTTCAATATTTTATATTCTCCGATTGCCGCCTGGCACCTAGGCTAGATTCAGATTAGAGATACATTTTTTTGGCGCCTAAGTGACCTGGCGAATGCCCGTTTCTGCTGATGCATTATTGATGCACCACCAACTTTTTTTTCACTGTTGGCAAAAAAGTGCCCCGAGTGTTCCAGCAAATGTGAACATTGCCACTCTGTAGTGTGTTTCAGTGTGCTGTGACAACAGCAGCATTCAACACTGCGGAAATTGTACTTTTTTGTTGGAATTCACATTTGTAACTGAGTGTTTTAAACATTTACTGCACTGAATGTTTTTGAATTGAATAGGCAGTACCCTTTTTGTTAAAAATACTCTCTTTTTAGTGCCTGCTCGTGCACTACGACACATTTTTTCTTTTTCTCCAAAAAAGTGTCAATTATCTGCTGGTGAATTTGATTCGATTTGTCTGCTGCTTTTTCTGTTGCACTAAATCTAGTGTTCATAACATGAAATAAAAAAAAGTGTTTCCTAAAAGGAGTGACGTCAAGTTGTCCACTAGTAAAAATACTGAAACAAAAATTTGCCAACATTTTCTCTACCATATCAAAACAAAATGTAAAAAAGAAAGAGTGTAACAAATTCAGCGTCATTTGAATGGTGATTTGGTTGCTGCCGTTGCAAATCCTCTGGTAGCAATGAAATGGCCATTAGATGCGTGAAATTGATGCAGACACACACAGGACACAGACTACATCAGCCACAATGGCAAGTTTTTCTTTTGCCCCTCTGCCTCGATTTAGCCAAAAACCATTTGCCGAAAACAACTGAGCCCACTGAGCACCGCCGTTGTGCACAGCACTGCTGTTGTTGTGTTATTTTCTTCCTGGTTTTACAGTCGCGGACTTTTCTGGAGCTTACTTTTTACTTGTTTCTAAGATAATGTAGTGAGAGTGGAAAAGGGGCACAAATGCATGCGACTCTCTGTGTGTGTGCCCATCGCCATAGTAATTGGCACGCTCATTTGTGAGCCATTTGTCAGGCAGCTACCACACAACAAAGAAAAGCATTCGTGACCTTCACCGGCCCCGACTTTTGCAGCAGCAGCAACAGCACAGGCCACTTTGTGATCATTATCATCATTTGGCACACACAGTGAGTGTCCGGTGTGTGCCAATTGCCAAGTGGCAAAGCGTGCCAGCAGGGTCGCCACAACTGCAACAGCAAAACAGTGGACACTTTTATTGCACTGCCATGTTGTGATTCTTTCCTCTCTCTTTCTCTCTCTCTCACTGATTGTGTCACATTTAGTTCGGACAGCAGCATTGTCTGTGCAGCCCACTTTCAACTTTCAATGCTTCTGACACTACTGAGAGTTTGAGTCCGTTGCACTTTTAGTGCACCCACTCACCATTCACTGCTGAGTGCACTCCTTTTCCCAGTTGACCACCGTCGTCAATTGGGCCCGTAAGGATTGTGCTTCCCTTTTTCTGCTGCATAACACTTTCCCGCAGATTAAGAGCACTCTTGTTTAGGGTGTCCAATTGAGGAACGCCCCTTCTTCTCTCTCTTTTTCTTTCAATAGCTGACCAGTGGTTAAATTCAGTGCACCAGAGCACTGATTCAGCAGTGGTGGTGCACTAGTGCACTAGTTCTGCTGCGAATAGAATAAAATATTGGTTTTCTCGCTACTATTTTGGTGGCACAGTGCTGCACGGCACATTCTTTGACTGTTTCAATCACCCTCAGTATTTGTGTGTGTGTTTAATTGATGGGTGTTGGTCTTTCTCCCTCACCCAATGTCACTCTTGATTATTGTGATTAACAGGCAAACTGCTGGTGGTGCCAACTGTGCCTAGTCCATCTCGCTCCGGTTTTTCGGTCGCTCCTAGTTTTCATTTATTTGTCAAATTGTGTGGACACCACCACCGCCCCCAGTGGAGCTCCCAAGTTCTTGTTTGCAACTGGAGCCTGAATCAGAGAAACAGTGTGTGCTTTTGCCCTGGAAAAAAATGTTCTCTGCAAAGTAAACTGCAGTACTTGCTCAAATCAATTGCTTCTGCTGCTGCTGTTCCTTTCCTTTCCTCCTCGTCGATAAGTCGACTATTCTGCTGCCAATTTGCCGTTGCCTGCGTTGAAATATGAGATCAGTGGCTAATTTATATTTATATGCAGATGCACACTGACAGTGCCTGCCTAATGGAAGGAATGCACCACCGTTCATTGGGGATGTGCACTAAACTAGTGCCTGTCTGAATGGAGTTGGTAGAAAGAAGAAGGAGCACTGGCAAATTGGATCACCTCGTAAGGCAAAAGCAGAGAAAGCTTGGCCCTGACATTGGCACCAATTTTATGAGCCGACAAGCTCTTTTTTGCACTTTTTTTCTGCGCCCACTGCTGTGCTCAACTGAGACGTCCCGCGTTTTCGATGTCCTCTGCTCTGGTATCCACTGCTCATTACCGCTAATGGTGTTCTTGTCCTCTCTCTTTTTCTCCCTCCATTGAAAGGACAGTGCTGCTTTTCTGGTCAACGAAAAGGAAAAAGAGAGGAAAAGAGGAGGCATCCCCATCGCCGCTGCCCATTACCGATCGGACTAATAATGTCAATTGATTTATTGCCGGCAATAAGTGCACACTGTGTGGTGTCGGTGCATTGGCGGGAAAAGGAGAAAGGAAGGGAGCACTCGGACCGGGCGACTGGCCCAAAGTGAGCGAGGTGAGACCTGACAGGCCAACACGTGCACCCATTCCACTTGGCACTTACTCACTCACTCATACTCACTCACTCACTCACTTACTCTTGGACCTGAAGGTCAGAGGTGTGGTCAGACGCCGGGAAAAATAGGGAGAAAAAGATGCTTCCGAGTGAGTTGCCCGCCTGACTCAGGACGGCACTAGTGTCAAGTCACTACGGGAGATTTTTTGGGGGAATTTGCTGGTCGGGTTTTTGGCCCAAGCTCACTCGCCTGCTCAGTTGGTGGTCATTTACTGCGACTCGTTTTCATTGACCGCTCAATGCAATTGCTGCTGCTGCTGCTGCTGCAATGGAACCGTTTACTCTGCTTTCACACCACGTGCAAAAGCAAAGCAAAGTAGTTCAGTTTCATTTCATCCATTATTTAGCCTGGCTGATTGACTCGATTGGATTGCCACAGAGTGACACTGTCAGTCAGTCAGTCGGTGACTGGATTGCTCATCTAAATTGCCTGCCTGCCTGCTAATCGGAAAAACTACTGCTAAAGTTGGTGCATTTTGCCTCGATTGAGGTGCTCCTAGCAGCGAGTGTAAATAAGGGGAAATAAATCATCCCTTAACTTTTTTTCCTATTTGTGTTGGCGTGTGATAAAGCCGCTGGCACGCGTTATGCCTGCTTTCAGCCTGCTTCTAGGTGACTCGAGTGACAGTGTAAGTGAGGAAAAAAATCTCGTTCCAGAGAGATTTAGACGTGAGTCAACTGAGACTGCGACTGAGACTGCGAGAGAGGGACAATGTTTGTCCCTGCTCGTCAGTGGTCATGTCAATGGTATTGCTATTGGTAGTGGACACACGGGCTTGAGCATGGCAAGGGGATTAGTTACCGAGCGGCCAGTTTGGGTGCTCCGATTTAGTCTCCTTGCTATTTCTTTTCCTCCCTTAGCCCAATTGTCAATTGTGCAACTGTCAATTGGTAAACAGAGAAAAAATGGTGGTCGTGGGCTTGACAAAAGACCCAGACAGAAGGGTTGCAATGTTGGTGGTGGCACACGTTCCTCTTTTTCTGCTGCCACTGCTGCGATATGATCTCAATTGCCGAGTTGGCTTTAATTTGACTTTGATTGAGCTCGGCAGTGCCTGCCTGTTTGGCCTGCCTTGCAAGCTTATCGTTGATATTATCAGTGCCCTTTGGTTTTGCAGGGGTCTGACTGTTGCCTTTTGCCTTTTGCCTTTTGCCTTTCTTTGTGTGCACCCTCTTTCTCTCTGCAATGTGTCTAATTGTGCACTGTTCCGGTCACTGTTCTATTGTGTCAGTGTGCAGAGTCTTTCTTTCTTTCCTTCCTTTCTCGTGTTTTTCTTTTTTTTCTTTTTTTCTTTCCTCCCTCTCTTGCAAATGTCACTAGCTTTTTGATTGACATTTTTTTCGTCATGCTGGCGCTGCACTAACTTTTCTGGTGAAAACAAGACACTGAAACTTTTGCTTTTTGCTCTTCTTGTCAGACAAGATGTGCAGAGACAAAACTTTTTAGTTTTTCTGCTGCTGCTGATGCTGATGTAGAAATTTTGCAAACAAAATAAAGCAAATTCTGCTTTTATAAAATTTAAATAAAACTGTCACACCAAATCAGACAGAATTTTCCTTCTTTTTTCAAATATTGAAAAACATTTGCCAACAGCAGCAAATGCAGCAGCTCCACTTAACTTAATTTGTCATTGCGCACACATTTGCTGAGCCGATGAGTTCTTCCTGATAACGGGAAAAAAGTTCTCTCTCCTCAGCTTGCGCAACGGACTTGTCGAAATCATCATCATCATCATCTTTGACAGTGTGTGTGACTTTGAGTGACAGCTCTGCTGCTGGTCACTTCTGTTTCCCTGTCACTGTTGCTTGGACAGATCTAATCAGATTTGACGCCGATTAATTTGACGTGGTGGCGGCAGTGGTGATAAAACACTGCAGATGGAAATTTGAGCCTCCACACACTTTTATTCCCTGGTCCATGAGACGGCCAATCGGCCCTGTCAATACTCGGTCTCGGCCCAGCCGTTTCCTGCCTGTTTGACTCACGGTTTTTAGCAGCTGTGACCCGAGCAGCAGCAATTCAGCACTTTGCCTCGACACTTGTCAATCAACCAACTAAAAGTCGAAGCGATTAAATTAAAGTGCAATTAAATTTCATCCACCTACTGTCTTTTTCCTTTAGTGCATTTTTGTCTTTTTTCTTTCCTTTTTCATTTTGTCAAAAAAGCAGAACTGAACGATCCACTGACTGGCAAACATAAATAAATAAAAAATCTGATTTGTTAATATTAAAAACAGCGGCGGCAACAGCAGCAGAAGTGCATGAGCACCGGAGAGTTTTGATGTTAGAATTTATTAGAGCGTTCTTCTAGCAAAATTTTTGACAGAATTTGCATTTTGTAGAATCTCTCAGTGTTTTCAACGGTCAGTAATGACAGTGTGCCAGTGTGTTCCATGTGTGTGAAGTGCACATAAGGACATTGAGTGCAAATGCAGATTTGTACTTGATTTGCACGACCGATTTGTGCTCTCTGGAACTCCGAACTTTTTCCCCCTCTCTTATGCTAACACATTTAATTGTGCATGTGTGGGCTAGTGAGCAGTGATCATTACTAAACTGAATTTTCAGTTTTTTGGTTGTTGAATGATTTTTCTTTTGTTTGATTAATACTACTCTCACTTCTACTTAGACATTCCACTAAACAGATTTGTCAGTGGTATTGCAGAACAACGCATTTTTTTGCCGGCACACGTTTACGATTAGAGCATATTCGATTAAACTGGCGACCAAATCAACTTTTCGAAATGAACAGGCACAGTTGAACACTTCACCATTACAAATTCGTGTGCTATCATTAACACTTGCTCTCTTTCATTCTTTCATTCTCTTTTCTCATTCAAACACACACACAAGTCTTTTTGTCTCTAAACAATGATAGTACTAAACAGAGAAGGAGGAGGAGGAGGACATGGAGATGCGATTAGAAACGCCGAGTGGCAGTCAAAATCTATTATTGCAGTTGAAATGAAGAAAAGGAAGAAAAATGTGAGGAGGACAAATATGAATGCGAATTGGAGTGTGTATGTCTGCAAATGCGGTGATGTCACTTGCATTCCTTGTCCTCCTCTTCTTTTTTCCTTTTTTGCCCATCATCTTAATAAGCATTGTCACCCCTCCCTTTCTCCTTCTTTCTAAAGGCGTCAATGGCCCTGGTTGTGCACAGTTCACTGATCCATTTGTTTTAGTTCCAGACAAAAGATGGGAGGAAAGGAAAACAGCAGCAGCACTGAAGTTTTTTGCACTAAAATTTAGTGCAGTTTAGTGCACTGCAGTGTATGCTTCTGCTGGCGACAGTAAGGCATTTTTAGTTTGATTTTTCAGTTTTTTGCTGCCATTTTTTTGTTAAACAAAAGCTGAAAATTATGTTGACAAAGATGAACCTTTTGTGTTTTAGTTGAGCGCCTGATGATCTGATGAACAAAACCTGTTCAATTAACTCTCTATTCAAAAACAGCAGTTTTTGCCGTTGTAAACAGATTGAAATCTGACATCACAGATTTCACAATTTGGACACCTTTTCCTTTCACTAGGACACACAATAGAATCTGTGTGCATGTTTTGCGGCACTGTTTCCTTAGAGTGGTGCACACACAGAGGCAGCACATTGTCAACCACACACACACACTACAACAATGGCCGTCAATGTAAATTCAGTGCAGTGAATCGAGTGGAAAACAATTGATGACAATCGATGACATTGTGTGTGTGTGTGTCCTTGTAGGATCACACACACACACTTTCAGTGCTGATAAATCGGTACAGTTAACATGTTGACTGCTTTGATCAGCATCAACACTTCTAGAAGTGATGCTTTCTAGTAGTAGTGCTTAGCATGGATGACATTTTTCCTCTTTTTGTTCTATTCCATCTTGGTCAACGATCGACGCCGATTGATTGCCCTTTTTGTGGAGCTGCAGCAACATCCTCAGACCATCTTTCCTGCTGTGTGTTTCACACTATGCATGAAAATGGTTTTTTGGAATGCAAAGCTTTCTGGTGCACTCGGTGCACAGACTGACTGACAAGTGCACCAGCATGATGGCATTTTCATACACACACACACACACACACTCACACAACCATTTTATTAATAATTGCCCTGAACACACTAATGTTGCCTGTTTGTGATTGTGTGTCTGTGTTTTCACGTCGTCGTCTACTTCCTCTCAGCGTTTGTCGTCTACAAAACAGAAAACGACAAGACGTTGTTGTTGTTGTGCTGTTGTAGTTGTTGTGGAACAGCACTGGCCTACATTTTGAGTGATGTGTCATCGGCACAAGCTCTTTTGCTCAGATTCTAATATGATAACAATTACTAGAGAAGAAGAAGGAAAAAAGATGCCTGCACACAGTCAGTCGCTTGACAACATTTGTCTTGTCACCAGGACTCTCTCATTCTCAAGGAATGTAAATTATTGTCTGGTGCACTGCACCTTTTGGTTGCTTTTCTTCCTCTCAAGACGACGGCAATCATCAGTGGTTCAGTGCAGCGACCAAAAAAAGCTGTGTTGACTCGACAAATGCTTTTTTTCTGCAGCACACATAAATGTTTTATAGAATGCACACTGGAATGAATAAGAAATGATAGCTTCTGAAGAGATTTGCTGGCTGGCTTGCAGGTTGAAGGTTGTCTGCAGACACTAACAAAATGTGTGCTTTTAGAACGATGTGTCACCTTTAACACCACTTTATTGCTTGCGTGCCAGCAATCGTTTATAATTTTGGATGATTTTTACTTGCAAATAAGTTGCTGTAATAGCTAACAAAAAATTGGCAATCAAGTAAATACTTTTTAAACTTTTTAAAACTGCTGTGTTTCAACTTTTAAAAGCTTTCACCAAACTTTCACTAGAGAATGGTTTCAGATTACAGAAGTTCTTGGTTTACAGAAAAAATTTGATATTGTTGATTACTGCTGGCATTAAATGGCGGCAATTTCAATTACGCTTTCACCATGCAAATCGTAGCCAAAATTAATCGGCTGCAATCAGGTGCACCCACCTACGATCACTCACCGAGCTTGATTGATAAATTGCCATTAGCCTTTTCCTTTCTATTGCATAGTCTAATTAGCGCGCAAATTGCCGTTCCTTCTGTCGGCGGCGGGCAATTGGCTACTTTTTGCTAAAGTAAAAAGGGCTTTCAGTAAACGATCAATTTATTTGACGAGCAGTTGGGCAAAAAGTGAAAGAAGGCTGACACCGGCGGCGGCGGCGGTTTGCATGCCGAGTAATGTCTCTTAATTTGCTGCCGCTCACTTTCATCAAAGAATCTGCCTTTTTCTCCCTTTGAAAAAGGCAATCTTTCTTTTCTCCAAACAGGCAGCAGACCTAGCGGTGCTCACTGCTTAATAATGCATCTCTGAGGCAGCAGCAGATGATGCGAGTAAAAAAGTAAGAATGAGAAGGAGATGGCAAAAAAGATGCACACCATCAAAATAGATAGAGGGTGGTTGGCATCGCAAACTTTGCTTATATTAATTTACGATATATTTATTAATTGAATTGTTGATGCTCCGCTGCTGCTGCTGCACACGTTTCAGCAGCAGCGGCGCAGCGGAATAAATTCCTGCCTGCAAAATGAAAACGACGACGAATGCAACGGATGCAAAGAAGAGAAAAAAACAGCACTGGAACTGCACTAGAATGCTGGCAAATGAAGCCTGGCTTCTTTTTCTTCTTTTTCCTCTTCACAATGCAGCGTGATTCTCTTTTCAGCATTGTGCACGATTGCAGCCGGCTCCAGAAAAGAAGAAGAGAAAAGGAGAATTTTCTACGCTTTTATTCTTCTCTCAACAGTCGATTCGATATGAACCACCGGTTCCCTCTTTCTTCTTTTTATTCTTTGCTGCCACTTGACTGCCGCTGACCGGAGAATTGAGAATTGAGAGAGGAGGAAGTTCACTGCCACTGCTGCTGTTGTTGTGACAATGGCTTCAGATTCAGTGATCAGATTCTCTCCCTCTCTTTCTCATCCAAGTGCCCTGCTCTCGTCAGAGTTTTTGTTGATCTCAATCACGATTTAGGAGGAAAGAGCAAATCTGGCAGCAATGTTGAGCTGATTTGTTCAGTGCCTAACCATTGTGCTCTATCCCTTCATTTTCCTTTCCCTTTTCCCCCTCTCTGTGCCCATGTGGTGCATTTTTATTACGAAAGCTAAAGCAACTGGGCGAACCGGCAAACGGTCAATGGCATTTACAATGCAACCCAAAGAATGCTGCTGCATTATTTAGGTTTCATTCAGCATCATCTTCTTTTTCAGTTTTTCCAGTTTGGACCACTTTAATTAGTTTTGTGGCTACGGTGTAAAAATAGATGCTCTGCTGAAGAGAATGATGATGATGTTGATAAACAGAATGAGAGAGAAAGAGAATGACCAGATTGACTGCTGTTGCTGCTGCTAATTGTATTGCATTAGAAATGCAATATCTGTGATTTGCGGTCATTACTTTTTAGGATTCCATATTATCAAAATGATTTTCATTTTGTATTTATTGAGTTTTCCTTGCCCCATTCAAAAGTTCTTCCATTGCCAGGTGTGAATCCAGTAAATGATATTTGTGGCAAAGCAACAACAATCGCCAAAAAGGCCGCAACTTACTCAAAAGCTCATTCATACAAACCGATTTTTTTCAGCTTAATAATAAAGCTGTCCAAAGATGTGCCAGCCGCAACCAAAACCGTAAAAGGTTAGAAAACAGTTTACCACGTTGTTGCTTGCTTTCTTTTCTCCTATCCAAACTTGCCCTAAAATATATTCTTGTTATAATCTCTAGCCCATCTTTCACTAGTTTGCTCTCGTCTTGGCAGGCAAAAATTTAAAATTTCAAACAGGCTGTTTTTATAATAATAACATTGCTGGCTGCTAAGTAAATTTGCGAGTTCAAAATGTTGTGTGCAGCAAAAAAGAAGAAATCTCTACAGCAAGGCTAAAAAAGTGCTCTTGCTAGAAAAAGAGTCCCTGAGAGCAGAAAAAGAGTGGAAAGATTATTACCATAATAATAAGGCCGATTGTTGTCAGGGATGGAAGGGAGGGAGGGAGGCCCCATTCAAAGTCAATGAATTAAGCGTCAGGGTGCCACAGAGCCAAAACGAAAACGAGAGCGAGTTAGAGTGCCGAAAAAAAAGAAAAAGATGAACAAGAGCAAAAAGAAGAAGGCACTGTACACCGCCGATCAGTGTGCACTCACTGAGTAGCACTACTAACTTATACAGCAGTGCACTGTACAGCAGTGAAAAGCACTGCAAAGCTGGCTCGCGCTTATTACGATGCAATTTAAAGTAAATTAAATTTGTTTCCAATTTGTGCCTGTTTCACTTTCCCCTTCTCCTTCTTCTTCTTTCAGTCTGTGTCAGCGTTGGCCTGTCAATTTGGTACGCTTTGTTGAGCAAAGCAGTCCTCCAGTTCGATTATTGAGCAGGCATTGAGCAATGCACTAGCAAAAGCAAAAAAGAGAAAGAAGTTATCTTTTTCTACTACTTTGCTCAAAGATGCCAGTTTGCAGCAATGAGCGACTGGAGAATAAAAAAAGACGGAGAAAGAGGAGGCTTAAGTTTATGCTGTGAAAACTAAGAAGTAAAAAGAAAAAGGAAAAAAACTTGGTGCAAAGTTTCGGCCAAGTCAAGTCAAAGGCGGCCGAGCAGAAAAGGCTAGAACTAAAAGTGAATTGAAGTGCAAGTTTTGGGCAAACTAAACCTGGACAGGTTTCTGTGAATGGACAAATTAAAACGGTTCTACCTGCAATTTTTTCCTTTCAAATGAGCCACTCTGCGCTCATTACTCAATTAATGGCAACGCCAATGGACCATCTCTTTAGTTTTCTATTCAGGGCTGAAAATGACGATAAGCAGCAGGTTAAACTGTGTGTGTCCTAGCAATGAGGTTCCATTTGGTACTTCATTTTCAATAGTCTAAAAATTGGCAATTTAAATTAACAGCTACACATTTTTTTGCTCCTGTACTTTACTTTATGTATTTTGTTGTGTAGCAGGAAACAGAATGAGTGTTCCCCTTCTTTTTTTGTAGGGTGACCCTGTTGTCGTGAATGATTTTTTCCTTCCCCTCAGAGATTACTTCCTATTCCAAACAACATTTTGCAACAGCAGCAGCAACCTTGTCCAATTCCGCTGGGAGGTGATCATTTTAAAGAAAACTGTGTCTGTCTATCTGTTCTTCTTCTTAATGCTCTTTCAATCTCCTCTTCTTTTTTGCTCACAAATGGCCGTCTGAACTTGCCATGTCCTCTTCTTCCTTTTAACTGCTGTCTCTCAATTGTTAAAATCGCCATTTTGGACATTTATATGGACAAACCGTTTTGGTGTGCGTGATTTTGAAGCAATAAAGAGAGGAAAAAGGAAGAAGAGAAAGAGGCGATCAAAAAGAAATTATTGCACTGCCCACTGCTTCAGTTTTTGTTGGTCAGGTCTACAAAAGTTGTCTGGTAGACAAACTTTCTAGTTTTCTGTTTTCAATTTACTTTTATTGAATTCTGCTTTATTGTGTCTGTCTGTTTCAGTGCTTGCGGTGACATTGATACTGTGACGGAAGAGGCCAAAGACACTTCTTTCATTGACCACTGTTCCTTGTCGTGAGGAGACTGATGATGAGGTGAAGGATTTTATTGTCTTTTCAATGACTATCAAATGTATCACTGATGTACCAGTGCTCTATTTATTCTCAATGAATGAATGAATGCATTAGGTGGTACTGAAAAGAGGAACACTGTTACTTAGTTGCACACTTTTTTGTTGTTGTTCATTTAGTGTGTTAGTGATGTAGACTGGGAAGAAAAATTAAAACAAAAACTACTTACTTTGTGTTTTTCAGTTCCAAAATCTGAAATTCATTTGAAATCTCTACGTTAATGGAATTACCGGGCAAAAAAGAATTAAAAAGAAGGAGCTTCTATCTTTTATCTTTTTGTCTGCTTTTGCTTCATCAATACAAATTAAAAGGATATTTTTGCAAAAAGAACTAACAGATGCACTGAAGGAAAAACATTGCTCTCTGTTTTTCTCCCAGCTACAGACTGGCAAATGCACTGCCAATTTCTCACTGTAGCAAAAGCAAAAACTAAGACTCACCAAATTAAACTTTTGATTAAGTTGACTAACTAAGTTGAAAGTTTTCTACTCTTTTTGCTTTGATGTGTATTTGGCCTTGCTCAGTTGAACTTTTAGTCTTGAAGAGTTAGACTTGAAGGAAAAGGGGGCTAAAAATGTGAACCATTGATTGGCCTGCTTTGTCGTCTGTTTTTCTGTTGACTTGAGGTGCACTTCAGCGTCACTCAGAGTGTACGGCAATGTACGGCAGTGTAAATAATTTGCACCGTAAAGAGCTGCTGCTGCTGCTACCGTCTCCACCGCCGACGCCAACGTTTTCCTTCTTAATTAATTAATTATTCAATTTGTTAATTAATTATCGTTTGTACTTTTAGACTAAAGAGTGAAAGAAGAAAAAAGTCTGCTGAGTCGTTGCTGTAGTTTTGCACATTGGGCTACTGAACAGTGTATTTTGTGTTTTCTGTCTTCAAAATGTGTGCTAAACCAAAAAAAATCAAGCAAGTTCTGGTAAACACTCGAAGTTGGCAGAAAATAGATTTGAAGGAGAGGTTTTGAAGAGGTTTTCTGGCTGAAGTTGAGGGGCAGCACACCTTCAACTTCAACAGCTCACCAGTCAATCAGATTTTGAGCAGAATTTTCTGCCGTACACTGTCGCTCTAATTAGACAAAAACTCAGCCCTTTTTTATATTTTGTCAGCCCACACACAGGCACACAGTGACAGAGACTGCGGGCGTGACAGGCACATCAAGGAAACAAAATTATAATAGAAGATAGATAGATAATATATTAATTTGCCCCATTTTTGACACTGCTCAAAAGAATACAACACCAATCCAAAAGGAGCTCCTGTTTGGAGAAAAAGTGGTTGCCGGAAAAAATGACTGCTTTGATTGCTAATTGATTTGGCAGTTTGGCAGCAGCACCAGCAACAGCAACGGCAGCCAGCACTTGTCAAAGCAAAGTGCAACAAATTGACAGTGTTGACAGGCGTTCATAGACCATTTGTTCCCCTTTTTCTTTTTTTTCATTCTGTGACGGCTTTGCTGTTGCATTTGCTGCTGTTTTTGGTAGTGGTGAAAAGGGACTCATAGCTTGCACTTGACGATTATCACCACCACCACTTGCCAGATTTAATTAACGATGATTTGAAATAAGACGAGTTTATTTACAGGTAAGATGAGGTGTTGACTAGGCAAGAGACAGAGAGCGAGTAAGTCAGAGCGAAAGGAAAAACGTTAACGCCACGCTGGTGACCCGCTCATACAGTACGTTACGCCCATTGGATCACCGAATCACAACACTCCCCCTTGATCCAAGGAGGGCCTCTTGGGCTTTTCTGGCGGTAGTCGGGGACATCGCTTTTGTCAGGTAGTCCGCCCGTTGATCAACTGCTGGCACGTACTCCACGTCCATCCTTTTTCGTAGGTGGTTCTCCAAGATGAAGTGCTTGCGCACATCAATGTGTTTGGCATCTTTTTGAGGTCTGTTTTTCAGCATGCCAATTGCTGACTGATTGTCACACTTCAAGATGAACTTCTTTTCTGATTCTCCAAACTCTACAATCAGCCTGCTCATCCAGAGGCCTTCTGAGACACCTCGGCTCATCGCGTAGTATTCTGCCTCAGAGCTAGACAAAGCCACTTCAGTCGGCTGTTTCTTACTTGCCCAAGCCACGGTGCTTCCGAACAACTGCACCACTACTCCGGTGATTGACTTCCGGTCAGGTAGAGGCGCATGGCTCGCGTCTGTGAAGACTACAAGTCCTTCCGGTGACTGATGCCCCAAGACCAGCTTCAAATCACGGGTCTTTTTCACGTACCTCAGCAGGTACTTGCAGGCGTTGAACAGCCTCTGCGTGGGTTTGGACGTTTGACGCGACAGATAGTTCAAGCTGGCGGCAATGTCGGGCCGAGTTCTGCTGGCGATGAATTGCAAACTTCCGATGAGGTTCTTTATTGGCAAGTTCAGATCCACTTCTCCTCCGGTGTAGTCGCCCCACTCTGGCAGTGGAGACTCGGCGTACTCGCGTCCTTCGGTTAATCCGTAAGCTCCCACCAACTCGTCTATCAGAAGAGTCTGGCTGAGCAGAAACTTTCCATCTCCAAAGCTGATTTCTACTCCACAAAAGCGTTCCACTTTCAGAATCTCCTTCAGCTCTAGCTTTTGGGCCAGTGCCTCCTTGATCTCATCGGCATCTCTCTTGTCCTTGCTCATGATGAGGAGGTCGTCTACGTACAACAGTACGTAGAGCTCCTTGTTGTTGTTGTAGTAGAAACACTGATCATTTGTGCTTTGCGTCAGCTGATTGTTGACAAAGATCTCCTGGATGTGCTCATTCCAGCACCGGGCCGATTGTTTCAATCCATAGACTGCTTTGTTCAGTTTCAGCACTTTGCCCGGTATTCGAAATCCCTCAGGCAGTTCCATGAAGACTGTCTCCTTCAGTTCGGCGTGCAAGTACGCTGTCTTTACGTCAAACTGCCTGACGCTGTAATGTCGAGCTGCTGCTACTGTGAGGGCGACCCTCACCGTGTCGAAGTTGACTACGGGCGAGAAGGTCTCCTCATAGTCGATGCCGGCTACTTGCGAGTAGCCACAAGCCACGTAACGAGCTTTCTTCTTGCTCTTCCTGCTCTCTGGATCGATCTTACTCTTGAAAACCCATTTTCCTTTCACCACCTTCTTTCCTGGCGGCACATCAACAATGTCGCCGGTTTGGTGTTCTCCGAATGAGCTCCACTCGTTTGCCATTGCTTCCACCCAATCTTCAGCGTCGTCTGACGCGATTGCCTCACTGTACGACTGAGGTTCAAGCCGACTTTCCTCTGTTTTTCCGCACACGTAGTCGTCTAAGTGAGCTGGTCGACGCCGTATCCTTTCGCTTCTCCTCAGCGGCAGCGCCACTGCCTCTGAGCTTTGTTGTCGTTGCTCAGCGGCTGCGGCTGGCTCAGTTTCTATCTGCTCTGGCACCGTCTGCTCGCTGGCGTCTCCTTCTGTGACGGTGCCCTCTTCTTCGCTGCTGTTTTCATCTGTTTCAGAATCCTCTTCTTCTTCTTCCTCTTCAGGCTGGTACTGGTGCTCCCCCTCAACAACTGGCGTCGTTTCCTGCTGATCGTCAGGCTGGTCGTCATTCTCCCCCTCAGCCTGAGCGGTCTCATTTTGCTTGGAAAAGTAGAACTCCTCCTTGAACGTCACATTCCTTGCCTCGGCCACCCTACGAGTCTCTGGATCGTACACATAGTAGTTGCTCGACTCGTAGGGGTAACCGAGGAACATGGTCCTTCGGGCCGTTGGCTGAAGCATGTTGCGTTGCACGTCGGGCACATGTGCATACGCGATGCACCCGAACGGCCGTAGGCGCTCTATCGGCGCTTTCTTCCCGTAGAAACACTCGTACGGCGACTCGTTTGTGCCGGTGTGCGGCACCACAGCGTCAGTCCACGCCGCGTGCTTCAGTGCTTCAGGCCACAACTTCAGTGGCGCGTTCGCCTGGATCAGCAGCACTCTAGCGGTGGTCTTCAGCTTCTGGATGAACCGCTCAGCGACACCGTTCTGCTGGTGACAGTACGCTGTTGAGTGCTCTTGGAAGATTCCTTTTTCTTCAGCAATCCTGCTGAACTCTCCTTGAAGGTACTCCCGAGCGCAGTCTGAGCGCAGCCGTTTCAGTTTACTTCTAGTGATCGCTTCTGCCCAGATGATGTACTCCTTCAGCTTGGCAGCCACTTCACTCTTTGCTTTCATTGGGAAGACTCTGACAAGCTTAGAGTAGTCGTCGACGAAGATGACGAAACACTTCTCCTGTCGCAGTCCTGCGACCGGCATGAAGCCTACATCGGTGTGCACCAGTTCGAGTGGTGCGGATGCTCTCGAGTCCGCCTTCGGGTACTTTTGTTGCTTCGCTTTTCCCCGAAGACAGGCGTCGCAGTCGGAGACAGTACTGATTGGCAACTGAGGGTTCTCCTTCCTGATCAGCTGCGTCCTGGTGGCACCGGGATGGTTCAATCGGCGATGCCACTCTTCTGCTGCACCGAAGCATGTCTCTTCTTCTTTCACAACAAACACCCTGTGTCTGGCGGTGCCACTCAACACAGTTGTTCCTTTCCTCTTCACTTCTGCTGTTGTTCCGCGAAACTCTACTTCCAGACCATCCTCGCACAGTCTCGCAACGGAGATGAGGTTTGTGCAGAATTCTGGAACTAGTTTTGCATTCTTCAGAGTCACGTTCTTCAGCGTCACATCTCCGACGCCCGTGATAGCAGATTTCTTTCCTTCTGCTGTAGTCACTGTGCTGTGCATTTGTCTCAATCCTTTAAATGCACTCTGTTCATTGATGAAATGGTCAGAAGCTCCACTGTCCAAGTAGTACTCATTGCTTCTGGTGTTTGAGAATAAAGAGACGAAAGACGAACAAACGTACTTCGAAGCATCATTAATGACATACTTGCCCTTCTCCGGGCATCTAGCGACAACATGGCCGCACTGTCCACAACCAAAACATTTGACCGCTTGGGGGTTGCAGTCTTTCTGCCAGTGGCCCTTCATTCCGCATTTTCCGCAGTAGGGAACTTTGTTTCCGTTCTGTCGTCCTCCGCTGATGGCAGCCTTCAGAGCAGTCTCGCTCTTTTCTTTCTCCAAATACCGCTTTGTCTCCGCTCGGAGAATTTCCTTTGCCTCTTCGAAGTCATCTTTCTCTTGCAGTCGATTCCGGGTGGCTTCGAGTTCATCGCAGATCTGGTGAACGAATCGCAGGTAGATGATTTCGTCGTTCAGGTTGATTCCAGCCATCCTGGCCACCTGAATTCCTCTTTCGTACTCAGAGATGAACTTTTCCACGTTGTTGATGTCCATCTTTGTGTCTACTAGCTGGTTAAAAGCGACCATTTTAGTGGTGCCGCTGACTTTCTCAAAACGATTGCTCAGGTACGTCCACATGCCACGCGGGCATTTGCTCACGTTGTGACCCTTTAAGGCCAAGTCCGATACGATGGCCGTCGAGCAGTGACGGACCATGAGTGCGAATGCCTTTGCCTTCTTCTCTTCATCGATCTTTTCATCGACGAGCTTCGCAGGGTCGACCTGCTCCCACCATCCTTCGCCGGTGAGGTACGCTTCCATCTGCATCTTCCAGCAGATCCAGTTCTCCGTCGTCAACTTCTCGATTCCGGTGGACGACATTCTTCTTGTTCTGCTCAAGTTCAGAGCCTTTTGCTTCTGCTCAGGTTCAGAGCCGGTGGTGCTGCTCAAATTCAGAGCCGGTGGTGCTGCTCAAGTTCAGAGCCGGGAATGCTGGTGCTTCAGTTGCGCTGGGTCCGCAGTCTCATAATCTGAAATAAGACGAGTTTATTTACAGGTAAGATGAGGTGTTGACTAGGCAAGAGACAGAGAGCGAGTAAGTCAGAGCGAAAGGAAAAACGTTAACGCCACGCTGGTGACCCGCTCATACAGTACGTTACGCCCATTGGATCACCGAATCACAACATGATTGAATTAAAATGTGACAAAAGTGTGTCTCTTGCTTTTCAAAGAAGTGTGTACTAGCACTGGCCAAAAACCAAAGAGTGAAGATGAATATGACGATATGACGCCGGTAATTAGCGCTCGTGCGCAAATAATAATTAACTGTAATTTGCCTGCCGCTGCGCAAATATTTGCGCCTGAAATATGATATTGCCAACTTTTGAGAGAAAAAAGGAAAAAGGTGCGGTAAAGTACTCGTTTTTTCTCATCCTTCTCTGCAAAACGATTCTTTGCATAGAAAGCTTTGGCAAATATTGTGAAAAGTACTTTTGGAAACAGTTTAGTTTAGTTTGCTTCAGTCTGCTTCAGGTACAACAACCAGTCTTCTTCAGTTTACTGGAAGTCATTAATATAAAATGACGTAATTGATCAGCCAAAAATGAGAGAAGCAATTTGCAATTTGTTTGCATAAAAAACATCGTCAAACGGTTACTTTTAGAACATGGAACAAAAAACAGGGGGACAAATTTGAAACTTTTGATGCTGTTGCTATTTTTCTTTTTCATCCTTGAATGTCAATGAGAAGTTCCAATGACTAACTAAAACTCGTGGTTAAATTTTTTTCTCCTGCTACTGCGCCAACTTTTGAGAAGGATGTGACAAGTTACGGCAGACTGCTACAAACTGTACTTCAGACAGAGGGAGAGTGACTGATTTGACAGGGCAAACATTGACAGAAGAAGTGGAGACTACTGGGCACAAGAGAAAAGTGGACAGTGGACCATCGATGACCAGTGGGCAGTGTGTCACTGGTGTGTCATTTGTTACTGTGTCTGTGTGCCAGCAAAAAAGAAAAGAAAAAAGACATTTTGAGTGGACAGAAAGAGAGAGAGAGAGAGAGAACGCCCTGAGCAATGTAAATGTCCACGCACACACTTGAAAAGAGGCCACTTCACTTCACTTTAGCCACTGACAACTCATCTGCCAGTTAGAATTTTCCCACTACTGACCACCACCACTTACTTTCACTGGCCAGAGGACAGAGGATGTGAACAACAGACACAAATTCGTGACACATTCAAATGAAGTCCTCCTAGTCTGCTGAGTTTGCTGAGCTGCCTGTCAAATGTCGATGTGCTGATGCTCAAATTCTCTTTCTTTTTCTTTTGTGTGCCTTTTTGAATCCTTCTTAACTTTTGGTTAGAGAAAAAGAGAAACCGACTTTTCAGCAAAGAAAAGTGGAAAAGCCAATTCATGTGCGATATGAAGCTCTGAGAGCAGCGACTTTGCCTAGAAAAGAAAAAAAAGAAGTCTGAATGATAGACCCAGAAAGGAGAAAGGAGAGAAGAGCCGTATTCTTTCATGCGCACATTAATTCGAGTCTGGAATCCTCTCTCTCTTTACAGTCAGAATTCAGTTCTGTCTGCAGAAGTGCACTTATCTCTTCCTCGCTATCTATCTCTCTCTCCCGTTCTCTCCCTGTTGTCATTTGTCGGCGATGTCGTGGACACGATCAAAATTCAGCAGACGATGTTCTTCTTCTCTCTTATTCTGTCTGTCGGAAAGTGACTGCCTGGTGGTGCCATTTGTCGCACACATTCTCTCTTTTTCTCTTTCTCAGACACAGAATCAGCACAGAATCAGACGACTGTCCACTGCCGCCGCGCCACTCTGTCAGATGCAAATTACGGCTCTAATCAAACATGTCCTGCTCACTTGAGTTTTTTTCTCTCTCTCTTTTACTCTCATTCGAGTGGCTGAACACTCTTTCCTTTATCTGGTGCACTACTTGAAAGCAGTTGTAGGCAGTTTTACTCAATGACCGCCACTTCTCAAAGTCATCGAACATCTTTGAGCATCTTTTTCTTGTTTCTTCTTTTTTCTGGCGTAGTTTAGTGTATGTGTGCTTTTTTGCTGGGCGCCAAAGTGGGCAATTTGTCAGAATGAATGCTGTCTGTGTTTCCTCCTTATGTAATCGGTAATTACTAGGCCTCTCTTCTGTGTCTTATCGCCACTCAATTTGGAGCAGACAACTTTTTTTGTTTGTTTGACCAGTTGTGTCTGGTTTGATTTTTCTAAAATTTTTTATGTGTTGAAAATGTGGATACACAAAAAGCAAATATGCGTTTGTTTGTGCTTTTCTAATGAAAAAATTGTTTTTTTAAGTTCTGATCTTTGTAATAGAAAGTACCTTGTTTTTAACCTACTTTTTCCCAGTATCAAAATAATAGCAGTAAAACCCGGAAATACTTTTTCCTGAATGTACCAAATCTGATCTTTACTTTTAATTTAGAAGTTTTAGGTTCTCCTTCTCGCTCAACTAAGTTTCAACTAATCTCGATTCACAGACCGACCAAACAGTTTCCAGACGCCCGGCTGATATTTCTTCTTTTTCTTTTCTCAGACTCTGAGCGCAGTAATTTATTGCAGCAACTCATTGTCAAGTTTTAATTGATTCGGCGAACTTTGCTTGATTTCGCTGATTTCCAATATAGCTGCTGCTGCAATAGTGATCGGTGATCGGTGATAAATGATGATAGGCAGGCAGGCAGGCACAGTTGGACAATTGCTTTCCACTGTGAGTTTGGGCAAAAAAAAGAAAGGTCCGGGCACAGAAGAAATTGTGCTCAGGCGACCCGTTCCTTTCCAATTTGGTTTGTGCTAGTGCCAGCAGTGCTGAATGCTAGTGTGCTGCTAATTTATTAACTCAATTAAACACTTAGTGCTGGGCACTGTGTTGTCGTTGTCGCCATTAAGTGCTCGCTCCCTGCTCGTTCTCTGATTAGTGTGAATTAATTGAGAATTATTGAATTAACCAGCAGCAGCATGGGCAGTGGGCAGTCGTGTGCTGTGGTTTTCAATTGCTTTCTCTTCTCTTTTTCGGGCCTTGATTGATCGACAAATTTTCAGGCACTGAGTGTGTGTGGTTTTCTTTCTCAATCCTTTCAATTCCAATTGTGAGCAGTTTGTGTGTGTTTGCAGTTCTCACACACAGGCACACTTTCTGTCAACAGGATTCACAGGCAAGGCTAGTTCTGGTTCTGGTTAATTAAAGACACATTCTAAATCTGTTGTCCATGTGCTCTTCCTTTACCAATTGACACTATTTACTGAAAGTGCCTAATGGTGGTGACTCATCAAGTTCTCTCTCTCTCTCTCTCTCTCTCTCTCTCTCTCTCTCTCTCTCTCTCTCTCTCTCTCTCTCTCTGGTTGACGATTGGAAGACTCGATTACTGCAAGATTTACTCTTTTGCAGTGATACAACTGCGAATGCAGTCGTCTGAATAGGGGCTAATCCTTGCCTGACTGTGCTTGACTGGTGAAATTCACTGTGCACATTCTTTTCTGTGTACTTTGGCGCAACAGCAGAGTAAGCCGATTGTACCGATTGCAAGCATACGGCATTGCCAGCCTTTTCTGTTTGTACAGCGTCAGACGACTACCTAAAACAAGATGAATATTGATTACTTTTAGTCTGCTCTGCTTGACTGAACTTTTGCCCAACCAAATCGGCCAACTAAAATGGGTTGTTATTGAGCGGCACTCTTTTTCTTTACGGTAACCTTGAAATAAATTGACTGACCAGTGCCAATGAAAACTGTGATCTAGTTGCTGACATCAACCTCACACCTAATCTTCACACCTAATCGACACCAAACACGTGTCTCGGTGTTGTTTCAGTGTTTCGGTTTGTTTACCAGGTTTGCCCAGTGCCCCGACTTTATGGCCCAGTGGAGCAGGAGGAATTTAGTGTTTCAGTGTCTGCCTCAGAGTCGGAGTTTTTTTCTGCATCGGGTTTATTACCGGGTTTTACTTTAGAGCCTGAGTTTGCCTGAGTTTGTCTGGCACACGCCGCCGCTGCCGTCACCTAATCCTTGCACTGAGCAAACATCAGCTTTGCTGCTTTTCAATATGGTAATTTGCTCAGTTTTTATTTGCCGTGATCCTGATCAGTTTGCACTTGCGTGATGTTCTTGAGCTCATTTTTTTGTTTGTTTGAACTGCTGGTGCAAGGTCCAACTGCCAAATAAAGTGAAAGTAATAGGTTTTCACCGCTCGCCCAGTTTTGCACACGTGTCATTTGGGAGGTATTTTCGGAGCTCCCTTGGCCAGCTCACGTGTCGTTTCAGTTTTTTTTGGTGAACTTTCAGTTGAGCCAATTTGATAGTTTTTGTTTCGGTTCCAATTTACTTTAAAAATTAATTTAGGCTAGTTTTAGTTGTCTAACTACCAGTTTATATAAACGACTTTGATCAAATCCACACTGCAGTCATTGCCATCTTTTTTAGAAAAAAGTTTAAATTTAATAGAAAAACTTTTCATTGCAGTAATGACGCAAAGTAGCTTTGTTGTTTTAATTTAACTTTTGTAGTTTTTTGGTCAGCAGATCAGACCATGGTCCTGCAGCTTTGGTGCAACTGCAATTTGAGACAGGCGTTTATTTTTCACTTGTGCTAAAAAATTAAAAAGAAAGCTACCGTTTGTACTTTGTAGCTACTTTTGCTAACAAAAATTGTTTCCAAAGACTACTCAATAATTGCGATAATCTAATTACCCTCTCAATAAAAGTGCACTTATTTTTTTCTTCAGAATATTTTGCAAATTCTTTTAAAGCTAAAAATGGATTTAAACAGACAGCATTTGCAGGTCATTTGGAGCTCATTTGGAGTCACTTGGACCAGCACGTGTCCGTATACAGTTTTTGCTGCATTCGGTGCCATTTGAAGATTTGTTTCGTGTACCAATACTTAAATAATTAGGCTGTTATTGTCTACTACCATTTGATATACCTTGATCAATCCCATGCAGAATTGCATCTTTGAAAAAGTTTCCAATTTATAGTAAAATTTTGTCTCTGTAATGACGCATGCTTGTTCCTGTTATACAATTTAACTTTTGAGTTTTTTGGTCACAGATCAGATCATGTCTCAGCTTGGTGCACTGCAATTTGGACAGCGTTAATGTTTCCCACTGGCTAAAAATTAAAGAAAGCTACTTTTATTTTATGTAGCGCACTTTGGCTACAAAATTGTTTCCAAGACACTCATAATTGCGATAATCTAATTACCCCCATAAGTGCTTATTTTTTCTTCATTCTTTGCAAATTCTTGAAACTAAATGTTTGCGCACAAGAATGCAGCATTGACCCATGTGCTAAGACACAGGACAACTTTCTACTCAGCAGCTGCTGCAGTCATGTAACAAATTTCGTGAACGCACAAATGCTCACAGAAGTGATGCACTAAAGTGTCATAGACCACGATACCAACCAACACAAAGCACTTCTCGAGTTTCATTGGTGCAGGTAATGTTGTCTCGTCGCATCTCTTGTCCCGAAAAGCAAGGCTACAATGATTTGCTTTGGTCCAGTGTTCATCACTGTGCTATTGCCCCGCTAACCGTTGCCAGCAGCGCGAGGGCAATTTTTTTTTCATTGCGCACTTTGGGCCTGATTGTGCACTCTTCCCTTTTCCCTTTCTTTTTCTTTTTTGCACTCGTGACACACTGTCCACATTCAGACAAATTATATGAAGCAAGGACATTGCATTTGCTGCTGCTGCAAATGAGTGAAAAGGAAGGAAGGGAACTGATGAAAGGAGAACTGGAACTGATGGCTCAGAATTTAAAAAACTCCTGTCTTGCTAGCGTCCACCAAATGCTACTCAATGATCTATTTACTGTGCTATCTGTTGCCATGGCGTCGCCTTCTGCTGTTTTTTGGGGTGTCGCCCTTCTTCTTCTCTCTTTTTTTGTCGTACAAAACTGTACAAAAAATTAAATGCAAACACGCTAGAAAGGAGAAGGAGGAGAGCGAGAGGCGAAGGCACAGATCGATTGCATCGATTACGCGGCCTTTTTTATTGCTGGTTCTTTCTTTCATTCTACTTTTTTACCATCGTTCTGCCTGTTCTCTTATTGGTGTCGCCCATTCTGATTTCATTCTTTTTGCTCAAGAAAATGCTGATGGTGAGTTGAGTGGCGCCACACTCTATCTGGATTTCTGCAGTTTTAGTTTAATTGATCGGTTTTTTATTTTCTCTTTTTTATTGGCCAAGTCTTTGACCTTGTTTTTGTGTTCCAGTTCTGAGTTTTTCTTTTTGTGAAAAAATGTTTTTTTGCTTGTTTGCACAGTAGCGCCCCTCTCGGCGTTTACCTCTTGTCAATCTGTCCGGAAATCATTTCCTCGTGAGTTTCCCCAGTCAGTTTACTTTTCTCTGTTGTCATCTTTGCTTCTTTTCTCTTTGCTTTTCGCAAATCAATTTGCCAGTTTTCCCCAAAGTTTTTCTGGTTACCGCCTGTCTGTCTTTCGTGTCAACATTTTGAAAGAATCTGGTGACCGCCATTTGCTTCTGCTGCCTAACTGATTGACTACTGCTTTACACGAAACTGAGTGCAAGAACGTTATTTTGTTGTTGTTGTGGCCTTGCTTTCAATCAATATCAATTTGCCCGTTTTTGTCAAGCCACCACCACCACCACCACCACCACCAGCTAAATTGCTTCAAAGTGTTTAGCTAACTGTTTTCACAAATGCCACCAAATGATTCTCTTCCCTTCTTCCCAGTAAGTAAGTAAGTAAGGTGAGCTAATCTTTGGGGCAATTTGCATACCATTTCATTAGTACTCACTTTGATACTCTTAAACCTTCTGTGTATTTACTGTGCCTGAGTGTTTGCACTGCATTAGCAACGATTGGCTGCTGTTGCTGAAAAATTGACAATATTCAATCGACTACGGCATCCGGAGACTGAACCTTTCCTTTCCTTGCCAGCCTTTGAAAGTCACTTTTTTCACTTTCTTTTGGTGACAAGTCGTGTTGACAGGCATCGACGGAAGAGGATCCGCCGAAGCGCGTCACCGCCTCAACTTCTTCGACAGTTTTCTGACTTTGCTGTGTTGCTGTTGGCACTGATAACTAATTCAATTATCTACTTTCCCCTTCTAAGATTAATGACACTGTGGAGCGTGCAGAAGTTCTCCTTCACAGTCTGTTTAAAAAACTGTTTGTGTGCAAATGAAATTCTTCAGCCAGTGTTGTGCTTCAGCTCTGCTTCAGTGAAGCGACTTTTCTTTGGTTTTGTCGTCTTTTCTGTCTCTGCTGTTGCTTGCTGCTGCTAAACTTTCCGTTGAATTTAATTTTCAGCTCTAATTTTAGCTTGTAAACACACACCGAAATTGCTTATTTTATACTACAAACCTTACTAGCTCTTCTTATCATTGAAATGCTGTTCTCACTTTGTCGATTAAAACTAGTTTAGTTCCTGAAACTTAGCAGCCAACCTCTTTGCCTGCAACTCTTTAATTGTGCAGTTTGCAGGATTTTAACTTTTTCCCGGTATCAGGCACAATTTGTTTCAATTAAAATGATTTAACTTTAAATTGATGACACGGTGAGAAGCAGTCAGCTTTTCCGAGAATAAACGGAGAGCAGTTATCAGCGGTACCGGCACCGAAGAGTTTTTCAATCCAATCGTACTCTTTTACTTTTACTTTGATACTTTCTATTCCAAGAAAAAGTGTAGAAAGTAAGATTGTCGCCAGCTTTTTTATCGTCCATTTGCATTCCAGCAGCCAGCCAGCCAGTTCAGTTCAGTCTGCCAGCCTAACCAGAATTCCGACGAAGACGATGGCACGACGATAAATCGTTCCTAATGATACCAAAAGAGAGAAAGAAAAGGGAAGGAGAGAGAAAGTGTGTCGTCTGGCAAGAAAGTTGCTTTAATGAAAGTTGCCCACACACACACACACACAACGCCAGAAACCAAGCGAAACCAAAAAACGAAAAACCAGCCGCCTGGCAGACAAATCATTTTCTAATGTAAATTTTTGCTGGTACACTAACGATTTATACACACACACAGTCGCAGTCACCGATGATATGGTGAACAAATGATCTGGTGGTGGTGGTGGTGACTGTGATGATGGTGAAATTGTCAATCGAAGTACACTTTTTTTTCATTTTCAGTTCCCATGCTCGGATTCGGAAATCGGAACTGGAAGGAAAATAAAATCCGATTTACCGAGAAGGAGGGCTCTTTGGTGCAGGTTTTTCAGTTTCTTTCAGCTGATTTCCACGTTTTTAGTCTAGAGTGCATATTTTAATGTGTTTTCTAAAAAGCTCTGAACAAAACTGAGTCAATGAGGCGCAACACACACATCAATCGATTTGTGTTACTATTTATTGCAAACATTGAAAACTTTGTCTTTTCTAATCTAATTTTTTTTAATTTTTTTTGTAGCATTACCGCCAGTCTTCTCCGATGGAACCGATCACAGCGATCACCAGCACTCCTCTCACCTTCCAAATTTGATGTCCACCAGCTTCAGCGACTCTGAGCCTGAGTTCGTGGAGCAAGTGCCCAATGTGACGGTGTCCGTGGGGCGGGACGCCAAGTTTCCCTGTAAGGTCAACAAGCTTGACACCTATCGGGTAAGTTTTTTTTTCTGTTCCTGGAACTGGAAACAGTTTTTGTATTTTTTTTGCTTCGGAGCTTGGTGGCAGCTCTGATCTGCTTCTGGGCAAAAAGATTGCCCCTTCTTTTTCTCTTGCTGCTGTGTTCGTTCAATTAACGTACGTCTAATTGACACAATCGAAACTTTGTACACATGCACACACATTCTTTCTCATAGCTGGAACATCTTTTGCTTTTTCTTTCCTTTTCCCCCTCTTCTCTTCACATTTGCATGTGTTCCGTGTTCCGTCGTTGTGCAACATTTGTGTCTGTGTAAGACAGAAGAAAGAGAAAGAAAAAGAGAGAAAAGGGAAACAAATGGCACCATATGGCGGCATGAAACGGAGGAGAACAAAATTGCAGTTTGTGCATCCCTTTCAGTTTGCTAGAAAAAGAAAGACGCAAAATATTGCAAGTAGCTGATTGCTTCATTATTATAACTGCTGCTGCTGCTGCTAAAGAATGGCAAAAGAAGGTACAAAGAGGAAGAAGAAGGTGCAGAGCGGGTTCGATTTGTCCCGTTTTTTGCCTCAGGCAACTCGGGTGAAAAGAATCGAACAAGGAGAATTCGATCTTCTCCGCTTTCACTTTCTCTTCCGTATTCTGCCGAGGTGCAGGAAAGAAGAAGAAGAAGGAAAAGAAGAAAAACCGTTTAATTTGGCAGCTTTTTTCCTTTTATTTTGTGTCATTTTCTTTCGTTTTTCCTTTTTCATTCCTCTGAAAAGAGTCACTTGCGGCCTATTACTCGGCCGTTAGCATCTGAAGAGAGAGAAACTGTATTCCACTACTTTTTTCAGCAGTAGTTTCTTCAGAACCAAAAGAGCAGCTAGTTTTTCCCAATTTTTTCTGTTTTGACTTGATTAGATGGCAACATAGGTTTGTAAGACAACAATTGCATTTTTTTCGTTGTCGAACATTGTGCACTACTACTATTGTCTGATCTAATTCAGCAGCAGCAGCAGCAGCAGATGATGATGATGATGAAATGGAAATTTATTTACTATTATCAGCTGCACCGAGCACTTGATTCGACTTCCTCTTTCTCTGGCTCATCTCTTTTTTTCACTTTTGAGCTTCACTTTTGGTTCAGTTCAGTTTACAATTTCAACTTTCAGTGCTCCCAGTGCGCTTCCTAGCCTGAGAGTAAGACAAACACAAACTGCTCAGCTCGGCCGTGACATACAGAGAGTGAATTTTTGAGTGAATTTATTCTCAAGCAGCAGCATTGCCGCAAAATATTTACCATTTTGGCCCACATATTCTAGTAGTGTATCGCTTTTCCTTTTCTTTTTCCCTTTTTTCCAGTACATCTGCTTAATATTCTTACTGAGCACACACACTTTCTGCATCTTTGGATACAATGGAGTAGCTCACTGGGAGCATCACTGTGTTTGCTCTACTTATAAGTTCAACTCAGTTGGCTCACCTTTCTTCTTCTCTGTTCTTCTTTTACAACCCATTTTCCTTGCCAATGATTAGACAGAGGCTTAGCTTCCTTCTTTTTTGCCTATGAAAAAAATTGGGCGACGACAACGATCACTTGATCGATTAGCTTCCCTTCCTGTTCACTGCTCGCTCCTGTCACCCCTAATTTGCCTAATTGTACTTGATCAGTGCGGAAGTGCGAGCAGAACCAGCAGCAGAAGCCTTTTGTTTACTTGTCTCAGGCCCTAGTTTGCACACACAATTTTTTTCCCTCTCCTTCAATTGACTTTTAGACTTTTTAAGTTTCTTTTGCCATTGTTCTCGGGTTCTCATGTACTCTCATCATCCTCGACTCTTTATCTTTCACTGTGTGTCATGGCTGTAAGCTATTTGCTCACTGAAGACGACTTATTTTTAGCCTGAACTTGGTTCGTTTGTTTTTATTTTTTCAGCCTGTACCAGTAGCTCTGATGAGCTCCAAGAAGTCAAATGGGATTTTAGGCTTCTGTTGTTCATTACCGCCTAAAAGTTGTCCAGCGCCGGCCGGTCAACAGGGGGCAAAAACCAACAAACTTGAGAAGAAACTCTGGTCTCATTACTCTAATTTAGTCAGCTTTTTTGTCTGTCAAGAAGAAGAAAATTATGAGGTCCACTGTGGCATTAAAACTTGGCAAGGCAAACAAGTGACAGGAGGAAAAAGAGAATATAAAGCACTCGTGTAAATATTGACCAGCGGAATTAGCTGCTCACATCACTCACATCATTTTTCCTCCTGTGAAAAGCTTTGTTAGGTCATTTTGTTTTGTGAAAAGTTCTTCCTCTTTCTAAAACTGAGATGTATGTAATAATCTCGAAAAGGCAATTCATAAAATTAGGTCAAAGTTAAAAAGATATATATTCAGTAATAAAAAATTGACTTGATTGAAAGTAATCGTCATTTAATCTCCCGCCCCAGTGTGTTTCACTGTCATTGATTGGCCTCCTTCTTCTTTTTCTTTCTTCTTCTTAAGTCCCGGCAATTGAAAGGGGAAAGGAGAGAATTGGGAAAAGCCAATGTGCTTATCTATGCAAATCAGAAGGGCAGAAAAAGAAAAAAGAAAGAAAAGTGAGGGCATTGAAAGGAAAAGTGTAAAACTTTTTTACACTTCACTGACACTCACAGACACACATTACTTTGCTGACACACAATGAAAAAAATTGCTGTTGCTGCTGCTGAGCAAGCACAAATTCAGGGGAAGTTACTAGCTATTATTTAAGAGTCAGGCTCAAGTTCTTTGCACACTGTTTCTCTTCTATTCAAATAGATGAATTATATGTTTGCTTTTTAATTAATAACTGCTTGGCAGTTTTTTAATGCGACTTTTGTTTGCAGTTTTCCAGTTCTCCTGACCCATTAGCATAAAGACCATTGAGTTTTTTTGTTAGCCAAAACTCTGTTCAGCACCTCAGTTTGGAGGCCACCAAATGTGTGTGTGTGTGTTCTTGTAGGGTTCTCTTGAAGCCATCAGCGTTGACTACAGAGACGTCCTCGTTTGAAGGGTCCAGAAAGAGGCCTTTTTTTCCCCACCAAATGTTGCTACTTTGTTCCTCTTCTTACTACTACTAGAGAACTCTTCTTTACTTTTAGAAAGTGGCTGAAAAAACAAAGGGCGCCTAATTTGGCGGCACTGCAGTCAAGTCAAGAAGCAGTGGCCACAGCCATTGTCATGCTAATTCTTGCAACAAGCAAGCATTCCCATTTACATCCTTTTTGGGCGCCCATTACTCGAAGCTGCTGCTTCTTTTTTCTTTGAATCAGAAGAGCACCAGAGCCGTCCATCAATAGAAGAGGAGCCGCGCACTTCTCTGCAGTCTTCTGTCTGCCAATTGCCTGGCTCATTATGGTCGACAACTGTTTTTCCCCCACCTCTTTTCTTTAGCATTAATCACTGCTCCTCTCCTTTTCCCCCTCATTTTCTCGCTCTAATGAAATGCAATAATCAATTTGGTTGCAAGCACACACACACAGACACACACCTGCCGTTCATTTGCATTTGCATTATTGGCTAAAAGAATGAGAAAGAAGGAAGGAATGTGTGTGCACTAATTGAGAGACTGACAACAGTGGAAATTTTGGTTGCGATCACCAGTGACAGTGACTTTTTTTCGGTGAAGCTCTGTTTTTTCCGGTAAGTGCATTTCCCTGTTGGTGCTGCTGGTTCTGCTGCTGCCCTGGGTGAAATGTCGGTGTTCCCTGTTCTGCCACCACGACCACCAGAAAACCTGTTTTGCGTTTTTTTGTGTCTGTCACACACCTGCACGACAAATCTGCCTCCGCTTTTTTGTGCTGCCTAAATATTCGAGCACCTTTATTCTGATTGTTCCTCTCTCGCTTGTTTGTGCTCTCTTTCTGTTTGTCTGTCTGTGTTTGGGGCAAAAAAAATAGGGTTTTTCTCTTTCTTTTCTTCTTTTCACCTTCATTATTACCTTTTTATTCACGCGCACTCCCTTCCCTTCCCTTTCTATTCATTTTGCATAATAGACACACACAACCTGACGCAATTTGCCCCAGTGTGTTGGCTAATTGCTTTACACTTTTGCTTGTGGCGTAGCGCAAATTGAATTATCCAGCCCTGCTGCAGCAAATCACTGTCGACATTTTGCACTTGGATCGGAAAAAACGGTGTGCTCCACGTCTGTCTCAATCGTTGCCCCCTCTTACCGTTTAATTACTTGTAACAGTGTAGAAAAACTCTTTTTTTAGTTTAGAAGTTTTCATTACTAGTTTTTGAGCTTTTTTTTGTTGTGTTGTGTGTGTGTGCAAACTTCTGTTTTGTAAATGACACTTTTCAGAAAAAGAAGAAAAGATTCTAATCGAATTATACCATGTTGACAAGAAGAGGAGTAACAACATCAACAACTCCAAGGACAATTGAGTGCTTTGTGTGAATGAGAAAGTGAGTAGCTGTGCATGATACTTGGGGTGAAAATGAAGCTGATGCATTTTAAATTGTTTGCACACTGCTGTGCTGCTGTGTTTGCATGCAAAAACGACGTCGACGACAATGACACTCGTCTTCTTCTTCTTCTTTTCTTGATTCGCTTTAAATAAAGTGCCTCTAATATGCTAATGATTGTTGGCTGACACATATTTTTGTTTCCTCTTTCCCTTTTCATCCTGACAACCGACCGACTACATCTCTCTTTAATTATTACTAATTACAGCAGTTGGGAGAACATCATTTTTCCATTACTGTACCCCTTTTTACTGATGTGAAGCTGTCTGACTGTCGTCAAGTGACAATCATCGCCAGAGTGTTTAAGCGTTTTCTACTTTAAATTTTGCCAACTTTTCAGATGAATATTTTCAGTTTCTGGGGTTACTAATTTTTGTTTTTGTTTTTTTTCTTTTTGTTTTGCAGGTGGGTTGGGTCCGCATCGAGGACAAGTCCATTCTGACCATCTCGCATCAGGTGGTCACGCGGAATAGTCGCATCTCACTGACGCAGAGTGAACACAAGACCTGGACGCTGCACATAAAAAATGTGCAGGAAAGTGATCGTGGAGGTAAGTTTGATACTCGAGATTTTTACTATTTTTACTAACTCTGCATTTTCATATTTAGGTTACATGTGCCAGGTATATCACCATTGAGCAAAATTCAAAACATCAAAACCATCACATTCAACCTCTTTTTCATTTGTAGGTAAACACCTTGCCAATGAAGAGCCAAGTTGGATACTTGGACGTAACCGGTAGGTGAACCCTTTTTGAACCTCTTACAATCAGATTTGTTATTCTTAAAATCTATTTTGGGGTCTTGTTTACTTCACTTGTATTTTTTGGAGGCAATTTGTGGTGCCTAGTGGCGGTATGGTGCGCAAAATGATCACTCTCTTTTCAATGATTCCGTGAATGCTACTTATCATTTTTAATAACACTTTTTAATATTCACTTCCGATCCTTTGCCTGCTTCTAAAAAACTGCTGCTTGTCAACCCTTGAACAGGTAAGTTTCTTTCTGGAAGTAGTATAGCATTTATAGTAGCTGTACACTTTCACTACACTTGCATGCACCTGTCGTCTTCATGTACTTTCTTCAAGTTTCTTTTTTCTATTTTTAACCATTGAAAAAAGCTGTCGTGGGCGGACAGTTTATTCAACAGCAGCAGCAACAGCACCTCGACCTCAATAAATCATCATCCCCAATGAACTCATAGTCCCTTTTTTTAATCTTTCAACCCCCCCTTTTTCAAACTAACCCGAGTTTGTGTGGGAAAAAGTAAAAAAGAGCGACAATCAATTGCGAGGACACTTGCTAGCTTCATTCATTCATTTACTCATTTTCTCAATCTCTCTTTCTTTCACGTTAGCTCGTCTGCCGATTATTAATAATGTAATAAAATGAAAAAATGTAATCTTACAGCGGCAGCGTGCAGAGGACATAGCTTTCTGCATAACGTTAGCAACGAGCAGCTCGTCCTAGTCAGTCAGTCTCAGCGACTAAAGCTGAATGAATGAATTTGGGGTAATTTATGGCCATTATTAATTACCAAACACTGCAAAGCTAATGAAAGAGTGAGTCTTTCTGTGCCGGCTAGTTGGTCTAGTTCTTTTTCCAGCTCGATTTTTTCTATTTTTTTAGCAGGCTGATTTGGAGCAATCGATTTTTGATTATTTATTACTTTTTTCACAGTTCCGTGCAGCAGTGTCCTTTCTTTTTTTCCGTCCGGTGCTCTTCTTCCTGTTTCTGGCGTTCACTTCGTTTTTAATTTATCCTTCATTATTCGAGGCTCGATGTTTATTAACTTTTGAACTCTCTCCGTCATCCCATCTTTTCCCCTTTTTTCGTTTCGTTTTTTCCTTCCCTTCATTTTGCTGCATCGATGATTAATTAACCTAAAAACGGGTGCACGCACACTGCTGCTGCTGCAGTGTGCAGTCGTTTCTGCCGTGTCAGCAAATTAATTTAAAAATGCCCGTTCAAATGACGAGCTCAACTGTAGTTGTGCTTGGAGGCTCAATGTAGGCCAATTAAGGTCCCCCTGTCTGTTATCTACTTCTGTTGTTGCTGTTACTTTCCGGAAGTTGGTGTGCAGAGGAAAAAACGATGCACTGCACTGTGCATTTGCATGGGGCAGCAGTTTTAAGCGCTTTTTTGCGGGGCCTTGTCAGTCGCACACAGAGTTGTGTGTACAACAAACGCATTACGCCTGACTTGACACTATCTCTCGCACTTTTCTCTTTTTTGCAAATTCTGTTGTCCGGTTTGCCGCTCTATTTTGTTTTGCTGCTGCTGCTGCTGTTTTTGTATCTATCTAGCAAATTAATCGACAGTTTGCATTTAGTTGGGTTTTTTTCTGTGAGCCTTTTGGTTTTAGTGTTTCCAGCAGTTCAGTGTTCAGTGTGTTTGAATTTTTCTGGTTTTTTTTGTTTGCACCCTTCTGCTCTATCGATTGCCCATCATTGACGCCCTTGCCGCCACCACCACAGCTAATTGCCCAAAACTGCTCTCTAATTAGACACACACACTCACACACACTGAGCTCACAATTGTACTTTTTTATATTTAGAGAATATCTAAACAATTTTTTTCTTTTTTCCTTTTATTTTATCTCATTTTTTATTCTATTCTAGTGCCGCCCACTTTTATTGAAAATGAAACCAGCACTGATGTGATGGTTCGCGAGAACCAAAATGCGACGCTGCGCTGTAAGGCACGTGGACATCCGGAGCCAAAGTAAGTCCTTTTTTTCCTTTTCTTTTGTTTGTACAATGTTTTTGTACAAATGCTCCTAATCTAGTTCAAACAGTAGTAGTGCTCATTTCAATTTACTGTAGTCAAGTAGTCATTACCCGTTTGCATTTGGTCTCTCGTTTAGTCAGTTGGTCCAATTAATTAAGACAACATTCGTTTGCTCGTCTCTGCTAGGTTTTAATTAATAATTTCTTTCCGAGTGATCATTTTGGCAGAAGTTTTTTATATTTTGTGTTTCTAATTTCAGTCTGCCTCTTTTTTCTTCTTTCTCTGCATTTAAGTGCCACTGCAGACAAGACTGCTTTTTTCCCAGTGTACATCATCTACAGCTGTACAGTGTTTTTTTCTTTCTTTGTACAGTAGAGAGAGCCTCAGAGCGCATATTAAGCCACTCTACTTTTGGGCAACATTTTGGCTCAACATGGTTTTTCCCCTCTTTTTGTTCCATTGCAGGCAAATTAGACTCTTTTAGGCTTGAGTAGACTTCTTCTTTTTTCTCTCAGACATTCTTACTCATTTCGGAGGCATTTTTTATGCCGAGTAATTATTTGCTCAACTTAGTAAGAAGAAAGTGCAAAAACTTTTAAGTATTTTGTACTAATGTCGTCCCTAAGTATTGAACTTCACTTCAAAAAAACTTTGTTGGGTGACACAGGGTTTAATTTATCCACCACTCAGCCAATCATCACCATATTAAATTTTTAATTAATCACCATTTTTTTCGAAACTTCCAAGGTTAACATGGCGTCGTGAGGACAACAAGGCAATTGAGTACGGCGACTGGCAGAACAACAAGGAGCACGGCTTTCAGTATCGTAAGTGTTGCAGCAATTAATTTTGTTTCTGTAAAGTTTTAACTTATTTTTTTGTTTATGTTTTTTCACAGCAACTTCACTCGACTCCGAGACGGTCACCATCAACAAAGTGAGCCGCCTTCACATGGGCGCCTACTTGTGCATTGCGCAGAATGGTCTGTAAAAGAAAAAATATCAAATCAAAGTCAACCAAACTAAAACACAAACACATCTTTTTGTTTTGTTGCAGGCGTCCTTCCCTCCACATCAAAGCGAATCGTCCTCCAAGTGCACTGTAAGTGTCGTTGATTGTCTCAACGGTTTTTTGCATTTTTGTGCGCTGATGTGAAATGATTCGGCCTCTTGCGTTGAGAAATTTGTGTGTTGACAATGTTTCCTTCTTTGGGTAGCAGCATCTCAACGTCTTATTCCCAGGCTTTTACTTTTTGTTTGTTTCAAAACTAGGACACGATAGGACAACAACAGCCCAGGATATAAGTTCCACAGCGAAAAAATTTGATGCACTTAAAAGCATCACCTGAGTCGGCTGTGTGCTGCTGTTATTTTTCTCTAGTTTGCACCAGTCTTGTTTTCTTCTTCGCATTTTAGTGAACTGAATCGTTTTTGTCATATTTACAAACGTTTTAGGGAGTGTTTTAGAAAGGGAGAAAAGGAAAAATATATTTGCTTTTTATAAACACACACACACATTGTCGCAAGCTGAAAGCTTTGCACTCACTGTTTTTTCAGTGTGCACTTTTAGGCTCAGTGCAGTGTTACTGTTTTACTTGGTAAATTTATTTCTGCACTGGTTTAAAAGAAGAAAAAGAAAACGGGAATTTATCTAACTTATTTACTCTCTGCCAGCCAATTTATACGTTTGAAAATTTTAATTTGCCCTGATATCCTATCTTTTTAACAAAAAAGCACATTGTCGCCACTCAATTTAGAGTAGGCAATGTTTCAATTGCTGGCAAAAGTTAAGAGTGCAAAATTGAATCTATTTGAGGCCACGTTGGAGCACTTTTTCCTCCTCCTCCTCCTTTCCATTGTCTTTGCTGTTTTGCTGTTAAAATGATGAGCCCGAGTGAGTGAGTGAGAGAGTGTGTGTATTATTTGCTGCAAGCAAGCGGCAATAAAACACCCGACGCCAGTTCTAAATATGGTGCTTCTTTTTCCTCTTCTGCTGCTGTTGCTTTTTGGCGTCGGCGGTAATCCGAGGGGATTAGGTGAGAGGAGAGGAGGCACTCAGTGAGTGAACACTGCTGCGCGTCAGGCACCCGAATCGATCAAGAAAACACAGAAGAGGAAAAGAAAGAGAGCAACTGTCCCACTAATCGAGGGCTTTTCCTTCTTCAAAAAATGCAACAGTGTCACAGGCAGAGCACTTTAGCAGTTTTTGGTGGATACCAAAAACTACCCTCACTGAAAAAAACTACTCCCATTGTTGAGCTGCAAATTCGTTCATTAATTCTGCTGCAGCAAATTTACCGCCAGCTCAGTGAGCAGCAGCACTGCTGGAAAGAGGAGAAGCCCGGTGGCAGTGAACACAGTGAAAATTTTTAAGTTTTTTCCTTAAACAGAGCAGAATCATCAGCTCAAATGTTGGAAAGATCACTAGAAAGGCTAAAATAAATAAATAACTAAAAAGTTTTAAATTAATTCAACCGATTCCGAGGGCTGCCATTGTGTGAGGTGTGGGTTAATTTGGAATTAAATTTCAATTTTTACTTTTTTTGCGATTGCAATTGCGCTGGCATCAGTTATATCTTCTGCGGCAGATACCAATTTAGGGCTATTTTTCATTATATGTTTTTGTTCAATTCTCTGCTTTTAATCATCATTTTGGTTGTCGATTTTAATTTGCGCTTTTAATTTAAAAATATATCTGGTCAATTGATCACTGAACTGTGTGGTCAGTGACCTTGTTAAGCTTTTTTAATGTTTTTAATTTTTTTAACACACATTTTTTGGTATTTTATCTTTACAGTTCCACCTATGATTTGGGTGCCTAATCAGTTGATCGGAGCTTCCATCGGCGAAGAGGTCACCCTGGAGTGCTCCACCGAGGCGTTTCCCCTCTCACTGAACTACTGGACAAAGGAGGACACCTTTATGATTGTCAACTCGGACAAGTACAAGATGTCCAACTCGGAAAACGCCTACAAAGTGCACATGAAGCTGACGATCAAGAAGATCAGCGCAGAGGACTATGGTAAGGGGAACTTTTTCAAGCCGAAAAGCAGATTATTTTTACGTTCAATTAACCCTCTTTTTTCTGCTTTACTAATTTTCAGGATCATACAAATGCTACGCCAAGAACAGCCTTGGCTCAACGCAGGGCTCCATTCGCATTTACGGTAAGTGAGATTAAGATTTTTTGGGGAAAAAGATAAACGAAGAACTGCTTTTAATTGCTGAGCCTAGAAAGTGAGGGATTAATTGGCGTTGCACTGTCGATTAGACTGGAAAAAAATAGATCCAGAGAGTTGAGAGGCGTCCAGAAAACCTTCACTAAAACTCAGAAAAAAAGAATAAAGTAGTCTTGAAGCAGCAGTGAGCTATTAATGAGCAGAGAGGAGCTAAATCGACCATAGACTCCATAGACGCCATTAAAAAAGAAGAGATACTGATTTTCCAGCAATTTTAATCGTTTTTGTTAGCGCCTTATTTAACCACTGTTTCACTGTTTCGTTTTTAACTTCTAATTTCCTTTTTTCTCTTTTTCACACAGAAATCCATCGACCTTCCAGTTCAACAAAGACCAAAGAGCCCTCGACTGCAAAAATTCAAAGTTTAAACGGTATTTAAACTTTACATCAGCAGCAAACAAAAATGAGCACATTGCTCTCTTTTTAGCTTTTTAGCTTTTCATTTGCCTCCTATTTCGAGTGCTCACTTTTGAAATGTCGGCTGCCCGGCATTGCTTTACTTTTCGGTTGCTTTTGAGCGCATTTTTGTTTGTTTCCTGTGCACTGCCCTTTTTTCTGTTTCACCGTTTTCTTGCCATCTTTTGCATCACATTGCCGCCTACCGCCACTTGCACACAAATTATTTTTTGCTTTTGCGAATCAAACTGCTGATTTTTTTCAAAAAAAATCGAGTTTTGAAAGACTGATTTCTTCTACCTGTTTGCTTGAAAATCAGCTTGGAGATTAATAATAGATGCAGTGTACTACTGCTACTGATAAAATCATTAGGCTAATGACGGAATTTGGGTTGTTTTGTAATTTAATTAACGTATTTAATTAATTAACCAAATCTCATCATCTGCATCGCCTGCTTTACACATCATTCAATATTGCAGATGTTGATCTTGCCTGTAATCTTCTGATTCTTATTAATTGAATCCTCATTTTTTTTGTTTTTTCATCTTTGTGCATTATTTAGATCAAATCAGCAGTTCGAACAACGAGGCCGTTTCAGGACATAAAGGTAATGCTGATGAAAGTTTGAATGATGAACTGATTAATTTTTACGAAAAACATCAAATTTTGATTCAGATTCTATCAATGAAGAGTACTACTCTGCGAGTGCACATTCAGCACAACTTTTCGGTAGGTGGAACTTTTTTATTTTTATTTTTTATTTGTATTTGGCCTTGTCAGTGTTTATCTGATGGCATCATCTTTGTGGTGGCCTACATTTAATATTTAGCCAAATTGTCAAAGTTTTTTGTGCGGTTTACGGTTCTGGTTCCACTTTTTTTTGCTAAATATCATCCCAAATTGAAAAGATTAAGCCCGTTTGCATTTGTTTGGATTCCGCTTCTTGCTAATTGCATTTTCCCTTTTCTCCCTCCTTTTCCCTGGAATTGTCGTTGTTGTGTTTCGATTGTTGCACACATTCTTTCTTTCTTTGTGTTGCCTCCTCGCATCACTCGTTCTCGTTTGCTTTCAGCCTGGTGATGTGTTCGTTTGCACTTTTAGCACTGCAGCCTACTCTCTGTATTTGTTTCCCTTTTGCCTAGGAGCTATGTTTTTGCAGAGCTGCATTTGCTTCAGCAATTGCCATCGATATATTCATTTGCCCTCCCTTTATCCCAATTCTAATTGCATTTATATGGTGCTATTATATCCAAGGGAGGGGAAAAGCGGGTGGGGGAGGCTAAAATGTACGAATTTGTGCTCTATCCTTTGGAGGCAACAAAAAATGGAATGTTCTGCGTTCAAATGCTAGCACAAGTTTTTTTCTTCTGTCAGGAAGGTTTTCCCTTGCAATGGCTGGTGTTACCATTACCACCACCACCACCACCACCGCAAGCACACTAATAAAGGACGATAATTTATTTACTTTTTGTCGTTTTTTTGCCTGCTGTTGTTGTTGTTTTTTGCTGTTTTCTAATAATCTTTTTTCCTTTCTCCTTTCTTTCTCATCCGTTTCTCATTCTTTATGCTCCTCGATGTGCCTTCTTCCTTTCCTCCTTTCCTCTTCTATTGCTGCAGGCAATCTGTCGCTGCAAAGCTTTCTTAGCTTCCTCGTCCTCCTGCGACTAATCGACTTTTATCAGCGCGCCTGAAAGATGAAAATGGTCGTCTTGTTTCTGCTGCTGCTGCTGCTCTTTTCTTTGCTACCATCGCTGTCTTTTCGTGTAATAACAACAACTTGCTGCGACACCATTTCTTTCTTTCTTCCTTTTTCCAAGCCCTGTCCCACTGACATCATTTCCAGGACTCAGCTCCTCTTTTTTTGTTCAGACTGTAAAGACTGGTCGATTACTCTTTCCTCCTCTCTCCTCCTCTAAACTTCTTTAGCTGGTCTCACCTCATCTTTCCTTCCTTCACTTCATTCATCATCACCGATTCCCCCTCTGGTCTCCTTTTTCCTGTTCATCAACTAAATTATCATCACCTTCTTCTTCTTCTTGTACATATCCCCCTGTACTTTCTTGCTGCCACTGTCCAAAGTGAGCTAGAGTTCTTTCCATCTAGGTTGTAGTGATTGTAGTAGTTCCCACACTCACTTCATCATCATCTCCTTTTTAACTGTAGTGCTTCTACACTCACTCACTTCCACACACTCACACACTATCAAATCTATTTTATTACCTCTTCTCCACCGTGTATATTTATTGATCCCACCGCCATCATCCTTCTTTTCTCACAACGACACTACAACTACTACTGTACATAACCCACACTTGCAAATCCGCAGCAGAGTAGCTGCAATTTTTAGTTTCTTTATTATTTTTACTCATGCAAACTTTTGCTGCTGATAATGATGATGGTGAAAATGTTCTGAAAAAAATGTAAAAATCCTGAAAGTCTGAAATAATGATAAAATGAAATGTCAATTAAAATTTTTTCTTGCACCAAACACACACACACCAAACCACAATATTACCCGTGGTTAAGATCTCCAATAATAAAATTTTTTTAAACATGTACACCTAAACACACTTCCAACTCACTTTTTTTGTTCACCTCAACTTTCACTTCAAATCAATAAATAAAATCATTTTTATAATCTACAAGTTATTTTTACTGAAAAAGTTGCTGTAGATTGATAGTGCTAATTAGCCTAGTTTAATAACTTTACTTCAGTAAATAATTAAAATAAAAGATAAATCGTCAATAGAATGAAGATTTCTCTCAATAGTTTTTGGTGTTGAACTTTTGCCACTTAATTGATTAATCCTCTTTGAAGCAATCTCACAAAATTTTTTTCGGTAATAGCCATGACTCTAAAAACAAAGTTTTTCTTTCAATTGTCTGTCTGGAAAGCGATGTTCTAAAAAATCGTTATTTCTTTGCTTTTCCTTTTTGCTGACTACAATTAAAATTAAATTTATTTGCCATCTTGATCTGCCACCATCCTAATGCATCACGTACTCACAAATCTTCTTTTTTTTCTCTTGAAGACAGGATTTCCTTTCAAATTTTTGCGCTGAATCTTTCTTGATGTTTTTCTCTATTTTTGGTAGTCGTCGTCGTCGTTGTTGGGCACTGTAGGCTTTCTTCGGGTTTCTATTCAATTACACTTAATCTTGGATCAATCTGCCCTAGTGCCACTAATATTCTGTTTGTGCTGTCAATTGTGGTCATTTTAGTTGTTTGGCACACCAAACCAAAGGCGATTGTTAGAAGAAAAAGAAGAAGTCGCACGCAGCTCCCCACACTGTCTTTACAATAATAAGTCAGTCTGTTTCACATTCTCTGCATCTAATTCCCATTGCCATTAGGGCAACTCTGATGTGATGTCCACTTTCTTTTAGTCATGTGCTGCAATTTAACCGGTTGTTGGCTGCAGTCTCTCATTTGTTTGCTGCATTTGATGCCTGCAAATGAGAGACTTCAGGCTGTGTAACGATTGGATTGCTGGCAAATGAGTCACATGTAACTGTGGCTGTTATTTTTATACAGTGTTTTCTATTTTTTTTATTTTTTTAAATAATAATAAAAGGATGCACTTATTTCTTACACACAGAAAGGCCTTTTTGATGCCCTTGTAAGATTAAAAGAGAGAGAGAGAGAGAAAAGTTGCAAATGTAAACATTCTGCTCTTTAGAATTCACCGGGGAATCATCATCCTCTAATCATTGAGTTTCACTGAGAGAGTAATAACAGAGTAGTCAAACAGCACACAAAAATTGACCCACTGCTGCTACACTGTATAAAATGAATGCTGGGCAAAAAAATGTCACTGAGGCATTGACCGAATGCTTTTGCTTTTTCCGTACCAAATCAATGGTCTAAAATGGAGAAAAATGTAGGACATTTTGATGTCTCAAAGAATTTGTCGTTTGACGTTTATGCGATTTGACAGAATATCCGCTGTTTTTTATTTTTAGTTTATGTGTGGACTTTTTTGTTTTATTCACCATCCAGGGCAAAGTTATTTTTATAGAAAACTTATTTAAAGATATTATTGGTTTTTTGTTTTCACAAAAATATTTTTTTGGCAGCAAAAATTTATTTTTGGCATCAACATTTTTGCTTTCAATAGTAGACGAGTTTATTTAGAAAAAACCTGAGATTTTTCTGTTTATTTACCTGCAACGCCAAAAGTTTTTCTAGTTTTTTTTATCACAAGAAGTCAATTTTTTGTTTATTTGATTGCCAACTTTGTTTCCCGTTTTTGGAAGCTTTTATCGCAGAATTTATGTGACATGCTGTCTCACAAATTATTCCCCGTTTTTAGCTGCTGTTTCCAACTTCTCTTCTGCATATCCGGCCACCCCGTGCTCAACTTTGACCATTCTTTGCTCTCTTTTCTCGTGTGACATCTTCAGACAATTTATGTTTACGATGTACACTATCATGGCTGGTCAATGTGTGTGTGCTAGAGAGCACTTGAGAAAGAAGTTGACATTTGCCTAGATTGAATTTAAATTAAAAACTATTTGATGCTGTCAATTTTTTATACAACAAAAAACTGCAGTGTAGTTATTGGTCCTAGAGTGCTGCTGTTGGAAAATGTTATGTCAGTGCAAAAGCTAAACAACGTTGTTGTCCATAAATTAAAATAGATTTCCTGCTGACAGTGACTGTGAGTGCGGATCGTGACTGAACTACTTTTATGAGTTCTCATGATGCCATTATCATAATTCACTGATTGTTTTTGAAGATCGGTTTTGATTTTGACTGGTAAAATGTTTAAAGCAGATATAAAAATGATTTTTTGAAAACTCAATTTTAAAATTTCTTTTTATCATCTGTAGACAATGTCTACTGCAGAAGTTTTAGTAAAAATCTGATTATTTAAATTTGGTTTATTTGCTGGTCAGTTGAGCTGCTAAATTGGCAAGCCGATCTTCCAGCTCGTTTTCTTTGACTTTTCTTTGCCTGGGCATTAATCTCGATTATCAGACAACTTTGTGTTCTGTTTCGTCTGCTCTTGTCAACCGCCATCTATCAATTCATTTGTACCGATTTGTACCAAGAGAAAGACAATTGGGGTGGCTTCTTTTCTTCTATTTGGCCCATCCTGATCTGCATCTCTTTATCTGTTTTACTGCACAATGTTTTCCCTCCTTTTTCTTTCTTTTTCTTTCCTTCTATTTTCCTCCCAATCAATAGACAATGTTGTTTGTCTTGTCTTGTCGTTGTCCTGTGTCTTGTTGTTGTTGCCATTAATCGTGAGGCACCAACAACACAGCACCAACACTGCAGCATTGCCATTTCCATATTTGCGGACAGTCTAATTATATCAATCGATAATTGATTGCTTCAGCCTCAACTTGCTGCCCATTTCTCTCTTTCTGTGTGAGATTGTCTGCTCAGTTGCCTGTCTGCCAGTCTCAAATACGAACTTCGTTTGCCTCGTTTGCAGACACTGACTGACTGCCCTGACTGCTCTTTTCTGCACAACTTTATTATTAGCGTTTGTGGTTGTGACTGTGGTTCTGGTTCTGGTGTTTTTTTGTCTTCCACTAAGCCACAGCTTCTTCATTCCCTTTTTTGTTGTCATCTGGTTTCCTTTCCCTTTTCCTTCTAACGAATTACATAATTAATAAAAATACTGCTCTGGATTTTTCCTTTCTACAATTCTGACTGAGTGTTCATTAGAGAGTGGTGGCTGCAGCCAGTGAGCATATAAATGACTGCAGTTTTGTCTTTTAGTTTGTTTCTTGCTCTGTCTTTGAGCACTAATTGGTTGCACACTGCCCACAAACTGAGCAATTAATTTGCCTATTACAAAAAAATAGTCTGCACTTGCATCAGCTCATTGTTTTTCTTTCTATTCGTTTTTGAGTGTTCACTTTTTGACAGTCGTTGCGGAGAAAAAAAAGGATGCACTGAACTATTTTTTTGCAGATAATTTATTGGTATTGAATGTACAGAAAAGTAGACTAATGTGCTTTATCTGCTTGAACTGTACTCTCAAATAAAAAGTCAAACTTTTGTGCTTATCGATTCAGCTTATCGAGCAATATGATTTCAATTTAGCAAACTCAATGCACTTTTTTCACTTATGAGGATGATTTACCACCAAATGTCATTAGACATCTTTAAAAGAAGGGAAAACATCTTTATGAGAATTACCGCTATAAATGTCATTAATGCCGAGTACACAAATCACACAAAAGCAGGTTTTCGATTAAAAGTCATTAGAGCAACAGTTCTCAGACGTACGTGAGTTAAGGACTGAATCAAACTTAGTCCAAAATACTTGGCACTGATAACGAATTTATTTTCTGCATAGCAGAACTGCTTCATTTTGATTTCAAACTAAATTTAAACGCAGCAGCAAATTCTTGGAATGCAACAATCTTTCAGCAATCTTCCTTCATCCATGTCAATTGTTCTCGCTTTATCATTGCCATATTTGCGGGCGAGAAATTTTTCCACTGCAATCCTTTAGGTAGTAGCTTTTTGTAGAAAAATTCTTTCAAATGGCCTTTATAAACTCGACTTTTCAGCATGACATGCACACATTTAGCGATGTGCTTCTTATCTCTACGAGAGAGATGCTTCACTGAACAAGAAGGTTGAAGACTGCTTTCTTTTAAGAGTAAAAGCAAAGCAAAGCCTTTTTCTCGGTTTTTTATTGTTTTACAGTCGTTTAGACAATCATTTCTACATTTACGGCGGGGGCTAATGGCTGCAGTTCAAAGATGGGTGAAAGCAAAGACTAACTGACCACAGCAGTGACAGAAACAGTGTGCTGCTGTTGTTTCTTAGCTGTTTTTGCTGATGAACTGATGATAGCAGATTTAGAAAGAAGAAAAAAAGAAAAATAAAAGGGAAAGAGAGAATTCACCAGAGAGTAAACTGGCAGTGATAAGAAAAAAGAAAAAAGAAAGAGTTATTTTCAAAGTTGATCTGTCTGAAAAAAAGAAAAGAAACAAAAAACAGCTAAAATGTTGTCGAAAGCTGTTTTTCTCTTTTTTCCCACTTCTGACACTTTTGCTCTCTCATTCACTCTCGCCCAGTGCTGCTGTTGTTGGCGTCAGTTTGTTTAATTTTGCTTTTTATTACTTTTTTCTTCCCTTTCTTCCTTCTTATAACTTTGCCCACTAAATGATTGCCCATTGAGTTGATTATTTGATTGCCCCCTTCTTCGACTCTAACACACTCCCTGCCCATTGACATTGATTGAGTTGAGGGAAAACCAGAGTGTGTGGGGGCTTTGGAAAGCCAAAATAAAGGGTAAAAAGAAGAAAAGAAAAAGTGCTCTATTAACGGTAAATTGTGGAGTCCAATCAAATGATTGACCATTCACCAACAACAAGAAAAGGGCATTGTTTGCAGTCCTTTTTTCTTTCTTTTTTTATCAGCAGTTGACTTTAGTCAGAACACACATACACTTGAAAGGGTGCACACTTGTTCCAGCCAACCAAAAAAAGGACATCCACTTGGAAAGTGCAAAATGCACTTGCAGTTGTTGTTGGTCGGCAATTAGACCCACTTTTTTGGTGTGTTTATTCAAGTGCAATTTGATTGCACTTTTTTTCTTTTAGCCATTTCACATCCTCTTTTTCTCTATTTGTTTATGAGTTTGAAGCACTTCAATGCACTAAAAATCAGCAGCAGAGAATTTGCGCGCTAATTAAAGGCAATTTTTTAATTTGCAAAATTTGCAAAAAAACACAACTGTGAGTGCTCTGAATGAGTAGAAAAAAAACAAAATAAAACAAAAGTAAATGAGAAGGAGAAAAATACAGCTAAATTAGCAGTAGTTTTATTCGGCCAAACTCACTGTTAGTGGCAGCCAAGCAAAAACCAAGAAAACTTTCTTGGCCGGCTAAAATATTCTTTTTCCTTGGATTGATCAAGAAATACTTTTCGTCTGGTCGGTCAGTCAGTCAGTGCACATTAATTTATGGAGTGCAAATAAATCACAAGGTTAGAGTGAATGAGAGAGATCACAGTGATTGTCGTACAAAAAGAAAAGGAAAGAATCAGGGCGTTACTGCCGTTGACTGGAATAATATTTACATTGTAGTGAGGAACCAGGAAACGCCAGAGAAAGATTTAGCGAAAGAAAAGTGGCGATTGCCTGTCACCCCGATGATCGTTTGTTCCTTTTCTGTTTTTTTCTGTTGTTGGTTCATTCATTTGCCCTCCTTCTCATCGTTCACTACTCGTTCACCAGTTCATTTGTTCTTTCTTTACTACGTTTTGATCAAAGTCCCATTAGTGGGTCGAGAGTTGGTCAGAGCAGTTGGCCTCTCGATTCTTTGTTTTGGGCTTGAAAATGAGCTGAGCAGTAGAGGAAATCGATTGGATCGCATGGGCAATCTATTCTCTCTTTCCTTTTTTTCCGATTTCGTGCAACTGTTTGAAAACTAAAGAAAGGGAAAGTGTACGAGAAAGAAAGACTTATTTCTCCTTTCTTTCTTCTTCTTCTTTAGCCTACTTAATCTAATCTCGCCTACCGCTTCGGTCGTGTACACACTTTCCCCTTCCTCTTCTTCGTCTTCTAATCTGATAATGTATCCTTCAACCCTCAGTAAGTATTCCCGGGGTCAGTTTGTTGGTCCCTCTTATATACTTTTTACTTATTCGCTATTTTATACTTTTGCCCTTTGTTCTTTCTCTGTTTTCTGTTTTCGTTTTCTCGTTTCCTCGTTCGTCAACGGCTCAGATTTGCCCCCGTGATAAGATACAGCGGGAAAAAGTCAAAAAGAAACGCGGCAAGTCATTTTAGGAGCTCACTTTTCCTTCTTCCTCTTCTCTGAGGCGGTCCAAAAAGTCCTACTTTTTTCTCCTCTCGGTGAGCTAATTCTTTCCAATCCTCCCCTCCTCTCCTTAATTCAAAGTCGAAACACATTCAAATTCAATTTATTTGGCATTATATTATTTATTGTCCTCTGATGTCGTTGCTATTGCTATTGGCCTGCAGTCTCTGATAATCGACTTTTCTTCTTCCTCCTCCTAATAGGTCGGCTCACTCCCTAATTTGCAATGCCAAGTGTGCCACAGTGTGTCGTACAGTGTGTCGTACAATCGCAAAATTCTGGTAAAACTCTGAAACGACTGTCTTATCCTCGGCAGTTTTGACACACATACTGTGTGTGTTATCAAAGAGAAAGAAAGGGGGCGGTTTGTGTGTTATTAATGCCGAGACGATTAATCAAAGACTGGCTAATAATGAATTATCCATCAATTCCGGGGGTGAAAGTAAAAAGTTCAGTAAGTTGGGGTCGATCAGCGACTTATAAATCTATTAACTTTCTCTGTTTTGTGCTGTGCTTGGTGGTGGTAGTTGTGGCCCAGTTTAAAACGCACAGTTCACTTTTTTACTCTAAACAACAGCAACAACAAAAGCATCTAAACTGAAAAAACTGAAAGCCATATTGTGGTAACTAAAGAAAGTATAAATGGATCGATTGTCCGCTCTTGATTCATTCGGGCTGATTTGTGCAAGGCCAGGCCAAATAGTAGAAAGAGAAGCTCAAATGACTCTGCTCAGCACTCTGCTGTTGTGCAATTGATAACTGCCCAGATTGAAAACTGAATGTGTGTTTGTGTTCACCGTACAGTGATTTTTCTTCTTCTTCTTCCTCAATTCCACTTCCTGCTCGGGGGCTCCTGTGAGGTCTCTGGTGGTCTCTCGACACCGAGTGCCTGATCTGATCAAGGGGGTCAAAGATAAATTGTGAAGTAAAGTGTGAGAGGAGGAAGAAGAATGAAAGAAGAAGAAGAAGATGGCAATCGGTGGCGAGTGCTGCGGTTTCTGTGAAAATGCGGAAAAAGTAGAAGATGCACTGAATTCGGATGTTTTCCTCTTCTTCTTTTCCAGTTGGCTGAATTATGCATTCTTCACTTGCACCAAGCACTTTTGGCATCAGTGAGCTTAGTTAGCTTTTTCTTCTTCTTCTGCTGCTGCCTGAAATCTTCCGCTTTCTGTGCCTGCTGCCAATGTCCGTCTCTTCTTTCTTTCCTTTTCTCGCTGGTCGCAATGTCAGCAAAAAAAGTTGCAAGAAAGAATAGAAAAACTGATAGTAAAACAACAACAACAACAGCAAGGATGCTAAATTAGCTCACAAGTGAACGCACGCATTCACAGTGTTTCACACTGGCGATCAAGTTGCTGAGCAGTTGACAGATCTGCGTGAATATTAAATACAGGCAGATCGGAAGCTGCTGTTCCTGCTTTTTTACCAGCTGATAAGTCAGAGAGCCCCGAGAACCCGAAACCTCTGGTAAAAGAAAGAAGCAATTCTGAAGACAATCGCCTAAAGAGCCTCGCTGAGTTCACAAGTTGCGGTAAATAAAAAATGCAGAATTGAATTGAATCGAATCATCGTGAATGAATGCTGGCAGCATTCAAAGTGTGCTCAATTCAGTTCTGAACAGTTCAGAATGGCACTAAACTGCAGCGGCGGCGGAATCACACATGCCAACACAATGAACAGTATGGCCAACTGGCCATCGAAACCCCACTTGAACAGGCACATCTTGTGTCTGTTCTTTCTTTTCTTTTCACTTCTTTTTATTGGAAGACAGTTCGGAGAAAAAAGCAGCAGAAGAAAGAGATGCGTCTCTAAACAGCAGTCAAACAGCTGAGTTAGAACACTGGGAAAATAAATGGCCAAATAAAGAGCTTTTGGTAGAAATGAGAGAAAGTCTAAGCTTTTTCTGGACCAGCACCGGAAGTGCAGCTCCAAACAAAGAAGTGTGTGCTCGATGTCAAGTGAGTTACGTGCTAAAGACAGCAAACGGAACTCTGTACTGTTCTTCTTTACTAAACTGTTCTTGCTAAACACAGATCCAGTGCTCAATGAGCACAGTGAAAACAAAGCCAGTAAAAATTTTTTCATTGAATGTATTCCCTTCCTAATTTGAAATACAGGCAAAATTCAATTGAGTTTTCAACCAAACAGTAAAGTCACTGGCTCTACCTACTGTTCCAGAATCAAACTAGTTTTTCTACCAAAAAAATTGGACTTTTTCTATTTTTGCATCAGTTTCTTGTCTTGCTTTTCTTGTTCAGGCACAATAATCAATTTGATCATCGACTAAACAATCACCAAAACAACTTACAAGGATTATTGAAAATCAAAAGATACGCGTTTTATCATTAATTTATAAATTAATACATTGTAACACTGTGTGTGGCTAAACAAATGTGTGTAGAGTGAATAAATAAATGAAAGAAGGAATAGTGAAGATTGAATGAGTTCCGCAAACAGCAGGTAAACAAAACTTCCTTCTTCTTTCATATTTTAAATGCTGCTTTTTTATCGTTTTCGTCACTTTTCATTACTTTCCCTTGCTGCTAACGGTGGAGCTGGAAACAGCACTGCTGCTGCCGGCACTACTACTACTACCAGCACCAGAACTTCCGTAAAGTCTCTTGTTGGCCATGTTGTTGAACAGCTCCTCGAGGAGGTCGCTGCTGGGGCGGACGTACTGCGCCCAGGTCTCACTTTCGCGCACTTCCGCCGCGTGCTGGCAGATGTACTCGATGGCCTGACTTTTCAGCGGCTCAATTCGGTAGAGATCGGCAATGTAGAAGATTTTCGCCGCTGACTGCGGGCAGATCGATTTGTGCATGTGGGAGACGCAGATTTGAATCAGCGGTTGAATGTCGTACTAGAGTTGTTGTGTGAGCAAAAATGACAATTGTTAATATGTTATCAAACTAAAATTACAATTTGTAATTGTACACTGACCTTATCAGCCGCCTCGAGCAGCTCGCTGACCACCGGGCCCACGTTGGCAATCTCGCCGCCGTAGATGTACTCGAGGAGGACGGCCATCACCTCGCCGGGAATGTCCGGAATCTCCAGCTTCTTCTGCGTCGCCTCGAGGAAGCCCTCGTTGGTGAACATGGCCGCAAAGACCTGGTAGATTAAATGAAAATAAAAACAAACGTTTGTGATTAGAGGTTGAAAAATCATCTTAAATTTTTGTTTTGGCTCCTTTCTCTGACCTTTGACCGGGCGCTGAGAATGTTCTTGTGGGCGGGAAACTCCCGTTCATCAACGGTGGTCTTTAAGATGACATCGCTGAAGAGCGGGTCTCGCAGCAGCATGGCCAGATTTTCCGCCAGGTGCTGGGCGTGGTACGAGGGCTCGGAGAACTTTGGGTTCAGGTCGCGAATTGTCACCTATCAATAAAAAGATGGATTAATTAGAGTTTTCAAATAGAAATTTCCCAGTTTACCTCACAGTGCATTATAATGCAGGTGGAGCCGCCGAAGAGCAGTTCAAGTCTCGAAGATTGAGCACCTTCAGCTGATCATCGGGAAATTCGGAGATGCGGCAGTTTCCTAAGTAAACAGAAATTTGGAAAATTAGGTTCAAAATCTGTAAAAAGCAAACTTTCCCCTTAAAGACTGACCAAAGACCGAGGTGTCCATCAGCTGCGACTTGCCGCTCTCCTCGGGGATGTTGCCCACCTGGAACTTGCACTGGACGTTGATGGCGCGCTCCTCGGAGTCACACTTCACCAGGCGGAGCATGATCTGGCCGGCGTTGTCGCGGTCGGCGCTGCGCTGGAAGCGGATGCTGAAGCGCGTTTCCGGCGCCTGTTTCGGTCCGAAGCGGGGCGAGTCGAGGGTGTCCTTGGGGCCGTCGATGATGTCGCCGCGGTAGGCGGTCCAGATGCAGCTGGCGATGTCCTTCGAGTTGGAGTACGAGGAGAAGAGCGACATGATTCGAGTTTGCTTGTTTGTTGGGCTGATGAGGGTTTAGGGAAGTAACAGTAACTTAGTTTTGATTTAATTAATTGAGAGGAAAACTGATGCAAAATACTGAAGAGAATGGTTTTCAAATAGGATGATGCTTCAAAACGGTGGAAAGGTGAAAACAGAAGAGGTGATGAAGATTTAAGTCAAAAGTCGAGAGAAGTAGATGATGTAGTGTTCAGTGCAAAATCTGCTGGAAATGATGGCATTACTGTTGACATTACCAGTACCAGCAGCAGCTCTTTAGTTCAAGGCTCTTTAGTAAAATCACAATTAGCGAGACTTTTCTTTCTTTCTTTTATTTTTTTACCATTTGTTTTGATTGAAGCATTTTTTCTTCAGCTGCTGCTGCAGCTGCTTGAGCAGGCACTGCACTTCTGCTGCTGCTGCTACGGTGACGTAAAGTGGCCTGAGACGAAGCAGAAGAGAGCGAGTGAGAAAGAGAAAGAGGACACAGCCGCAGAAGAAGCGAGAGTTGGGCTGCTTCTACAACACAGCACTTCTTCAGCTTCAGCTTCATCTGCTGTGATGTGCCGGCAAAAGCAGGAAAAAGGTAGAAAAAGTGAGTGAGTTAAGCAAAGAAAAATGTTTTATTTATATTGATTATATGGTACTATATGGTACAAGTTGTTTTGATTTTAAAAAATAAATTCGGCGAATTTCGGTGTGGTTCCTAGCACTTCGTAGTGGTGGGGAAATGTGTGCTGTTATTTATTTCAGGGCTCTAGGTGCAATTGACATCACCTTCAGGGTAGTTGTAAAAAGCTTTCTGTGTCAGCAAATTTCTAACTCCTCCACCCTGCGGCGCGTGAGGATGTCTCTCCTACTGTCCTCCTCGCTGTTGTCGCTGCTGTCGGAGCTAGGAAGAGGATGAGAGGTGGGTGAGTACATTGAACAGACGGAAGAAGAATTGGGAGAAGAATGAGAATCAGACTCAAGTGAGACGGTGGGCGCTCTGCGGTCTGCCTCTTCCTGCTCATTGCTCACCTCATTTACTGCTGCCGGAGAAGAAGGAGGAAAAGTTGGATTCGCCTGAGCCGGGCCAGCTGGTGTTGGCGGTGAAGATGGAAAAGAAGTTATTAATCGTATGGCTGTACTCTCACTAACGACCCGCCCCCTCCTCCTTCAGCTGGTCGTTGCTGATAAGCACCACCTTGGTTACTATTGATTCCAGTATCTTGCTGCACCGCCCAATTGCTGCCCAGCAAAACGCTGCGGTGCTGCAATAGGGGCCGAAACGATTGAAGCAGTTGTGGGAGTTGAAGGGATGGTGGTGGCAGGAGGAGGAGGAGGAGGAGGAGGATGGTCCTTTTTGTTGGAAAGTTTTCCCCTTTTTCCCGGCGTTGGTCCTGCTTGATTGGTCAATCGACTACCTTGATTGGTCATTCGACTACCTTGATTACCCCAACTAATGGACTGGGGCGGCACTCTGTTTGATGGCATTCTGGGGTTGAATAAGTTGTTGTTGTTGTTGCTGATGGCCTGCTGGTTGACAGGCTGGAAATGATGAGGACGATTGCTCACATCATTTTCTGCCGGAGATGAAATAGTTTGGGTCGCCTGACCCCAGATAGCTAGTGTTGGCGGTGGAGTTGGTGGAACTTGTTGTTGTAGTGGTAATTGTGGCCGTTCTGGACGTAGTGGACGTGTCGTCACCCTCGGCACGCCCCTTCCTTCAGCTGGTCGTTGCTGATAAGCACCACTTCGGATATTATTGATTCCAGTCTGAAGAGGACGTGGGAGGATCATTGATCCACCTTGCTGCATCACAAGCTGTTGCCCAGCAAAACGCTGCAGTGCTGCAATAGGGGCTGAAACAATTGAAGCAGTTGTATAAATTGAAGGGATGGTGGCAGGAGGAGGAGGAGGAGGATGGTTCTTTTTGTCGGCAAGTTTTCCCCTTCTTCTCGGCGTTGGTCCTGCTTGATTGGTCAATCGAATACCTTGATTGGTCATTCGAACACCTTGATTACCCCAACTAATGGACTGGGGCGGCACTCTGTTTGATGGCATTCTGGGGTTGAATAAGTTGTTGTTGTTGTTGTGATGGCCTGCTGGTTGACAGGCTGGAAATGATGAAGACGAGGTTGTGAAGCAGTCAAAACTGAAGAGACTTCTCGTCCTGAGTTTGAAGCGGGCGCATTGAAGTGTCCGCGGTTGGCCTCAAGAAAAAGATTTCTATCATAAGCAATGTTTGTATTTCTGACAACTTGTCCCAACGCTGGAGGCTGGTTGAATTGTCCTAATAGAGCCCGACCACGATCACGACTAAAAAAGATAGTAAAGAAAACATAAATGTGTGTGTTACACTTTTTGCAGAGCATTTGAAAGTATGTTTCCTAATTTCAGACACACTTACTTTTCCGATCCTCTGTCTAGGTTTTCATTGTGATATGCAAAAGTTGCGTTTTGAATTGCCTGTTGAGTTATTTCAGGAACAGGCGGGCTAGCAGGTGGTGAGACGGCGGCAGCGGCAGCAGTAGCAGGAATAACAGGAATAACTTTGACCGATGATTGTCCACTTGCTTCGACTGGTCGCACAGAGATTGGTCCTCGACTAAAAATGTCGTAAAAAGAAAAGTTAAAAAGATTAGAAGGCGTGCAGTGTTAACAAAAAAGGATTTCCAAGGTTTGAAATTAGAGAGATGAATGCTTACGAGGTGTGTCTAATAACCGATGAACTGGATGCACTCAAATGGGCACCTGTCGGTGCATTTCTGCTACTGCTACTCAAAGAATTAAAGCTGATGTTTTTGTTTACGACCTTAGAATTCCTGAAAAAACACATAGTTAATTTGTATATCAAATTACAAAAATGCAAAACTGTGTGTATTTGGTTTTTTGTGTTACACTTACTGTATCGATGCCAGAGCGAGCTTTTCTAAAGATGCTCTGTCAGCAAAAGAATTAGTTCTGTTTCCAGCGTTTCGGTGAGGCTCATTTGGGACCATTCGTGTTTTAACTAGTAACAAATCAAGTGGTTCAGATGATGGCTCTTCGTTTGCTGCGATCTGTGCCACACTAGTTGATCCTCTGAAAGGTGTCCTAGAACGAAAGAAGACAAATATTAGACCAAGTGCAGTTAGAAAAAGTTTCACCCAAGTTAGAAGCAGGAATAAACACATATATATATTTAATCTGCTGTACTTCCAATCAAGTAAACAGCGGAGTGTTTTCAATGCAAAAACTGTTTAGTTTTTTGGGTATTGTGTGATATCCACTTACCACTGCACCTGTGCCGGAGTAAGAAGCTCCACGGAAGCTGCTTTGTTGTTGACAGAGGAGTTATTCGCAGTATTTCTACAGAGCTCATTAGTCGTTGCCTGCGTTTGAAACCTTGAATCACCAATTGATTCAGGATTGGGTGCACCGATAACAGCAAGAGCAGCAGGAGCAGGAGCAGGAGCAGGAGGCAGCATCCGGAACAACCGCTGCAGGTGATGATGATGAGACTGCTTGTTGAGGCACATTGACTGATCCTCTGAAAAAGGTCATGAAAAAATGGAGAAAAAAATTAGAAAAAGTGCAGCTTAAAAAGTGTACCCAAATTAAAAACAAAAGATGAATGCTTACGAGGTTTGTTCAATGTTTGCCAAACTGGCATTCACGTTGGCACTTGAAGGTGCATGGTTTTCACCTCTGTTTAGAGAAGAATTTACACTGATGACGTTGTTAACAGCATCCGAAGGACTGAATAGGGTAAAACATGTAGTTAATTTGTATTTCTAATCAAGCAAACGTATTTACAATGCAAAACTGCTTAGTTTTTTAGGATACACTTACCGTCCCACTGCCGGAGCAAGCTCTGAAGAAGATGATGTTCTGTCAGCGGAAACGTTTTCTGCGTTTTTGCGGGGAATTGTTTTTGTTGCCGGTGTTCGAAATGTTGAGAAATCACTAACTGCTTCAGAACTGGGTGCAAGAGTTGCAGCAGCAGCATCAGCATCAGCAGCAGCAGCAACAGCAACAGCATGAGGAACAACCGTTGACAATGATGATGGTGATGATGGTGATGGTGATGGTGATTCGTTTGTTCCGGCCAGTGGGCCACTAGCTGATCCTCTGAAAATGTTGTAACAAAAGTTTGAAGACAAATATTAGACCGAGTGCGTAGAAAGTAGTTCTCGTTTTTTTAAAAGCAAAAAAGGACAATGCTTACGAGGTGTGCTCATTTCTGCTGTTGGTGGAGTTAGTGTCGGTGACTGGGACCTGGTTTTGCGTGGAGCGTTGAGCTGCGGCGGCGACGGTCGCGGCGACGGCGGCTTTTGTCCTCTCAGCCGCAGCTACAGCAAATCTGTGTCTTTCGGTATGTAGATGTTGTCTCCATGTGAAGTATTGTTTATTGTTGGATCCTTTACCGCAAATGGAGCAGAAATATTTGTTTCTTTCTTTTTCTTTTGTTACGATCTGATGATTTGTTTCGCTTGACAAGGCCGGGGAAGCAAAAGGATGATTATCAGCAGCAGCGGTGGAGTTTGGAGCTGGGCTGCTTTGCTGGGATGCATCAGTAGAAGGTCTGAACAAACAAAAAAGAAGTATAAAAAGTTTTTTTAGTTTGTATGTATGTTAAAGCTCAAAGAAACATAATTTGCTGGTATGTGCTGTAGTGTCAGTAAGCACACACTTACAGTGCATTATGAGCTTGAAGAGAGGTGTTTTCACCAGCGTCGCCTGCTGTTGGACCAGCGTTTTGGTCCGTTTCCACAGCGTTTCGATGAACTTGAGAGTTCAAGTGTGCCACACTTTGGTGGTAGCCTTTAGTTTTGGCTGATTCACCGCAACCAGAGCAGATAAACCTTTGTTTGATTTCATTGCTTCCTGCTGATTGACTGATACAGCCTGACGAGGAGGAGGAGGAGGAGGAGGAGGACGTAGGAGGCAGGAAAGTTATGTCCACTTGTTTCGGCCAGTGGCACACTGCTTCTTGTCTGCCTTCTGGACAACAACAAAAGGGAAAAAGGAAACAGATTAGAACAACTTTTTAAACATAAAGTAAAAAGAAAAGCTTGGCAAGAACAAATAAACCAAAAAAAGTGGCGCCAATTACCGAGTGGATGATGGACTGGGACTGTCGCTTCGTGTTTGTCGTCTTTGCCTTTTGTTATTAATTCGGTCAACTTGATAATCTTTGAATTTAGAGTTGCTTTTTATGGCGCGTTTTCCGTTGTTGTTTCCAGTATTCTCGCCAGAAATGTTGGCAGCAGCAGTAGTAGGCGTGCGCCCCAGCTCCTGCTTCTGGCGCCAGTTGGACGGCGCCATCCTGAATTTCGGAAGCACGACAGCATCAGAAACGAAGCTAGTGGGGTGAAACAATGGTATAGCATTCAATTTTACTAGTCCGGTGGTGGCACTTACTAGTTTGGGCGTTTGAGCTTTCTGGCAGCTGCGGCGGCGGCGGCGGCGGCGGCATGTTCAAGTTGTTGTTGCTAAAGACGAAATGACCATTTTATTTTTTATAATCAAAAAAGAGTTTTTTGTTTAAGAAAATACTTACTTCCGGGCAGCATTCATTGCTCATTCATTGGTCCATTTACGGCTCCAACATTTTGTTGTGGGGAAGGAACCACTCTGTGAATGTTTATTCAAACAAAATTAATTAATTAGTTTTAATTTAATTACCGTTAATTGAAATAGAGTCGTTAGACAACCCTTTGATGCTGCTGCTGCTCACTGTCACTGTCCACTGAAGTGACATAACTGTCACTGTAGCTTAAGCTTTTAGCTTGCATGCATTAAACTGTGTGTGTGTGTGTGTGTGTTTGGCATCCAACTACTCAAATTCTTGACTCAATTACTGGACAGTACTAGTATACTATTTCGGCAGTAATTAGTGGCAGTAATTTAAAAAACCTGTTTTACCAGCTAATGTTTGAAAGCACTAGAGAAGTTTACTACTTTGACAGTCGCCACTGAAATCAGGCGTCAAAATTGTCAAGTATATTGGACATGAGTGCTGAAAGTGCTTAGAGATTAAACAAGAGAAAATCTGCCTTTTCTGGAAATGAGAACACCAGTATCATGATCACAACCAAGAGCAAACACGGCGAACAGTTTTGACATTTCTGTCTTCTGCCTTCTGCGCTAAGCCTTGGGCAAACTTTTGAGCTTTTGAACGCTTTTGCTGCCGCTGTTTCATCAGACAACAAGTTTGCCTAAGCCTCACTCACTTCTTTGTTCAGTGTCCAATACACCAGCCAATTTGCCTGTGTGATTCGAGTTCCGAGTTAATTGAAATGCCAACAGATTTCCCTGAAAACAGCAGCAGCTAATGCTCTTGCTGTTAGAGCAGTAGTGATCAGCAGCACTGTTGAAACTCGACGACAGTGCCAGTGAAACGTACTGTCGTTGCAGGACGGCAGTTTTTGGCTCCCACTTCTCTCATTTACCCCCCCCCTTCTCAAAAACACGCCACTTCACTTTCACACTTAATCCCATTTAAATTGAGTGCTCTTCTTCCCTCTGCTCCTTCAGCTTTTCTGCTTTGCCTTCCCCAACAACGATCAAGTTGACTAATTCGGCAAGTGAGGCTTTGTGTGCTGAAACTGAGTGTGCCAGCAAAACAGCACAAAAAGGAAGTTCATCAAGCCAGCCAAGTGCGATTCTGGTGAATTGAAAAGTGCAGTGATTCACGTTCAAATTACACCAACATTTAGTGGTTATTCTCTCTCTCTCTCTCTCTCTCTTCTCTCTCTCTCTCTCTTTTTGCCCACTTCAAACTTTGCCTGCCACCCTGCCACTGAGCAGTGCTCAGGTTTCACTGGAACTTTTATTGCCGCCATCATCAATGTGCGGCCCCGTTACTGCGGCAATCAACTTCCAGCTTGCTACCAGTGTCAGAATGAAGCAGTGCTCCAAAAAGCATATTTTAAAGTTTTGGTTAGAAGTCAGTTAGTTAGCAGTTAGTTAGCAGTTATTTAGCAGTTAGTTAGCAATTAGTTGTTTAATTAACAAATCGTTTATACTTGGCTGGAGTAGGCGCATCATTTTCCGGCTGTCTTGATGACTCGTCGTGCTCTGGTTCAACGGCGGTGGGCAAGTCTTGTCGAACTGCCACTACAGTGTTAGGACTTCTATGAAAGCAAAACAAAAGGAAAACAGATCGGATTTTATTGAACTTATCAAAGGTTTTAGACTGGTACACACGCGTTGATATCAAGAGCTGTCAAGAGGACACACACACACACAGGCGCACACAGAATTGTTCTATTCACATAGTAGTCTAAAAATCCTTTGCATCGCAGTAAAAGAGTAAAAAAGTGACAAAAGATCAAAGGAAGAGAGAGAGAGAGAGAGAGAGAGAGAGAGAGAGAAGAAGAGAGTGAGAGAAGGAGAGAAGGAAAGAGAGAGAGAGAGAGAGAAGAGAGAGAGAGAAGGGGTCACTATCACTTTTTTGTTGCCTAGTCACCGCCTGGCCACCACGCTTTTTTGTCTGAACTTGCTCGGAAAGTAATTCCACTTTTCTCTTTTGAAATGATGGCCAAAAAAGGAGTGAAAGAGGCCTTTTGCATGAATATTCCATGGCAACGACTTTTGCAAGTGCTCATTAACATGAAGAGAAGTAAATTTAGCGTTATAAATTAATTGTTATTAATTAGAAGAGGCACACGTGCATCATTATTCAATTAGTCTTTTTTCCTTTTTAAAAATGAAGAGAATCAATATTCTGCTGTTATTAGTGCGTGCATTTTGCCTTTTTGTGCAGCAAAAATACGTTGCAAAAGACTTGGCTTTACTGCACATAGCTAATTACCACTTTTTGTCAATTTGTTAAATGTTAAAATAGTGCGCTGATTTACGTGCTTCTCGATTTCATAGTTTCATTTGAGCTCTTTTGACAGTAGAAAAAACATGCATAACGACTTTTGCATGCTCAATAGCTTTTGCCAAAATTGTGCGGTAAAAAGCTTGGCATTATTGAAAATGCCAAGTGCTCTGATTTAACATTACCTTTTTTTTATTTCTGCATTTTTAGCTGTTGTTGTTGCTACCAAAAAAAAGCTTTGGTGATGAAGAGCTGCAGCAGCCATCAGACGCACTAACTAACACTTTTGGTAGTCAATTTTGCAAAGTGTGCTCAAATAGTGCGTCTGATGGATGTTCAGACAAAGACAGCTTTGGGTTGGTCGACAGACAGACAAACAGTTAGCCAGCAGAAAAAGAAAAGTCAAACTTAAATTACTAAAATGTGCAACAAAAAGTGATCATCATTTGAAAAGTGCTCTAAAAGAAGCTCCTAATTTTAGTTTATTCTTTTTTATATTAATTGAACCGGTTTCTGCATTTTAACTGCTGCTGTTGCTGCTACCGGCACAGAACTGTGGTGATGAGGAGCTGAAAACAGCCATCAGACGCACTAACTAACATACACTCTTGGTAGTCAATTTTGTGAATGTGTGCTCAATTAGTACGCCTGCTGGATGCTCAGACAAACAGTCAGTTTGGGCTGGTTGGCAGACAGACAGTCGGTTAGTAAGTTAGTCAGCAGAAAAACGATGGTCAAAAGGGTTGAGCGACAAAAATGTCCGACAAAAACTTAGCATTACTCTAAAAGTGCCCTTGATATCAGTTTACTATTTTATTTCTGCATTTTTAGCTGCTGTTGCTGCAACCAGCAAAAAGCTGAAGTGATGAAAAGCTGCAGCAGCCATCAAACGCACTAAATAGTACAAACTCTTGATAATAGACTCTGCAAAGTGTGCTCAAATAGTGCGTCTGATGGATGTTCAGACAAAGACAGCTTTGGGTTGGTCAACAGACAGACAGACAGACAGTTAGCCAGCAGAAAAAGAAAAATCGAACTTAAAACTACTAAAATGTTCCACAAAAGGGATCATCACTCGAAAAGTGCTCTAAAAGTGCTCCTAATTTTAGTTTATTCTTTTTTTATATTAATTGAACCAGTTTCTGCATTTTAACTGCTGTTGTTGCTGCTACCGGCACAGAACTGTGGTGATGAGGAGCTGAAAACAGCCATCAGACGCACTAATAAAAAACACTTGGTAGTCAACTGCAAAGTGTATTCAAATAGTGCGTCTAATAGATGATCAGACAAACAGCTTGGGCTGGTCGACAAACAGACAGTCAGCAGGAAAACAAAGGTCAACAGTTGTACAACATAAGCTGTACAACAAAAATGTACGACAAAAACTTATCATCATCATCATCATCATTCACTCGACGTAATGAAAACTACTGACTGTCGTTTATAGCACTGCAGCAGCAGCAGCTGCAGCCAAGCAAAAGAGGATTTGCCTGGCTGCAATGGCAGTGTCCATAAAGAAGGAAGAAAAAGAAGAAGGGAGAAAGAAAGAGGAGAGGAGCGGCCTACGAGTGGATGCGACTACTTTTGCCAACGCTACTTTTGATAGCACAACAGCAGCAGCTGCAGGCACAAAACTGAGCAAAAACGTGAATGATTCTTAGGCAAAAAATAATAAATTAGCAAAGCAAAAGAAGAAGAAAGAATTCTTTCTCACTAATGAATAGGCAATCACGATGGCAATCACTGCCCTTTTCAAAATTTGCTCGCAATCTTTTTTTTGTTTGGCAAACTCTCTTTTGATTGAATTAACACACAAAAGGCGTACTGTATATTCATAAGAAAGACTAAATGGATCATCTAGATTCATTAAGACATGTGCGCCCAATTCTTTTTTGTTGTTGTTCTGTCTCACGCAAATTAAGCCTGTCTGGCGTTTGGGCTAAGCTAAGTTAGCGGTAAGCTTTGCTTTGTGTGTGCTCAATGGAATTTGCCCAAACACTGTGAACACTACTTCATCAAACATTTTGGGTTGCACACTACTAATTAGCTGGTGAAAGAACACACGGCAAAAAACCCAAACGTGCACACACTTGAGCTCACTTGAGCACACACTTTCAGCAAGCCAGAGAGAGAGAGAGAGAGAGAGAGAGAAGAGAGAGAGAGGAGAGAGAGAGAGAGAGAGAGAGCTGGAAAAAAGGCGCCTTCATCCTTTGAATAAATGCAGAAAAAATGTGCTCCCAGATTGTGCTCTGATTGCGCCCATTGAATGCTTGTTACTGTAGCTGCTGTGCTGCCATTCTCTCCAGAATGTTCTCTCACTTTCTCTCTTTTCACCAGCTACTTTCCAAACAGTGTATGTTCAGTGTATGGGGACGTTCGACGAGGGGATCACGCCACTTTTCTTTTCAGCTCCCTTGAGCTTTCCCTTGAGCTCCAGACGGACACAAACCACCCGCTACAACCAGTTTTCGACACACACACACACTTGAGATTACACAGAGAATGAAGAAGGGAAAAAGTGCACATGACACAATCTCTCTCTCTCAATTCATGGGAATTTATGGCCACCCTGATGACTTTGAGAGACTTTGAGATTCACCCTATTTGCTTTTGATAATTCCTTTTGTGCTCCCAGTGTGTTCAGTGCTCCCAGTCTGCCCAGTTCAGATGATTGCCCGTTGCCGCACTTTTCCAGATTCAGTGCAGCAGCAACAGCAGCAGCTGATGAGCAGCCTAATATCACGCCATTTTGGCTTCCCGGGAAAAGCACGCTCTGTTGAACGCAAACGGCAAATTACTATTTTGCAAAATACAAATGCAAGCAAAAGGATCAGCTCTTGATTTCACCAACTTGCTCACTTTAAATCTTTGGGGCAAAAGTGTAGTGATTTGTTTGACTGCGGCACTGATTTAATTAACTCAGCAATTGAGTTGCTGCTGCTGCTGCTACTGCCACTGTTGCTGGTTGACCACTGGTCAATGTGTTATTTGTGTGTGCCAATGTACAACTGTAAGTTGAGTGTCCTAGTGTGTTGGGACTGTGACTGTGTCTCTGCTGACTGTGTGCGGGTCATTATTCAGGTACCTCTCTGTAAATCGGCACACACAGAAGTCTTGCCTTCAAAACGCCAACTTCCAACGATCAAGTGGTGGCACTGTCTGTCTGTCTGTCTGTCTGCATCACAAAGTCCAGCGCGCGGTAGTTTGCTCCAATGGATGCGCGCACCAGCACTCTTGTCGGGAGCAGCCAGCGCTAACTCAATTAGCCGGGCAACCACTGCATGTACCACCATTTAAAGTGCTCACTGGCAGTAGTAGGCACACATTTCCACTTAATTATCTGCCTGACTGACTGGCTGACGGTGACGCTGTGATTCACAGTAACACTTGCACCGATCAGCAACAGCAGCAACAGCAGCAGCACCGAACGCATGCTAGAAACAGCGTGCGAGAGCACTAAAGTCCTTCAAGAGGGACATGAGATGGGCTGAGGTGAAAACAACAATCAAAATGACACGCTAAGCCTTGATATAATCAAACAAAAGACAAAATCAGCCTCGCAGCAAAATATGGCCTCAACTGTATGAATAGTTAATAGAAAAAGGCATTCAGCAGACATCTTTCAGCAGATAAATCTCATTTTCTCTTTCTCTCTCTCTCAAAACAAAAAACTGTAGCCACTTACGGTGATTGTTGTAGAGGCGGAGGTTCGGGCGTTTCTGTGCGAACAGAAACGGAATCTCGGACTTCGAGAGCTGGCGAGGCCGCAGCGGCGGCATTTGGTGCAGGCAGCGGTGTGGGCTCATTGTGAGCCGCAGAAGGGTACACGTTTATATAAATTGTCGTGTGCCCAAAATTGGTGAGGAGAGAGGAAGCGCCACTAAAAGAGTGAGCTAGCAGCCGGCTAACTTCCGGCAAAAATGGCGGCAGCGGCGGCAGCGACGAAGGCGGCGGCAGTGGCGAGGCTGGTCGCTTTCGATTTCCGTCAGCACCTGCACTACCCTGACTACCCTGATTTGAATCGGACATGTTAGACAATTGAAAAAAAGAACAGTTGAAAAAGGAGCACAAGTCACGGGCAAGCACACAGTCAAACAGACAAAGAGGGGAGAGGGTAAGTTGAGGCGTCGAAAGTTGTGGCGTCGAGTTGAAGCGGCGAGTCGGCAAAAGAAACGACAAATTGAACAAACTGCACAAGAAAAAACGTTACAAGTCAGAAAGTGTGTTCTACAAGTTGAGCAGTGTGTGAGATGGTGGCCTGGTCTTCACTCGGCGGTAGTCAGATGAAAAGTGCCGAAGTTGCAGCTACAGGAGTCTGCTTATGTGCTTATATGCTGTGGAATAAACGAGCACTCACTGGTGCAAATGCAACAGGCGGCCGAGATGCTGAAGGCTGAAGGCTGTTCCGATCCGGCCTCCTGCGATCTGTGCCAGCCTTCACGCAAGCAGTGGCTGGCTATTGCAGGAGGCTGGCTTTGCTCTGCTGTTATTACCCTATTTGGTGAACACCAGTACCACCACCACCAGCACCAGCACCACTACCACCGAAGCTCGGTGGAGAGAAACCAGTTGCCCTGATGGTCTGGTGATCTAATGATGAATCATCGTCGGTGGCTGAAGAGAGCAGAGAGAGAGAGAGATAGAGAGAGACAAGAGGATGGCTCAAATTGCTTGCTGTCCTCTTTTCCATCAATGCGCTTCAATGGGCGCACACAGTCAAATCAGATGAGATCAAATCAGATGAGGCAATCATCGGAGTGGCAATGGCCATGGCAGAGGACTTGGAGGATGACTGGTGCAACAGAATCAAAGAAAGAAAGACAAATTGATCAAGACAAGTTTAGAAAGGCGTTTTGGACTCATGGTTCTGCGATGATGACGCAGTTTTGTAGTCTGATGCACAAAGGAATGCACAGCATAATCATTGAATGCACTAAATGATGCTTTCAGTGATGCTTTATGCTTCCATCACGTTCTAGACAATCACTTTTTGTTGGTTGAATGATGTCCCCTCAACAAGTGGTTCATCACGCAGAAAGCTGCAACAACGATGACGATGCACCGATACTATGAACGCAAAAGACCAGACACCTGCTTAACAGTTGATCTTAACAGTACTGCCCAATGAGGAGTCTGCTGAAAATGAGTACAATAAAACGACAATTCTTTTTGACCAAGACACTTTTAGGCGACACTTTGAGGCATTCTGCATTCTCTAACACTCACATAGTGAGTCGAAAAGTGTTGGAAAGCTGCTGCTGCTGCTGCTGAAAGATTTTGAAAACAGTACATACAAGTGCCACAAAAGTGTGCATTGAACCGTTGTAAGAAGAAGAACAGTTGCAGAGAGGGCACAAGTCACAGCAAGCACAGTCAAACAGACAAAGAGAAGAGTAAGATGAGGCGTCGAGTCTAGGCGAGTCGGCAAAAGACAGGCGCGGCTGAACAAGCGGCGATCAGGAAAAAACGATACAAGTCAGAAAGTGTGTTCTACAAGTTGAGCAGTGTGTGTGGTGATCAAATGAAAGCTGTGGAGAAAGAGAGAGAGAGAGAGAGAGAGAGAGAGAGAGAGAGAGAGAGAGAGAGAAGAGAGAGAGAGAGAGAGAGAGAGAGAGAGAGAGAGAGCATAGTGTGATGTTGTCAACACTGCCACTTTCCAATCATGATATCCTTAGTTTGTTAATTAAGGCTGTTTGTTACACCTTAGATTACTACTATTGTCCTAATTATTGATCTCCATGAAACCCTCCTCGAAACAGCACACATTTTTGTCGCTGCCTGGGCACTCGTCGCTGAACACTCGCTTACATATCAGTGGCCACCAGTGGCGGCAAGGTGTCATCATTATCATCGCCTTTGTTACTATGCCCTTCTATACTCTCCCCAGCAACTATAGCCAGGGCACAGCGCGCTCTGTGGTACTCGCCAGGTCAAGCAACTACAGGTAACTGAAGGCTGAAATGAAACCTTGTGCAGTGTTAGTCAGCAGCAGCTGTGGAATGCAGACTGCAGACTGCAGCAGCACACCAGCGTTGCCTGGCACCTAGACAGGAAGAGACAAGTCAGAAGAGAAAAATATGAAGAGGGTTCAAGGCAGTTCGCAATGCCGTCGCCAATCATGTGCTTCATTCAGCCAATGGCCTCGGTTGTGGTGGTGGTGGTAGTTGCTAACCAGTGAAAGACCAGTGAAATCTAGCGCACTGTTTTGCGCTTATAGCGCTTATATCGTTCTCCTTCTCTTGCCCCCTTCTTCGCTTGGCCTTTTGCCCTTTTGCTGACTAGTTTGTTAATTAACTGGCTCAACACAAGTTGGCTGAACACTAGGCTGCTGCTGCAGCCTGATGATATCATCGATGATTCAGGTGCTGCTCTGCTCTGCTCTAGCTCAAACACACACACACATACTTCAAGTCTAGACAGATGGAACTACTCACTATGCGCTATTCAGCGAGTAGTGCCCAAACGGAGGGAGAGTGCTTTCGCTTCATCGAGATCGATAGTTGGAGATAGATGATAATGTGTTCAATGTGTTCAAATTAAATCGGGTAGCAGCAGCAGCAGCAGCAGCAACCAAAAGCAGATCAACAAGTAAAGACAGTTGACCACCGGTCAGTTCTGTCGATCTGTGCAACACAAAGTGTAAAAGTGAAAGTTGAGTCACAGAGTCTTGGGACTGTGTCTTTGGCTGTGTGCTGGTCATCATCATTCAGGTAACGCTGTAAATCGGCACACAGGGTCTGCGCACACAGTCTTGCCTTCAAAACGCCATTCCAACGATCAAGTGTGGCACTGTCTGTCTGTCTGCGTCACAAAGTCCAGAGCGCGCGCGGGTTGCTCCAATGGATGCGCGCACCAGCACTCTTGTCGGGAGCAGCCAGCGCTAACTCAATTATCCCGGAAACCACTGCATGTACCACCATTTAGAGCTCACTGGCAGTAGTAGGCACACATTTCCACTTAATTATCTGGCTGACTGGCTGGCTGACGGTGACGCTGTGATTCACAGTAACACTTGCACCGATCAGCAACAGCAGCAGAACCGAGCGCATGATGCAAACAACGTGCGAGGCACTAGAGTCCATCAAGAGGGACATGAGATGGGCTGAGATGAAAACAACATCATTGCATTTACCACCACCGTCACCACCACCACCACCACCACCCACCACCACCACCACCACCATAACCATCGCCACAATCACCGCCATTAGCAGCAGCAGCAGAAACAACAACAACAGCAGCAATGCACACACAATTAGAAAGAGCGGGGGCAATTGGATTGGAGCGAAGCGTGTTTCGGAGAAGCAGGGAACAGTCTCAATGGCACTGCAATGGGCATCATAATTCACTGGTCGTGGTAGCAGGGGAGACTGTCTCTTGCACGAGAGACAGTGAACTGACTCTGCAAAGCAAGGCAAGGCAAAGTGAAATGAAAGTGGGAGAGTGTCTGTGGCGAGTCACCAATTGCGTTGCCCCCTCACTTTCTCCCCATCTTGTGACCACCACTTGTTTGTTAGAGCAGTTTGTTAGATGCACCGCTTAAGCAGTTCGTTTCCGTCCATGTCTCGTAGTGTCGTAACTGCAGGCACGTGTCAGTGGTGGTGGTGGTCTTCTGCCACTACTGCTGCTGCTTCGGTGACATATCGATCAGACAACAGGACACACAGTAATCAATCAGAGGATTTGTGTGTGTTTAGACAAGTGTCACTTTCTTTACCAAAGTGCCACTACTGTGCTTGAGTGTCTCTTTGAGTGTGTGCTACTGAATCTGTGTCTGTGTGTGTGTGTTTGCCGGCAGATGCTAGATGCGCACTTGATGGTCAGCACTTTGAGTACATTAAAATAGGAAAAGTCACTGAAAATCACCAGTTCTAGTGCTAAACGGGCTTCAGTAGTAGTCAATCAGAGTTTTTCTAATCAAAATAAAAAATGTCATTTTTTAATGACGCGTTGAGGCTAGAGTTAAGCTTCATCCGTATTTTTCTTTCTCCTTTTTCCCTTCACATTTATTATGCCATTTGACACGCTAAACTGACTGTGTGACGCAGTGACTTTCTGCAGAGTGCACAAAGGCCCACAATTTGAAATGCCAAAGGACACACCGCACAGCCTAGTTTCTATATTTGGCATTTTGGGTAGTCAAAGTTGTTGGCAAATAGTTCCGGTCACTTTTGCTCAGTACACAGCGTACTCAGTACTACTCGCGCTAAAAGCAAAATTAAAAACGATAATCAAGTCAATCGTCTCAACATTAGTAAGGCAAAGTGAAATGAAAGAGGAAGATAGTGAGTGAACAAGTGAGCGCAGTTTTAGCCGTGCACGGCGGCGAAACGGGCACAATTGGCGCTCTCTCTCTCTCTCTCTCTCTCTCTCTCTCTCTTCTCTCTCTCTCTCTCTCTCCTCTCTCGGTTGGCAAGCGTCTGTGGCAAGTCACCAATTGCGTTGCCCCCTCACTTTCTCCCCTCTTGTGACCACCACTTGTTTGTTGACTCAAAAAGATGCACCGCTTAGGCAGTTCGTTTCCGTCCATGTCTCGTAGTGCTGTAACTGCAGGCACGTGTCAGTGGTGGTGGTGGTGGTCTTCTGCCACTACTGCTGCTGCTGCTTCGGTGACATATCGATCAGACAACAGGACACACAGTAATCAATCAGAGGGTCTGAGTGCCTGATTGTGTGTTTACACTATAGTGTCACTTTCCTCTACTCTGAAGTGATGCACAAGTTCGGCTTTTTGAAGGGCCGTTTTGGAGGGGCATTAGGGGCATTGTGTGTGCTGCTGAATCTGTGTGTGTGTGTGTGTGTTTGCCGGCAATGCTAGATGCTCACTTGATGGTCAGCACTTTGAATACAATAAAATAGGAAAAGGCTAAAAATCACCAGTTTTAGTGCTTAATGGCTTTTCAATAGTAGAACCAGTCAGAACTTTTCTAATCAAAATGAAAAATGTCATTTTTTAAGTGATCGCCTGACTGTGCCTAACTGTAAACTGAGCTGAAGCAAAGTCAGGGCATCACTACTTCAATCAGAGCTTGCATTTGGCTGCTTTGGACGATAAGTGAGCGTGAAATTGATTAGATTGGCTGCGGTTTACTGTGTTACCACAAGTTACTGTCATAACATTATGATTTGGATATGTCTGTGTGTGTGTGTTTGTGTGTCAGTTTGTTTGCTTGCCTGCCTGTTTGTATGTCTTTCTGTTTGTCACACTGTGAACAGTGTCTGCAGTGCAGGCCACCAATTGACTGCACTGTCCATAAAAAAAGAAGACATTTGCATTAGAGTTATCTTTACTTTATTCTTTTAATTAGCAATCAGTTTCCCCAGTTACTGCAGTAATTAAATCAAGGCGGCGGCAACTCTTTTATTCCCACTCTTATTTTACTTTTCTGCTCAAAAAGGCGCACTTACTCTTCATTTTGAATTTTTTTTGTTTGTCTTACTAATCACCAACTCAATAGCTCAGTTTGTATTGAGTTTCAGGCAGTTTAATAAATAAACTAAAAGACAGCCAGTCCTTAAGTTGTAGTCTGTGCAATGCTGTTACCCAACACTTAATTACCGCTCTGACTATCAATTCTCTTTTTTGGCACTTTTAGTGTACGCGTAGTTACAAAAAACAAAAAAATTAAAAAGCATTTTTATAAATTATGACTAGTCTGCAGAGCAGCAAAAGCAGCAGAAGAATAAAACCTAATCGATACTTTAAAATTGATCCTCTTTTTGCCGCCGCCGCTGCCGCCGTTGTTCTTGACAACAAGACAAGATGAAATGACAAGATATCCTTTTGTTGTTGTCTCGCTTTCTTTCTTTCTCTCTCGTTTACTTAAGAAAAGAACAATTACCACGGCTACTAGTAAAGCAGCAAAGTAAAGCGAAGCTTTCTTGCAGAAAAAGATTCTCTCAAGTAAGAAACTACTTTCTAATAAGTTCAGTTTGCTACTTTTTTCTCCTCACTCTTATAGCCAGCAATGGACAGTGGCAGAAACGACGACAACAATGATGACAATGATGTGCACCAAAGTACCCCAAACTTTAATTCCGAACTGATCAGCCTAACAGCATCCAATGCACTAAAGACGCCAGAATTCAGCATCCTTTCAGTTCTGTCCCTCTTTCTGCCTCAAGGCCTTAACAACACAGAACACTCTGAGCACCTGTGGACGGCACTGGCGCAGCTCTCCTCACTGCGGCACCTGACGTTGGCTGAGAAGAGTGCAGCCGCCACTGATGATAATGATGATCTCAATGAAGGCAATTCACCACCGTCACTTCTCGTCTCTTCCATTGAGGAGAACAGCCGCCTGCAGACTGCAGTCAGCCTTGTTCTGGGCCGTCTAGTCAGCCTCGACATTGCTCGCCTGCGTTGGCCCGCCAACATGCTGCACTGCCTCAATGGACACCGCTTGCACTCTTTGGCCTTCAACGGGCTGCTCATCAGAGCCGATGGTGAGTGGTGGCAGTGCAAAGTGCAAAAAGTTGGATATTACTAATTTTGAGTCTCAATGTTGGTGCTTTTCTGCTAGAGAACTACTACGGCCGTCATTCGAGCAGTTTTGGTGAGGATGAGGACAGTGAGCACCACTTCTACGGTCCACTGGTGCTGCCCGCCGATACGGAGTACGCCGCCGATGTGCTTCTCTTCATCACCACCAAGCTGATGGCGATTAGGCAGCTGAAGATGCCGCCTGACTGGTGGTCACTGCTCGCTCAGATGATGCCAACATTTTCAGTTGAATAAATAATGTGAAAAGTGGAGTAAAATTGTACATTTAGCAAGTGATCAAGTGCTATTGAGCAAGTGCTATTGATCAAGTTTTGCTGCTGTTGCTGCTTCAATCGTACATAGTAGATAGTAGAAAGAAGTGTTGAAAATAAAGCAAGGCTGCTATTAATTGAAACAGTTGCTTTTTAACTTCAAACTTGTAAGAAACCTTGGTTTGACTCTCTCTTTTTTGCCCATTGATTGCCCACCACACTGCTTCCACAGTGCTAAAGATATCATCAATGCCCCTTTCCAAATTAATTTCCCCACTTTCGCACTATCAGCACTGCAGCGGCACTTTTCTTTTTACTTTTGATTGTGATTCTATTGCACACTCTTTGAGGCAAAGCACTAGTGTTAGCGCAGCAGCAGCAGCTAAACCAACTGGCCTGTTGCGAAGAAATCATACGATGCAAAGAAGGCACAAGGAGGGATAAAGAGTCAAAAAGAAGTGTTTGAAAAAGAAAAGTGTAAAACGAGAAGAGAGGAGAAAACAGAAATAGGCTGCTTCTCTCTTTAGCATCTCTAGCTAGCGTAAACGAAAAGCATCTGCAAATTATACCAAAACTCTCTTTCAGCATTGGTTACCAAAATCAGGCAGAGAGCTGTGATAAGAAGCTCAGTTTTGCCATTGATAAGAGGGAAACAAAGTCAGTCTGATAAAACAAACAAGATGCAGGCACAGCACACCAAAGCACTTCAGTGCATTACAGTCAAAAGCAAAGCATTTGACACAGATTGCCAAATATAAATTAAAGAAAAGTGGCTTTTTACCACTACATTTACCACTCAAGATGGTATAAAAGGAGCCACCAGCTCGACAGCCAAGTTTAGGTCTTCAGTGTTTGTGGTAGGTGCCAACACTTGATGAGGAAAACAGCTACTAGCATAAACACTGAAGACCAAAGTTGAAAAGTGAGTGATTGACTGAACGAGTGAGTGCAAACAAAAAGATGATGATGATGCGGAGCAAAAGCAGATCATTCTTTTTTACTACAACACACTGAAGACTGCTCATTCACTCACTCACTCATTCACTCTTCAACTTTCCAATCTACCTCCGAATTCTGTGATCTTTTTAAAAAAAGAGATGCAAAAGAGCTTTATTTATAATTTTTTAAACTGCATCTCTTTTATCTCAAAACTGATCTCAACTGTCCATTATTGCATTGTATCCTTTACTGTCCTTCTTAAAAAGTCATTGGCCACTTTGATCTCATCTACTTTGATTTCATTTACCACAAACATCCTACGCTTCAAATCATTACCCGTCTTTTCTCACGTTTGTTTTACTGTTTTCCATTGAGCGCTTTTTGTAAATACTTTAATTGTAACACTTGGCTTTTTGTTTTTTGCTGCCTGTGTCAATCTAATAAAATCATTTACTTAATAAAACCCGATTGTTTTTATTTACAACACACAACCACTTGTTGATCGGTTTACATTTACTTGCACTTTTGCTAACCAATTTTGCCTGTGCGATTGATCAGCAATTGCATTGTCATTGATCACTTTCGATTGATCGATCTAGACTATAAAAGAGATGACAGTGCAGTAGGTAAGTGAGTGAGTGCACACCTGTGAGCAGTGGCACTAACTGCTGCTGCTGCTGTTCTCCTATTTCTGCTCACCTTAGAAGGTGGCGCTTACCTGTGTCTGCCTATCTGCCTGCCAGCACCTAAGCTTACTGTTGCCGTCTGTCGCTGAATGTCTGTGGAATGTAATGTGCCCTGCAAAACTGCTGCTGCTGCGGCTGATGCTGTTGTGCTACCGCTGCAAATGGATGCGCTGCTGCAAACAGGCATTACAAACGATTCACTTAAAATATCTAAAAGTAGTTCGTTGATCAGAATGCCTTTCTGCTAGTTTCATGTACAAACTCATGTAAATTGAGTTCAAAAAATGGTAAATATTTGAAAAGAGCAATAAAGTCAAGCAACACAATTGTGCACTTTTTAATTGATATTTTTTGCTGCTGTTTTGTCAGAGTGCTTTGCCAGAGTGAGCTCACCCTCTTTCAAGCCTTACAAGGCTGTAGCTTTTGCACAAGAACAATAGAATGAATAGAATGCCTGCATGAAGCATGCCAGAATCTCTGGCACACAGTAGAATGAGCCTGAGCAGTAGAATGCTTCCTCAGCCAAGAGTCAACTGCTGCTGCTGCCGAACAGCGAACCTTTTCGTTTCTAGACTATCCGAGAGAGAGTTGCCTGTAACTTATGAGAGTGCACTCCTTGCGACATCTGTCGATGCGACCGTACCTTTAGCGCGTTGAGCAAAACTACGGCGACTCAAGTGCGTCACGCGGCAGCTTTTGTTTCTCTTGCCCCAAACCAGTCTTTTACTCTTCTCGATCTTTCTCTCAAACTCAAGGTCAAATTCGGCTGAAAGCAGCAGAAAGCACAGAGGTATGACTCACTGAGCTGTGCGAGTGCTGACGTGTCCTACCACCGCCGAAGAAGAATCGTCGAGAACAAACAGTTCCACTGTTGAATTCTATACACTTGGGCGAGCAATGGCCATCTGGTTCTGCTGCTGCTGGTGAAGATGTAGGTGGAGCCTGGTGGATTCTGGCGTGTACACACTGGTTAGAAGCAGTGAAGAATTCCGCTTGAGAGAAGAAGAGAGAAAAGGGATGCAAGTGATGCAAGTTGGCCATCGCGCTTTGTCAGGCAGCAGCAGAAAGATCGGCGACGAGCCGTTTTACTACGCAGTTAGTTGCACTGCAGCCGAACACCGAGCAAGTCGCCATCCTCGTCGCACCAACCACCAAGCAGCAAAACTGTGAACACATACTTTGTGACACGGACTCTAACACTTCACTCTACCTCTTGTCCGTCATCAGCTTTGTTGTTTATCGCCCTCCAAAGAAATCAACTGTTCAGACATTTAACCTCTGCTTATTTTTCATCAACTTTATGTTACCTTTGTGTACTTCATTGGCTGCGTGCCGTGTAGTCGCCGTTGACTGCAGCAGCAGCAGCTGCAGCTTCTTTGGACAAGTGTTTTGACCACAACAATAACAACAGCAAATAAGGTAAGTTTACCTTCTTTTGTTTTTCTCAAAACAGAATAATAAGTAGTAGATTTAGCCCTTTTTCTTTCCTTTCTTCCTTCTTTTTTTCATTGCCTCAGCCATTGTTAGCATCTCTTCTCATTTTGTGTCCTTCAATTCAAATTCTGCACTACACAGTCATTCATTCGCACAACTCCTTTCTCAGATGGTGCTCATTCTCCTTATCATTCTCTTCATCTGCCACCGTAACAACAACCACCACCGTCGAGGCGGGCGCACCTTAGCCTAAGTACCACTGATTTCATTTGTAGCAGTTGATTAAATTGAGTTGATTAGAATATTAGGATAGGAAAAGGTAGAAATGATCAAAGTGCTGCCATGCCATTCCGATTTGAGCCTGCTTATCTGCGTCTGCCGCTCTACCTCTTTGTCTTCCTCTACCTTAACTTCCTAGTCATTCTTGGGGTGAACTACTACTGCCGAAAGTGGTTGATCAGTGCGCTGCAGGCCTGGCGACGCATCGGTCGAGTCATCGACTGGCAAAGGCGCCAGAAGGTCAACAGGAAGAACGTCTTTGTGATCGAGGTTGAGGTTGAGGAAATTTGAGACCTTTTTTCGTGCACTTCTAGCAGTACTCGTTCATTTTCCCATCTTCTCACTATTCGCTCCTCTCTCTCTCTCTTTTCGACCTTTTGACATTCACGATCATCAACTGCGCACATTCTCTTCATCCTTTTCATGAGCTCCTTCCTAAGCAGACGTGGCACTAGAAGATTCGGTACTAGCAGAAGTGGTACCATATAGAGTGAGCACAACCTTCCCTCCCTCCCTCCCATGATCTGCTGCTAATCTCTACCGCTACCTTGTCGTTGTACACTGTGCTGTACACTGTTGTACAGTGGTGGTGATACTCTCTCTGGTGAAACGAGGGCGGAGATCCTCTCTGCTGCTGTTTCTGCGCAATCTCTTTCTCTCCCAACTTGCTTTCGGTTGCCAACCATTTAAGCCCCGCTCGCATCGCCCTGCTGCGTCAGATGCTTCTTCATCCTCGTCGAATCAACATCAACTCGCAAATCTTCTGATTTTGACTTTGTGCGTTTTTCAATTTTTTCAACTATTTTAACTCGCCATGTCTTTCATCTTCTTCACCATCCTCCTCTTCCTAACTCCTCAGCGAACATGTCCTCCCCTTCGTAATGAACGTTCCCTTGTCGGCCAATGTCATAGCCATCTTCCTCCTCATCGCCCTCTTTGTCATCGTCAGCCTGTGGGCTTGTTTGTACCACTGCTACGTCAGCCGGTGGGACGAGGCGGACAGTCTCTTTGACCTCTTCATGAAGCAGTGTCTCTGGATGGAGCAGTACGTCTTCTGCTTTGAGCCGTACTGCTGTGGCCCCTGTGTGGAGAGCTGTGTGAAGATTGAGGAGCGCAACTACGTGGTTCAGTGGTTGTGAACTTCTCTGAGTTCTAGGATTTGTGTTTGGTAAGTAGAGCACTTTTTGTTTTTTGTTTATCAGCTAGGTAATCAGGTGTTTTTATCCATCAGGTGTTTGGTGCTGTGTTCAGTGCTTCTTTTTCCCTTTTCGTACTTTATCAGTGACCTTCCTTTGTGTTTCTCCTGTGTTTTGAAACTTCAATCTTTTGACTCGTCGAAAATGTTTCCCTTCTCATCCTTTCTTCTTCTGCCGGATTCTGCGATTCCCTCTTTCTGTACTACGTTTGCATTCTCACCGGCCAACCCGTCGGCCGGCCCTGTCTGACTGCCGTGCGCACCATCTACTCAGTCGCCGCTGCTGTCTTCTTTCTCTGGTTGATGGTTTGATTGTCAAGCAGTATCGTTCAGCAAACAGAGTTGCTCAGCCTTGTCTTTGCGAGAAGAAAAAGCTGATTGAGCGAGAGTTGGTGAGTAGATGTGGTAACAACTTCTGTGGACGGCTAAAAGTTCTGCTGCTCTGCGGAATGACTGCGGAATGGCGGCCATTTTGAGCGACGGTTCTTCTGATGATATATAGAATCAGAGAGTATATAGTGCACTGTGTTGGCCACCATTGTTGGTGGTAGACTGGAGACATTGTGATACATTGTATCAAAAGAAGAAGAAGAAGAAGACGAAGCGAGAATATTCTATATATCATCAGAGAGGATGAGCGCGCGCTGTGATTCTCTTGTTCTAAAATGCTCGCTTTCGGTTTTTTCCCTTTCAGTTCTGTTCGCTTTGCTAAAGCCACAGCTTCGACCTTCAAATTAAATCAAATCAGAGGTGGGGACAGAGCGAGGGGCGAACTGTTTTTTCCCTAGTCAAAACAAAAGGTGAAAAACAAATTATAAACTAATGCCAGTTCCTCCTCTCCTTCTGCCCACAGAATTGTTCGCCATCATCGACATCATCTCTTGTTGTTGTTGATTCTCTATCATCCTATCAGCCAGCTTTGATTTGTTGATAAGTGGTGTTCAACTGCATAAATCAAACACAGAACCCAAAAACTTGATCAAAATGTCCGCCTTTCACTTTCTCTCCCCTCCTTTCCCTTTCCCTTCCCCTCCTGTTTAATGGAATACCTGCAGCTGTACTACCACTACTTTCTTCTGGTCGCCTTTCTCTTCGGCCTCCTCTACGCCCTTGTTGAGCTGTCGCAGTGCTGCTGCTGTCGCGAGGACCCCCTCGGCCACCTGAGCAACTGGCAGTACTTCTGTCTGGTGTGTCACGGCCGCTGTCGCTGCCTCTTCGGCGCCTCTCCGCCGCCGACGCCCATTCGCAAGCTGCCCACCAGCAAGCTGAAGCCGCACGAGCTCGGCTACGGCCGCGACCAGTACCGCTGGGTGCTGGAGCAGCTGTGAAAAACACCGCTTCCGAACCGAACCTAAACCAAACCGAACCTAAACCTTTCCATGACCTCTCTCTCTACCTTTACAAAACTTTTCTTATCGTCTGTTCAATTTGCGTGAAACAGTGCTGACCAGTGTGTTTGTGTTCTTTCCCATGTGTTTGATCATTTTATCATTTGTGAAAACCGTGATTCCCAAAACTCCTGCTTCACAATGTCGCCCAACACTAGCTTGACCGTTTTCACCGCAACAAACTCCACCACAAACTCCACTTTCTCCGACTTTCTCAACTGCACCTGTTTCTGCGACATTCTGGGCTCAGAAACCTCCCGTGATCACCCCCAGCTCCTGTGCTCCCAATTCCTTGCCCTCCTCTTCTTTCCCTAGTACTCCTCATCGTCTTCCTCCTCGCCTACTACAATCTGATCCTCCTGCCCTCCCGGCTAGCCAATCTTCGCCGTCAGCTGGATGGTGGCCACCGTGGTCGTCGTCGTCCTCATCGCCATGTTCGTTTCACCCCTCCGTTCACCACTCGCACCACAGTTCGCTTTCTTCTCGTCCTCGCCCTGACCGCCTTTCTCATTGAACTTCTTTCGGTGCTGTTGATTGTCGGCTGGAAGCTGTACCGGCTCAGTCAGGGAGAGAAGGTCTTTAATTGATTGAGATTTTAACTTTTTTCTGAGTCTTTTTTGAGGTGTAAGTGCTCTTGTGATTTTTGTGCTCGCCTTGATTTGACTTTTCAGTTGCTCTACGTTGATAACGGTGATAACTTTAATATAGTGAAAGTGTAACTCTTTTCTCTATCTTCATGGCTAAAAACTGTTCTTTAAATTGTAAGTTTTTCAAATAGCTTTAAATCTGTTACTAACTCGGTTGTTGTCTCTTTTTTTGCAGAATTCATCAATCAACTTCATCATTGACTTTTATGTTTTATTATCATCACACCTACTACTACTTTTTCCTCTGCTCTTCAAAATGGCCTCCACCAACTTGGAGCACTACAACGACGTCCTCTTTGTGCTTAAACTGTTCTTCTTTGGCTTGTACATCTTTCTGATTGCCTTTAATGTGCTCCTTTGGAAGCGTGTCAATGACGACGAGAGTGGTGAATCGATTTCGAATGAATCTTCTGGCGATTTGCCTCCTTCAATTTGAGGAACACCTTTTGTTTTACCCCAAAAAGAGCCAATTTTATTCCTTTTACTTTTGCAGACAATCCTTACTTTTCCTACTTCACAATGACCGCCACTGACGTGCTAGTGCTTACTATCCTAATAATCTGCCATATTGTCCTCTTCATTTTACTCCTGCGCTACCTAATTTGCTGCTTCTTCTGCTACCGCGAAATCCGACGCAAGTTTTTTACACACACTCCCGACTCCTCTGTGGACCTCATTCCAGAAGAGGTGCTGCAGCGGCACAGTCTCTTTTGGGAGTCTCTCTTGTACATCTGCTTTGGAGTGTGTTTACAGTCCAGCCTTAATGACACTGGTGCTAATGCTAATGCGAATGCGAATGCGAATGATACAGCTGAAGAAGTTGACGATGATGATCCCCCGCCGACTTATGAGTCCATTTTTGCAGTTTAAGTACTACTTTTTTAAGTTTAGCATTTAAACATGTTCTCCCGCCTGTGCAACTTCACTGTGGAGTACCTTTGCGGTAGTACTAGTGATGAGAAAGATTTAATTAAGAAAACTGATCCTAGCCAATCCGACTGTCTTCTCATCGACCTGGTCACCCTGCTTCCCCAACTTCTCATCTCCCTGTACTGTATCTTCCTCAGCTTTAAGCTGATTCAGCGACTAGCTCAATGCCTCTCTGAGCAGCCAGTTGATATTGAGTTTCAATCTAAAAATCGATCGGCCTTCGCTCTTCTTTTCCTCATTCTCACGCCCATCACCGCCTTCACCATCACCTACATCAGCTCGCACGACCTCAAGTACAACCTCTGTTTGATAAGCAAGATGGTTGTTCAGGAATAAAAGACGGAATTTAAGGTAAACGGAATCAGGATAATGAAGCGGGCTCTAAACTCTAACCTCTCTCTAACAGCTTCTTGTTCTTATTTCCGTTTGCAGAGTTTCACTCTGGAGTACTTTCTTCTTATCAAAACCTTTTTTCTGATTGTTTTCAGTGTTTGTGCCTGTGTCTGTGTCAGTGCCTGTGTCTGTGTATTGTGTTTTTTAAGTTTTGTGTTATCTTTTAAAACTTGATCATTAGATCTGACAAAAGATGCCTGAATCCTCTACCATTTAACTTCCACGAAAGCAACCGTTGGCGTTTCCGCTTTTGCTTCCTTCTTCTTCTGATACTCTTTCTCGAGATCTTCTTCTACCTCTACCTGATCAACAGCTTTGATTTGCTGTACCAAAAGGTGAAGGAGCAGTACTTGCAGCGCGAGAACGAGGAACGACTGGCATTTCTCCGCAGTATCTACAATCGTACAACTTCTGCTTCCTCTTCATCATCAGTCAATTCAAATGAAGACGCCAACAACGGAAGCAAATAAGGGTAAAGATTGGGGAGTTTTAAATTCAGATTTTCAATCAGATTTTAAAGTCCGCTGTCTTTACTAGGTGTGTTTCCATCACAAGGTCATCTAAAATCCCACAAAAAATGGCTGAAATCCCCGAGAACCCCGACCCGAACAATCCCAACAATCCCAACAACCCACAACATCGATGCAAATGAGGAGTTCTGTGAAGACCTGATCATCATCGTCCTGCTCCTCACTGAATCACTTCAGGCGGTGCTCTACCTCGCCCTGCACCTTCTTCTGCTGCTCGAATCTTCAGCCACTTCATTCCTTTCTACTTCTAACAACAGCCATCTCGATGCCCACCGGTCAGACGGAGCACTGGCACTGCCTTTCCTTGATGATTCTCCAGCCGAGAATGGCTCGAGCCTGATGAACTAAAAAAATCGAATTGTTAAAGCAAAGGCAAGGTGAAACTGCGGAATAAAGCAAATCTAAATCTTGATGCTTCTTTGTTCCGCTCTTTTGCCTTACAGGACTCGACGTTTATCATCCGCTGAACTGAACTGAACTTCGACTTTCAACTTATCAACACATTCGATCAACTTTTTTCCCCGCCACAATGTACCTCCTGCACCTCCTCAAGGACCTCTTCACCCTGCTCGGCCGGCCTGTCCTGAAGCTGCTGCTGAGTGGTGATCCGTTTGCAGTTCGCCGCGTTTTGACCACCGGACAGTTGTTTACCTACTTCTTTTGACGCTCTTCGGCGCCTGGTTCACCTTTTGGGTGGTGGCCGACCCGGTCAGCTGCCTCTACGGTTTCTTCTTCAACTTTGTCCTGGACTTTGTGGGCCGCCCCTACCGCTACCGGCGACTGCAGCCGCAACGACGTCATAATTAAAGTCCAGCTAAATACGATGTGAGATTTACTGATTCTATTTCCAGCAATAGAGCATTAACAAAAAGTACATTTTTCTTTTCAGACCCTGCACTCTCCAGCCATGGACTGCTTTCCCCTCCTCCTCTTCCTCTTCTCAGTGACCTTCCTCAGGGCCGCCCTCCAGCTCCTCTTCTTCTACCTTTCTCTCCTTCTCTTCTGCAGCGCCATCAACGAGCTGAAGAAAGCGACCAAGAGGGTGAAGAGGAAGCTCGCCTTTGTCCGCAAGCTCACGAAGCTGCTCGAGCAGGCCCAAAAAGAACAGAAGAAACTGCCTTTTCCGGGGCTTTTTGTCTGCGAGGCCTGCGAGCAGGTGTAAACAACGGTAAACAGAGTAAACAATCACACGGTAAAAAGTTTGGGTCTAGGGTTTTTAGAAACAGATTTCTCTGACACTTTTCCCTCTTTTTTCAGCTCAACTTTCTTCACCCCAAAACGATTACAACCACCATCATCACCACCAGCTCACCCCCCAGTTATCATCACCAATTATCATCATCACCATGACCCCTACCACCTTCACCGTGGACCACCTCGACCTGCTGATCATCATCGGCCAGCACGCCCTCCTCTCGCTGATGTTCATGGCCGCCTTTGCCGCCCACTACCTGCCCAGCGCCGTGGCGCCCTTCACCCTGGACGTCCTCCTCGCCGGCAGCCCCGAAGAGGTGCGGCAGGCCTTCACCGAGGCGGTCCACCAGGTGGTGGTGGCCTGCACTACCTGACCCTGGTCCTGGTCGCCCTCTACGGCCTGCTCTTTCTGGTACTCCTGCCCGACTATCCGCAGGTGCTTCTGCTCAAGGGGTCAAGCTCACCACAATACCATAGCTCATCAAAATCACCCTCATCACCCTCATCACCATCAAAGTCCTTTATTGCCTACTGAATCCTAGATAGTAGTAGATCACCGGTTGTTGTGTTTGCTATTGTTGTAGTTATAGTTGTTGTCCTCTTTCCCTTCATCATCTTTTTCCTGTCTTTAACTCCTTTTAGAAACACGAAGTTCACTACTAGGTGGACCACCATCTAGATCAGTACTTATCACACTACTTCTGATCACCACCACATCTACATCTCTTCTCACTTTCTCCTCACTTCAATAGTGTGGTGATAAAGATGTAGAAAAGTAGGAGAGTAGAGTGACACAGTAAGTCTTTATTCAGTATCAAAATATGCAAAATATGCTAACAGTTCATTTTTTGTTTTCAGTTCTTTAGTTTGTAGAACATCACCATCATCATCATTTGTTGAAAAGGTCTATCAATTGTCAGAGAATAAAGAATACATACTTGTCATTGTCATTCAGCTGCAGAGCTGTCGATTCGATTCAATTCGCGAGTTAGCAATTACCCCATCACTTTTAGCAGTGTTCACCCGTCAGCAGTTCCATCTCCAGGAAGACGGCCAGACTGTCGAGGGTGAAGCTGCCCGGCTGGCCGCCGAACAGATCGAAGAAGCGGTGCTGCCGGGCGGCGGGCAGACAGTTCACCGCCCGGTTGAAGGCCTCAAAGGCAAGGCGGGTGTTGCTGTGGTAGCCGAGGGGGCACATCTGCCGGCGGACGGCGTTCACCTTCAGCAGCAGCAGGCCAAGGTCGTCCACTTCGTGGTTGTCGTCGGTGGTGATGTTCGAATTTGAGTTTGAGTTCGAATTTGAGTTGTTGGCGTTGGTGTTGGTGTTGTTGTTGGCGTTAGAGCGGCTATTTCCATTCACATCGGTGGAAGTAGTGGCGGCAGCGGCGGTGCTGGTCTTGCGAAAATCGAACCTCTCGAAAGTCCTCCTCTAGTCCACGACGACTGTCTCTGTGAGGGCCTCTGTGGTCGATGACCGAGACCGTACTTCATAAAAGCGTCCAGGTCCCGGTTCTGGTCCTTGAGAAAGTCGGCGGTGAAGACGAGCTGCAGCCAGGCGCGAAACTCCTGCCGCTGGGCGCGATCTCGGTGGTGGACGCTGGGAATGATGATCCGCTCGCGGAAGTGCGTCGGACGCGGTGGCCGACCGGTGGTGGCGAAGAAGGTCCTCGAAGACATGGTGGTCTTGTCTTTAAAAGCAGGTGATCAGAGAGGTCTTTGGAAGATGATGGTGGTAATGATGGTGGCAGGGGGGTTCCCTTTTTGAGATGGCTTGGATCGCTCTTGAAGCGGGTGGTGGTGGTGGTAAAAGAGAAGAAATTACAAGTGGCAAAAAAGTTTCGATTTCTCTTTCTCGCTGGAAAATAAAAGGAACGGAATGAAGATGAGATGAGATGAGGTGCGTACGCGACGACGGCCAACCTAAAAGTGACCGACGCCGAGCTCTGCTCTTTGCGATATTATCAACTGCGCCGTTGACTCTGGCGCCCCCACCTCATCACTGCTGATAAAACTGATAAGATAAGAAAAGATAAGAAATTCTCTAATTTCTTTGTTTAGAACAGCAGCAGCAAAGACAAAAGGAAAATGACAAGAAGTGTGAGTAGTAAGCTCTGATGACCAGTGAGTGATTGAATGAGTCAAAGATGAGTGAGTGAAAGAAATCGAAACGAAAAGGGAAATAGAAATAGAAAAGCAGAAAAGTAGAAAATAAAGGTAGAGAATAAATGCAAGGGAAATAAAAGATAGGATAACACAAGAAATGAGGAGAATATGTACAAAATAGGTCGATTCTACTTTTTGATCCTCAGTACTTTCTGCGAAGACTGCGAGCTGACCATCTTCGCAAAGAGCGATCGCGGCTCAGCGCGCAGCACCTTCGGATCGCCGCTCTCCACAACCTAAACCAAAAACCAAAAATCAAAACCTTTTCAACCAAAAATCCAAAATCCCTTACCTCTCCCTTCCGAATCACAATCACCTGATCACAGTCCAGTACCGTCTGCAGCCGGTGGGCGATGAGCAGCACCGTACAGTCGGCAAAGACGGTCGCACCAGGCGCCAGATGGCCGCCTCCATCTGGTCGTCCACCGCCGAGGTCGCCTCATCGAGGACGATAATTCGGGAGCCTCGAAGCAGGGCTCGGGCCAGGCAGAGGAGCTGCTTTTCGCCGGTGCTAAAGCCGCCGCTGAAAAAAAATTAAATATTAAAAACTGCAAAATATTTAAAGACATTGCCTTACCTCGTTCCCGAACTCCTTTGCTGATGCTGAGAATTCTTTGGCTGCTGAACCGATCCAGCCGATCCCGCCGCAATCGGCTCATCCAGGCCGCCCCTACACTGCCGTCCACCTTCTCCCTCAGTCCAACTGCCTCCAACACTGAAAGCAGCTGCTCCTCGCTGGCCTTGCCCCGAGGGTCGAGGTTCTTGCGAATTGAACTTCCGGTGAAGAGGACCGGGTCCTGGGGAATGATGGTCAGCCGCGAACGCAGTACCTCCAGCGGGACGGCGCGAATGTCGACGCCGTCGATGAAGATTCCCGAATTTTCATCGCCTTTTTCAGCGCTGGCTATTTCCACCAGACGGAAGAGTGCATAGGTGATGCTGCTCTTACCGGCCCCGGTTCGCCCCACAATCGCCACCTTTGACCCGCCGGCCACGTCAAAGGTAACATTTTTCAATGCGAGCGGCAGATTTGCCCGATATCGAAGTGACACCGCTCGAAAGCTAATCCGTCCGGCGGAGGGCCACCACAGCTTAGAAGAGTTTTCTGAAGTAGTTGGTGAAAGGTCAAAGTTCAGCTGCTGCTCTCGGGCGCTGAGGGCCATCGTGGTGCTGCGCTCACTGCGCAGCAGGCGAATGTACGCCTGCAGGCGTTCAACAGAAACCAGGCGCGTCTCGAGATCCAAGGCCAAACGAACTACGAGCTGGAGAAGGCCGCTGAGCTGTAAAAACAAAAAAAGTTATCAAAAACTTTAAAATTTTAACCCTCAAAACCACTTACCTGCATACTCTGCGTAATGACCAGCCCTGCATAGGCCGCCCCTACAGTCCTCAGCTTCACCAGCACCAGCAGGCAGACCACCACATTGGCGGCAATGCACAGCAGGTCAATTCGAATCGACAGCCACCGAACTGTACACAGCGACAACCAGTGGCCGGCCGCCTGGCGATCTGCAAGCCTAAAAAAGTTCCTCGTAAATCGATCTTCCGCTCCACTGAACGCTTTCACCACAGAAAGTCCCTCCACAGTGGCCGAAAGGTAGCCGTAAATCGGAGACCTGAGCCTCAGATCGGCCTGCTTCAGCCAATATGTTGCCGAACGGTAATGGCGATAAATGAGCACAAAAACGACGCCAAAGACGAGAAACGGAAGGCTGAAAAGCCAGTGAAGCGTCAGGACAATTAGAAGAAAGCTTCCTAAAACGAGAAGAGCTCTCTGGGCAAAACCATCAAGAGCCACCGGAAGCTGTCCGTCCAGCTCGTCAATGTTGTGCGAGAAGAGGTTCAGAATTCGACCGAGGGCAATGGCGTCAAAGAAGGCCAGCGGACTGGTTATGAGCTTGGAGAGCGTGGCCCAGTGGAGGGCATTGGCCGCTCGGACGGCGATTCGCGCGTAGGTGCAGCCCATCAAAAGAGACGTAAAAACAACGACAAAAAGAAGGACCAGGTAGACGGTTTGGTAGTAGTGGAGGTGAGGGTTGGCGAGGATTGAGGAGGAGGGTGATGAGGGGGTGATGGGAGGAGTTGAGGATGAGTTTTGGAGAAAAAGGTCTGATCGATGCTCGGCAGCCATCTAAAGGAAAAAAGAGGTTTTTAGAAAGGATTTCAAAGGAAAGTACTGTGGAGTTTATACCGTCGCCGAATCTAAACTTTGGGATTCCGAAGTTCTAGATTCACTATTTCCACCTCCCTGGTTGAGCCAGTAGCTGAGCCACCAGCTGGCAAAAGTGGCCGTCGCCGTCTGCGCCGCAAAGAGCGCCAACATCAGCGCAAAGGCGAGCCAGCCGCCGCTTGCGCGGATGTAGTCGGTGTACGTCTGACTGCTGATGGCCACCTGCTTCGAAACGACCTTAGAGTTGCTTTGAGAAGAGGTTCCGTTTCCGTTAGAAGCTTTCTTATTCTTATCAGCAGAGGAAGAGGAGGAAAACTTTTGCCGGTACTTGGCGGAGTACTTGCGAAAGAGGCGGCCCTCGGGGTCGTCCAGGGCTCGTCCTCGGCTTTCACCTTCTTCATCATCCTCAAATTCTTCTGAATCACCATGGGAGTTTGGCATTTGGTGAGCAGCACTGAAGGAGTTCTGATCGCACTTCTCCAACAACGAAATAAGCGAAGTGTAGGACGCGGTGGAGTCTTTTGCGCCAGCAGATTTCAAAGGCGGAGGCGGCAGTGTTCCGTTGCTTTTGAACAGGACATTATCTTCCTCATCATCATCTTCATCTTCCTCATCTTCTTCTTCTTCAAACTCCACCAAATCATTGGGCTTTTCCTGATGACTTTCCTCAGGCAAAGATGAGGTATTTTCTGCCGTCTCCCCCTCAACCGTCTCCTCAATCGCCTCCTTCTCCGTGCCAATCAACTTTGACCGATCCACCGCCTTCCGGTACTCCTCATCACCCTCCACCATCTTTCCGTGCTCGCCCACCTTCACCACCCGTCCTCCCTCCAACATGGCCACCATCGTCTTCTCACTGAGCAAAGTGCAGGTGTCGGCTGACAAAGACCACCGTCTTTGAAGCGAGCAGCTCATTGAGAACTCCGCTGAAGATGTCCTCACCACCCGGCCATCCAGCGCCGAAAAGAGGTCATCAAGGAGGAGAATGTCCGCATCGGAGTACACCGCCCGCGCCAGGGCGATTCTCATCTTCTGCCCCCCGGAAAGCTGGCGGCCATCCTCTCCTACAATCGTCTGCTCTCCATCAGCCAGGCCGGCAATGTCGGTCGCCAGTTGACACTTTAGAAGCGTCTCATAGTAGCGGCGCCGCTCAAAGGGCGCTCCAAAGAGGACGTTCTCGCGGATGGAGGCCGCCTGGAGCCAGGGCGTCTGCGAGACGTAGGCGAGCCGGGAAGAACTGAGGCGAACTTCGCCCTTGAAAAGTTGAGTCTGCCCGAGAATGGAAAGGAGAAGAGCCGACTTTCCCGAGCCCACAGGGCCGTAGAGGCAAAGGTGACGACGACGGGGACGGTGAGGTTGATGCTTGAAAGGAGGAAAGAAGAATTTCCTGAATTTGAGCGGTGAAGAGGAGTTGATGAGAAGGAAGAAGAAGAAGGTATGTAGGAGGTAAACTCCGGTTCAGATGAAGAAGTTGAAGCTGTAGGAGGTGTCCAGCTGAAGGAGGCGTCTCGAAGTTCGATGGCATTCGCTGGAGATCCATTAGAATCCTTTACCGGAAACTGCAGGTACCTTGTCTGGTCGTCCAGGCGGAGGAAGCGCTCAATTCGCTTGAGGGCGACTCGCCCGTTGACAATCTCCCGGAGGTAGTTGGGCAGCGAGCGAATGCCGTGGGCGGCAATGTAATTTAACATTACTAAAGAAAAAGCCTAAAAAGAAAAAAAGGTCAAAATTTGAACAACTTTTCCATCATCAACTTTTTATTACCGTCGAAACGCTCAACTCCTTGCCCAGCCAAGTATGCATCAGTATGTTGATGATGGTAATGAGCATCGGCGTCAGAAGAGCCAGCGAGGTGCTGAAGCACTGCAGGTACTGGTAGCGAATTAGAAGCAGCGATTCAGAGCGGCGACAATCTAAAAGCAAACAAAAAACAATAAAAAATTACCTCTAAACTCCCAAAACCCCTCCCAACAAAAAAAAGAACTTACGCAAAATATCCGCCTGCAGCGGCTTCTCCCACCCATTGAACTTGATCGTCCTTATATCCCGCATCAGACCGGAAATGAGGGAAATGCGCTGGTCGGCGGCGGCCATCATCCGGTCCCTTAGCGCCGCTTGCCTTCGGGTGATCACCGCCTGAAGGGCGAAAATGGCCAGGAAGGCAACCATTCCCACAGCCGCTGAAGAGGCGCCAATCAGCGAAAAGTGTAAGCGATCGTCACCACAATGATAATCGGACTGCCAATCGTCAACGGGAGCATGTACACGAGCTGAAAGACCTTGCCGAGGTCATTGGCAAAGAGGTTCGTCGGCTGAAGAGCTGCTGAAGAGGAGTTTGAAGAAGAATTCGAAGTTGAAGCAGCTGAAGTTGAGGAAGAGGGTCGCTTGCTGAGGATCTTCTCGTAGAGGGCGCCGCTGAGGGCGTTCACGGTGCGAACTCCCGTCCGGATGGTCACCGCGAACATGATCGAGTAGCTGATGGCGCGCAGGAGTTCGCAGAGGCAGAGACAGGCGGTCCACTTGAGGGCGGCAGAGGTGGGCAGCGAAAAGGAGTAATAAGAGGAGGAGGAGGAAGAAGTTGAAGTCCCGTTTCGAAGGCCGTCATTAGAAGCTGAAAGATTATCTTCAGTGGTCGTGGGGGCCAAACTGCGCTCAATCTCCTCGAGAAGGTTCATCAGGAAGTAGGTCTGTGTTAAAGGAAAAATTGGATAATCGAAAAAGGAGTTCAAGGAATTCTTACCGAGCTAAGGTAACCGGTGGTCCAGGCAGATCAGGTAGAAGAAGCTGGAGAGGAGGAATCGCGTGCGAATGAAGCGAAAGAGCGTCCGCTCCAGCGAGGCATTGTGGAGGCCCGAGTTGGAGCACTGCCGCGTCCAGAGGCGTTTAAATCTAAAAACGAGGGAGTTAAAAAGAAGTTCAAAAATCGAGCTAAAAAAGCTGATACCTCCTCGAACTCTGCAGACAGGAGTCATGCGGCGAGCAGGTCTGAATGTCCTCCAGCGTAAAGCGTCCGCTGAAGATCTTCGCCACAAGGGGGCTCATCCAGGTGAAGAAGATGAACTGCAGGCAGTTGACGTAGTCGATCTGGGTGGCGAAGTCCTCGAAGTGGGCTGAACTGTAAAAAATGAGAAAAATTTTATAAAATAAATAAATGAGATTGTAAAATGGTAACTCACCTTCCCTTGGCCTCTCTGTAGGGCAACAAATGTTTCATCTCATTTCGATAGCGCTTCATTCCCGCCTTTCCGCCACCGGCGCCTTTTCCATTTCTGTAGTCCAGCGTACTGCTGCCGTGGTCACCATTTTGGTAGGTGAAGGTGGTGTTCTTGTAGACGCTAAAAAAATTAAAAAGTGATTAAAAAACAAAACTCTTCTTTAGAAAAACACAAACCTTTCTTGTGAATTGGCAATCGTGCTGCCCCGGTTGTTGTTGTTGTTGGCCATGTTGATGCTCACATTGGAGACGTTGTCATTTTGCTGCTGCAATGGTAGCGGTGAAAATGATGATACCGTCTTTGGCGGCGGATCTTCCTCATCAGCCATTGTGAACACACTCAAATTTGCTTCAGCTGTTGGAACAATTCTTGAGATTGTCTCTCATCTGATGACTAGAAGAATCTGTGGATTAGATAGAAGGAGGGGGCTGCTTGGAAGGTTGTTTGATTGTCTGGTTGCTGGCGTCTTCTGTCGACATCAACAGCGTTGGTGAGCAGCAGGACGACCAAGAATTGGCTGTAATGGCAGTGGTGGTGGTGGTGGTGGTGATGGCATGTCACTTGTACTCCATTAGAGCAAGAAGAGGAGACGGGCAATTAAAGCGCAGCCATTACCATTGCCGGAACAAGAGGAGAGAGAAGAAGGGGGTCTTCTCGGCTTGGTTGCAATCCCAGTTAGTGAGTTAGTAGTGAGTGAGTGAGGATTGCCACGGATACCTCTGCAGCAGTTCTATTTCTAAAAAGAGTAAAAAGAAAAAAGAAAGGTAAAACATAACAACACACAATGTTGACATAACACACAGAGCACTCTTTTCTGGCATGCTTACCCCGATAGCAGCAGCAGCACCGGTGGTCGTCGTCGTTTGAGCACTTTTAGGAGCACTGTCAAATTTCAAATCTAGTAACAATTTTCCTATAAAAGCTTCAGCAAAAACTGTCAATGGTTTCCACTTTTTAGTTTTTCAAACACGCCGTTTTCTCAGAAGTCACAGCTGCTGCCTTGTTAGCTTGTTAGCGCTTGTTAAAACTGCTGCTGCTTTTGTTTGAGTGATGCTGCGGTGGTGGAGGCTACCAAAAGCTACAAATTTCTGTTGATAAGAGGTGAGCCCCCCACACTACCGTTGCCTTTTTATGGACATCATCTAACAGAGGAGTCTAAGACACACTTTCTCTCTGCTGTAAGTCATCGCACTACACACTACACTACCTCTAATCAGAGATGTGTCTGTGCTTTTGCCTGCCTGCCTGTGTCTTGTAATTGGTAATTGGAGGAGAGTGCAAACTGTGTGGAAAAGGAAGAGGACAGAAGAGAAGATGGAGAGAGAAATATTTGCGTTTCCATAGAGCAAAGCAGAGTTGGTTGAGTACAGAGTCTCGATGTCAGGCAGTCAGTCAGTCAGTCGTGAGCTTTGTCGCCGTCGTCGTCAGTTGTCGGCGATGTTGTCTCCTAGAGTCGAAGATTAGATACGGTCTGGAGAAATGTGCGAAGTGCTGTGTAGAGCTGAAAGTTTTGCACTGAAAGTAAAAGTGAAGAAAAAAGTTAGTGAAAGTGGAAGATCAAACAAAAATGATAATAGAGGAAAGGCAGCAGCAGCAGCTAAAAGAAGCCGTTCTCGCATTGACATTGAAAGCATAATAATAATGCTTAATCAAAAGATGGCAACCATCGTCAACTTGAGCACAAGTGTCAGACGTGAGTGGCAATAATTAGATGAAGATGATGAAAAAACTGTTGCACTGCTGAAAAAAGCGATCAGGAAGAAAAAGATAAAAATGCTAAAAGAAGATGAAAACACAAGTTCCCAAGTCGCAAGAGTGCAAATGTACGGTGGGCAACCAAAAGAGAAAAAGAACAAGTAAATGTGCTTTTCCCCTCAAGCTTAGCTAAGCAAAAATCTCCGATTCAAAAAAAGGAGAAAAAGTGGCTGTTGCTTTTGATGTCCTCAGCTCTTCCTAGTAGTAGTCAATGTTTTGATGATGGTGATGAGGTGATCCCCCGGCGATGAACTTGTGATGAGTATCATCAAAATGATGATCTTGATTTTGAAGTTGAGTGCAGATCAGTGTCTTGTACATCACCACCACAACGACCAGCTGCAAAACCACTTCAACTTCCACGTAAAGAGTGCACTTGAAAGACAGAAAAAAGAAGTTGAAGAAAAAAGATGCCAAAAAGAAACCGATGATGATGATTAGCAAGACAAAAAAGGTTCGATCAAAGTGCGCTTCGATGAGCACGTTTTCGATAAGTAAAGCAAAGGAAGGGAGAAAAAAGTGACGAAGTAGAGGAGCAATACGTGGTGCTATTTTTGTAATAGTTCTGAAAAGAGATGATAAGAGAGCGGCAGTGTCAGAGTGCAACTTCAACTTCAAAACGAGACGGCTATCAGACGAAAAAACGTTTGCATTGATCTTTCTTTGCTGTACTTGAGATGAAAAGCCGCAAAGCCGTCGTCGTCGTCTTCGTACATTGAAAATGAGAGCATTTACGCATTATCAGTTGATGAGCTCTCCTCCTTGATGATGAACATCTTGAGGAAGAGGTAGATGCCGAGGAAGTAGGCGACAATGACCGCGGCCAGCGTGTAGTAACTGCAAGTGGGCGCGGGAATTGTGGTGGTGGTGGTGACAGGAGGACCAGGAGGAGGTATTTGAGGAGGTAATCGAGGAGGAGGAAGAGGTACTTTAGCTGACGGAACTTCTTTAGTTGACGGTGACAGTTCTTCAGTTGTTGTGTGAGTTTCCATGATGATAAGGATTTCGAAGCATCTTTTTTGCCAAAACGACTTTAGTTTTACTTTTACTATATTTTTCAAATCACAAAACCCGAGCATTGTTGAGCAATGGAAAGTCGAACTTTCAAATTCGTTTTCAATCATTTAATTTCACTTTTTTACACATGAGTTCTACTTGCGGGAAGGAGGAGGAGGAGGACTAGACAAAGACAGGTCGGGATTGGGAATGGTCGCAGGACTTGAGGAGAGGGAAGGACTAGAAAAGAAAGAAAAAAAAACAAAAATTAACAAAAAACATAAAAAAGTATTCAGAGTATGATCATCATCTTCAGCAGAGAGTGAAAGAGTATCACGAAGTTCCATTTCCATTGTTGAGATTGAGACTGGCGTAGGAGAGGTAGACGCCGCTTCCGTCCAGAGGATGACTATTTCCACCGCCACCGTACATCGCCGGCTGGCGATAAGCAGTCTCCTGCTCGAGCAGGTCAAAGTCGGCCTGAAAAGTTGCAAAATTAATCACAAAAACTCCTCATTCCCAAATAGAACCACTCACCTTCATATTATTGCCCGTATAGGCGAGACAGCGGAGCTCCCAGTCGCCGGTACTTTGGTTGTAGCTGCAGTTCGCCTCAATCGCCGCCAGTTGCTCCCCGCCCGGGACGTAGTACTCCACGAGGGCGTTCGTCAGCTTGATCTCCTTCTCGGCGGTTCGAATTGAGTCGAGGAGTTCAGAGCGCAACGTTTCCACCTCCACCGCCGCGTCCTCGTACTCGCTCGACTCTCTTCAGAAATCCATAGGCCTTCTTCAGCTTTCGATTGAGCGCCACTACCTCCTCCTGGAGCGTCGCGTAGCCGTCCTCCATCTGCAGCAGCTCCGCCTGGCGGCTCTCCAGCTCGGCGGCGAGCTGCGCCTCTTTGGCCCTTCGGGCGGCCAACTCCGCCTCCGACTCCTCGATGAGCTTCTGCTGGAGTTCGGCTTTTTCGATCAAGTTCTCGCCGCCGACGATGATGCTCGCCTCGAGGGAGCGCAGGCGGTCCATCAGCTCCGGCGGGATGACCTTCTTCGGCTGTGGTGGCTGGTGAGATTTGTGACCTCCTTTTCCATCCAAGGTCGAGGACTCCTCAAAACTTCCGTCGCTATTTCCACCTCCCTCGCTCTCCAGCTGCGCCTGCAGCTCCGCCAGCTGCTGCTGAAACTGCCGCAGCAGCGTGTCCTTGCTGTCCTCGTTGATCACCGGCTTATTTCGAATCGCCTTCGCCTGCGAGGCAAAACGCAGACGTCGATAGGGTCTCATCGAGGTTCACCTTAGCAGGACCGATGCAGGCGATCAGCAGCGTCTTTGAGTTGCCGCCCAGCGAGTCGGAGAGAATTCGAGTCAGCTTTGAGTTCCGGTAGGGGACAAACTTGGCCTTCGGGTCGGTGAGGGCGGCGATGACGAGGGAAAGCGAGGTCAGGGAGAGGTTGATGTTGCTGGCCTCTTTCAACCTAGTGCCCGTGGTGCCCGTCTTTGCCTGGCGCTCACTTCCGGCGAGGTCGATAAGGTGAAATTTGCCCACGCGAACGGCGGCCAAGGGAGCGATTTCTTTAGAGGCTGATTTTTCAAGCTTTTTCGAGCTGCTGACCACCGTCGTCTCGATGGTAATGGTGAAGATGGTGTGCGACCGACTGGAGCGCTGGTTCATCTTCGTGGCGCCGCAGGCTCGCTGCCGATCGCCCGCCGCCTTCAGCCGCTTCAGGTCCTCGACGCTGTTCACCACAAAGTAGCTCAGGTCCTTGATCACTACGGCGCCCTCCTTGGTCTCCTTCAGCTTCAGCGACCGATTCGCCGGCCCACTGGGGCCCTTCTTCTTCATAAGGGGAAGGGCTTTCGCCGGGCTCTTCCCGTCCTTAGCCGCCACCACCAGCAGATCCCGAATCTCCTCATTGTAAATCTCGTAGAAGGAGGCTCGCACGAGAAACTTGTGATCCCGCACTCGCTCCAATGTGCTCAAAAATGTGCTCAAAGGAGCGCTCGCTGATGCCCGAAGAGGTGAAGGTCTTTCCGGTTCCGGTCTGTCCGTAGGCGAAGATCGTCCCATTGTAGCCCTGGAGGACGCAGTCGACGATGTGCCGCGCGGAGCGGTCATAGAGCTCGTCCTGCGTCGAGTCGGCGCCGAAGACGTGGTCGTAGGTGAAAGTGCGGCGGGAGTTGTTCACCTGGATCGTCTGCGAGGGCTGATCGACGCGGACCACTGCCTCCTCGTTTGCTTCGAGGTCTTCGAGGAGAGGACGGCAGCGGATGACGACGCGGACGTTGTCCTCTTTGGGCTGCTGTTGTTGTTGAGGTGATGGTAAAGTATCACTAGAGTTGGTCATGTTTGTGTTGATGTTTTGAAGTGCTGGAAAGTGTTGAGTAAAATCGAAGAATGATATGAGCAGAGATGATAAGTTCTCGTCAAAAAGAGAGCAGATGAGATCAATGGAATGAATGTTAGGTGTTCTGCTTTTCTATTTTGCGATTCAAATGACTCCCAGCGTCAGCGACGGCCGCCCGATCACAAAGTATTTCTCCGTCTCCACGAGCAACCAGAGGGCGAGCAGGCAGACGACCGTCGTCAGCTTCAGGCGGCTCGACGTTGTCATGGAGAATCTAAAATGGAATCGGTGGTGGAAATGGTGGACAACAAAAAACAACCAATTGAAATATATAGTTTGTGGTCAGGTGTGTGTAAGGACAGAGAAAGAGGAAAAAGAGAAGAGAAAAAGAAGTTCAGTTGTGTAAAGGGAGCACACAACAGAAATAGAAATGGGAAATTAGAATCAGAAAAATAAATAGTAGCTCATCAGTAGTATCATGGTATATCATTACATGGACATCACCACGCACATCATCAGCATCGTGGTGAAGGACTCCGAGTCATCCTCGAAGAAGTACTGGCGTTCACTTTCACTCGATAGCACCGGACATCGCTTTTTCGATGAGGGGATAGTAGAGATAGAGTAGTAGAGAAAGAGTTAAAGATAAAGAAAGATAAAGATAGAGTCAAAAGCAAAATAAGCTCGAAACAGATGAAAACAAAGTGTTGAATCACCATCTTCACTTTCGTTTATCATCACCATCACACACTTACCAAATGTTTCTGCAATTTAGCGGCGAAGGAGGTCAGTCTCAAGGCGTCGATGGGAGCAGATTTTAACGTCATGAAGAATTGAAGGACAGAATCGTAGAAGCTCTAAACTGGGCAACTGGGAATTAGAAAAAGAATGAACAGCTTTTGCAGACGAAAATCCTTACCTGGATTAGCAAGAAAAAAGCTTATGTGACTAGAATCAGACTAGAATAGACCAATCCTCATTCTCCTCGACTTTAATTATCCAATGTAGCTATATTCTTCAGAATATTCTACAGCAGCAGCAGCGGCACACGCCTAAGGAGGAGAGCAGAATAAAAAAATTGAGATTGCCCAAATTCTGCACTGCAGAATCTGCAGCCTGACACTTTCGTGGCGAGGCTCGGCTATTGCCACCGCCAACAACAAACGCCGACGGTGGAGATGGCGGCCGGCAGGCCGGACAGGCTGCCTTTCTTTGCACAGTGCAAAGCAGCTGCAGCGGCTGCTTTCTCTCGCTTGAGCCAGCCAGCGGCCAGCCGATTCTCAGCACTCTTCAACGCTTCTGTTGTTGTTCCTGCTTTGTTCTTCTTGGATTCTTGGATCATCTATTGAATCTTGTAAAGCCTTCGAGACAGTGGAACTTCCGGTGAATCTGTTTTTCGAGTTTGATCTCATCTCGCTAATTATTGAGTTCTTCAATCTCTAACTCGTGATCTGCTTCTGCTGCTGCACGTAAGCACTCGATACCTCTTTTTGTTTGACATTTGTCGCTTGTTTGCCGGTGCTGTTTTGGCTTATACTAACTTCTGTGTTTTCTCTTCTTTAGACCTAAATCTTAAATCGACCAGAAAACAGCACCAGCACAACCACCACCACCAGCACTACCACTCTCAAAATGCAAAATCCCAACGGCCACTTCGCCGGCCACTTTGCCGGCGTCCCGCCCGTCGGCACTTTTCCCACCTTTGCGGGCGCCTTTCCGCCGCCGGCCATGGCGGTGGCGCCCATCGTCCCAGCCACAACAACTGAGGCTTCTAAAACTTCCCCTTGGATCGAGTACAAGACGCCGGAGGGGAAGCCCTACTACTTCAACCCGATCACCAGACAGACGGTGTGGGAGAAGCCGGCGGAGATGCAGCGAGGTTCTTCTACTTCAGCTGCCTCCGAAACATCATCATCTTCAGCCTCAACTTCAGCCGGTCCTTGGGTGGAGTACAAGACCGACGACGGCAAGGTCTACTACCACAACACGGTGACCAATGTGACCAGCTGGACGAAGCCGGCGGAGATGGCTGGTTCGAAGCGACAAACGGCGATGACCAAGGACCATTCGCCGCCCACTTCAGAGCAGCAGCAAATCTCGGCTCAGCTGCCCTCCTCGACGCCGCCTTCGAACAACAGTGGAGAAAATAGCAAATTCAAAAGCGGCTTCTTTCCTCTCTCCTCATCTCAAAACAGACAATCGCCGGCCTCCAATCGACAAACAACGACAACAACAGCCGTGAACACCGACGACGAGTCCTCCAACTCGAATCTGCCCAGCTCGACGCCCTTCTCCGACCCGTCGACGACCCCGCCGCAAAGTCCTGCTAAAAGTGGTGGAAACCATCATCACCACAGCAGTCGAAACTCCTCCAAATCCGACTACGAGGAGTTCAAGGAGATCCTCCTCGAGAAGAAGATCGCCTCCAATGCCAGCTGGGAGAACTGCCTGAAGTACGTGGCTCACGATGCCCGCTTCACCCGCTTCCGCTCCCACCCGGAGCGGAAGACCTTCTTCAACCAGTACAAGACGATGCGCATCAGGGAGGAGAAGGAGGAGCAGCGGCATCGGCTGAAAGCGGCCCAGGAAGCTCTGGAACGATTTCTTCGAACCAGCGAGCGGGTCAACAGCTCACTTCGATACCGAGCCGCTTGCGACCTGTTCCGCGATGTCCAGTGTGGACTGCGGTGCCGGAAGCTCAACGACGGGAAATTTTGAAGACGCTCTGACGGAGATTACGCGGGAGGAGCGGGAGAAGGCGAAGGAGCTGCGGAAGCGGAACATGACCGTCCTCAGCGACGTCCTCGATTCGATGAATTTGGTGAGTAGGATGATAAGGCTTTGTTTTGGTTTTCAACTAACTTCGATTTCTTCCCTTTCCCCTCCGCTCAGATCACCTACCGCACCACCTGGGAAGAGGCCCAGCTGCTCCTCTTTGACAATCCCATCTTCGCCCAGGACGCCCAGCTGCTCAGTATGGACAAGGAGGACGCGCTGATCGTCTTCCAGGAGCACATTCGCCAGCTGGAGGAGGACGAGGCGACGGAGAAGGCGAATGAGCGGAAGATGAAGGCGCGGGAACAGCGGCGAAACCGAGAGGCTTTCCTCAAGCTGCTGGATGAGCTTCACGCCAGTGGAAAGCTCAACTCCCTTTCAAAGTGGGTCACCCTCTACCACGACATTAGCGCCGATGCTCGCTTTGAGGCGATGCTCTCGCAGCCGCTGAACGGAAGTACGCCCCTGGATCTGTTTAAGTTCTACGTGGAGGAGCTGAAGGCGCGGTACGAGGATGAGAAGGCGCTGATTCGCAGCATCATGAAGTCGGCGAACTTTGTCGTCGGCCCCGCGACGGAGTTTAGCGAGTTTGTGGAGCTGCTCAGCATTGACCCGCGGAGTGGGAAGCTCGATTCGGGCAATGTGAAGCTGATGCATGAGAAGCTGGTGGAGAGGGAGCGGGAGAAGGAGAAGGAGCGGCTGCGGGAGGAGGCCCGCTCGAAGAAGAAGCTGGAGCAGGGCTTTATTGGGCTGCTGGAGCGGATGAGTCCGCCGCTGCGGGAGGACTCGAGCTGGGCGGAGGTGCGGCCGGTCATTGCGAAGGAGGAGGCCTTTGCCGCGGTGCAGGTGAGTTTTTTAAGAGGGGTTTTTGTGAGGTTTTTGACTTGTGATTTTAATTTGTTTTTACTTTAGAGTGAAGAGGAACGGGTGGCCATCTTTGAGGACGTGGTAAGAAGTTTGGTGGAAAACTGTACCCACCGCCACAACTACAAGTCCAGTCATAAGGGGCAGCAGGGGCAGCACAAGTCGAGCTCTTTGGGTAAGTGAATCTTTTTTGTTGTAAAACTTTAAGATTTTAATTTTTAATTTTTAGATCGTAATCACCACCACCACCATCACCACGTTTCCTCCTCCTCCTCCTCAGCTGTAAAAGGAGTTAGTGGAAGTAGTAGAAGTGGAGGTCGAGGAGAAGGAGGTCGAGAGCTGCAGCAGCAGCAGCAGCGAGGACCTCAGTCGTCTTCTTCACATCGGCAACAATCGAGCGGTCGTCAGCGATCCAAAAGTCGATCTCTCTTCTTCTGATGATAATGAGAACGGCTCGCTGAGTGACATTTCAGAGGAGAGTGATTCTAAGGAGGCGGGAGCAAAAGCAGATCGACGAAGCAGAAGTCGCTCCAGTGATTCAGATATGAGGTAGGCTTTTTTGGGAGTTTATATTTTCTTTACTAAAGTTTTTGCCTTTTTTCCAGTACCTCCTCCTCCTCGAGCTCCAGCTCGGCGCCCTCGATCCTCGATGGCTCCAGCGACGAGGACAATGAAGAGGAAGATGAGGCAGAGAAGGAGCGACGGCGGAATGACTTTCACCGGCCGCGGGATCCTCCGCCGCTGCCGCCGCCCTCAACTGCAACTTCCCAGCCACTTCCTCTACCAGTACCATTATCATCTACTTCATCCTCTCTTCATCATCATCTCGACACTACTCATCAGCATCGGTTTCAGGTGGAGGAGGTATCTCAAAAACTTCCACGGCCATCACCTCATCCCTCATCATCATCTCGAAATGTTCGAGCTCAGTCACCACCACCACCTCCACAGATTAGAAGCGGACATAGGCGATCAAGGGATCGAGGAGCTGTTTCCTCGAGGTCGCCCTCACCTCTGGCGAGTAAGCGAGCCAAGGGATTAGTGGTAAGTGGGGGCGTGTACTTTTTATGAAACTTTTTCTTATATTTCTTTGCTTTTAGGACTACAACAACGGCTCCTCCTCCTCCTCCTCTCGAACTAAATCATCGTCTCGGCATGAGCGCTCAGACGAGGTGATCACCACACCACCATCGCCGCCATCACCACCAAAGCAGCAGCAGCAGCCGCCACCGTTCTCGCTCTTCACCCTCGCCGCCCTCGCCGAGGGTGGTGGCTGAAGAAGGTCCAGAGGATGATGAGGGTGATGCTGGAGAGGAGGCAGCCGACGAGTGCGCCTCCAATGAGCCCGACATTGAGGACCTGGAGATGCAGCGGAAGAAGCTGCTGGAGGAGCTGGGCGGGTTGAACTGAAGTGAAGAGAAGAAGAGAAGATAAAAGCTGGTGCTTTTGTTTGTTTTCTTGGTTTTCAAAGAAGAAGGGGAAGAAAAGTTCAAAGATATGTTCATGAAACGATCAAGGTGTTATACAAAAAAGTAGGTGCTCCCTTCCTTTTTTCCCTTCCTCCTTTCCAAAGTTTCGCAAACTGTTGTACCACCCACACACACAGACACACACAGACTGCACAACTGCAGAACACTGTGAACTTTGTGATGCAGTGTTCAATTCTTTTCCCATGAAAGGGAGGGGAATGGTGGAAGGAATTGTCTGCTTACATTGTTTTTAGCACATCTCTGTTTAAGAAAGAAACAAACTTAATCTGTGCTTTGACTGCTCGGGCGTCTAGAAACCACTTTACTTTTTTTGTTTTGTGTCTTCTTTTTATCTTCCCCAGTCTTTGGATGGGTTTTGTCACGCTGTCTCTATTTGATTATGACTTGGGGTAACAATAGCAGAGAAAGCTGTACAAGTTAGAACTGATGATGATGATGATGATGACAAGTTGGGTGGGGGGGGCAACTTTGCTGAACAGTCACTGTGACTGATTCAATTGCGAAAGAGGATTAGGAGGAGGATGAGCATGGTGACGGTGGTTAGTGAGACTGCTACTGCAGGTGTATGCTTTGGGGCAGACAGTGCACTGATATGACCGCTGGCCGGTGTGGAGGCGAAGGTGAACCGTTAGGACAACCTTCTGTTTGAATCGCATGCCGCACTTTTCACACTGAAACGGTCGTTCATCAGAGTGTGTACGAAGATGGCTTGTCAGGTTACCATGTGTGGTAAACGATTTCTGGCACTGGTCACACTGGAATGGCCGTTCATTGGTGTGCGTTCTAATGTGAACTTTTAGGTGACCCTTTTGGGTGAATGCTTTTGAGCAGACTGTACATCGGTGCGGTCTCCTCCTCCGTTCATTATCAGTGTCCCTCTGGTCATCAGTTTCAGTGGATTGATGCACAGCAACAGCAGTGGCAGCAGTGTTCACCACTGTACCTCCATTCACTGCTATTTCAGCCACTGTTTGATCTGATAAAGTGATAACTGTTAGTGATTTTTGTGAGAATATTGTTATTAAAACTTACCAGTTTCAGTTGACTGCTGATTGCCAAGTTGTTCAGCATTGTCGTGCACAACAGTGCTCGTAGGCACACTCTGATCATTACGATTCAGAACTAAAGTGTCAAATGTAGCCCTGGTGAGAAGAAGAAGACAAAGACGAGGAGGAGAGGGATGATTGAGAGAAGGAGAAAGAGGTGTGGTGTGATAGACAAACTGCTCATTGAGCTGTCGATTCGTCAAAGTCGTAGGAGGAGGGGAAGGATGATCATGTTGACGATGATATTGGAGATTGCTACTGAAGATGAATGCTTTTGGGCAGACAGTACATCGGTACGGTCTCCTCCGTTCATTATCAGTGTCCCTCAGGTCATCAGTTTGAGTGGATTGATGCACAGCAACAGCAGTGGCAGCAGTGTTCATCACTGTTCCTCCATTCACTGCTATTTCAGCCACTGGTTGATCTGATAAAGAGAATACTGTTAGTGATTTTTGTGAGAATATTTTTATTAAAACTTACCGGTTTCAGGTGACTGCTGATTGCCAAGTTGTTCAGCATTGTCGTGCACTGTAGTGTTCTGGGGTGCACTTTGATCATTGCGATTTAAAAGAGTTGAAATGTTTGGGGATCCTGAAGGAAGTGGTAAATGAGGAAGAGGAGAGGGATAATTGGGAAAAGGAGATGGAGGTGTGGTGTGATAGACAAACTGCTCATTGAACTGCCGATTCGTTAGAGCCAGTTCATCCTCTTCCTCTTCTTCCTCTTCTTCCACTTCTTCCTCTGGTAAATTAGAGCCAGCTGCTGGCAGTGTTGGCAGTGAATTTCCCCCATCACCATATTCTGAGCCCAAATTAACCGTGCCCTCATCTTCGTTTTTTACTTCTACCACCTCCTTCTCGCCAGGAGCTGCTTCAACTCGGTGGCTCATGTTGTGGTTAACAGGAATTGTTGATGATGATGAGGATGATGATAATAAATTGAGAAAGGGAAGAAATCAGCACCTGGAATGCCCCAGCAGAGAAATGCTATGTTTGCAAAGTGCTGGCAGTGCTGGCAGTGCTGTGTTGTGTTGAAGACGGGCGAGTTCACGGAGAGGGCGCCGAATGGGTGCGCTCTCTGATGCCCATAGAATGGGCTCACCGCCTCGCTGACTCTAAATAAAACGACACCAAAATAGCTAGCAGCAGCAGGAGCTAGCACAGGCTGCAGTAGGTTGGGGTGTGCAGTAGCAGCAGCAGGGGTAACCTCAGTGCATTTCCCCAGTGTTTCCCTTCTGCTGCTTCAGTTTACATTGGCCGTTGCAGCTGCGGCAAGTGCAATTCTCGAACGCTTAGAAGCTGTTTTTTTGTTTCTGTGACTTTGATCATCTCTCATCTTTGGATCATGAACCTGCCTTGTATCTGACAGTTTTCTGCCTATTATTGTGCTATTAGAATTAATTTCTAAATTACCCCTTTTTTCCCTTTCAATAAAGACCTCCATTCCCCTGACACTCTCTTTCTGAAAAAAATGTTTTTTGTCAATTGTGAAATTGAACACCCTTGTGACTGGTTTTGATGACATGAAAAGTGGTGTTACTTTTAAAAGGGTATAAAAAATTTTAATAGTAGCAAAGAGAGTGAGTGAATACTGTTCAAGTGAGTACTGGTGAAATTAACAAATTGTTGGGGTAACTTTTCCGACGATTACTGTGACTGATTCGTCTGCAGGGGAAGATCAGAAAGAGAAGAAGGAGGATGAGCATGTTGCCGGTGGTGCTTGAGATTGGTCCAAGAGGTGTATGTCTTGGGGCAGTCCGTACACCGAAATGACAGCTCCCCGGAGTGGGTGAGAAGGTGAACTGCTAGGTTGACCTGTTCGGTGAACACTTTCTGGCACTGGTCGCACTGGTACGACCGTTCGGCGGTGTGGCTGAGCCGGTGAACTGTCAGTTGACTCTGGCTGGTGAATGATTTCGGGCACTGGTCACACTGGAATGGCCGCTCGCATGTGTGTGCGTGAAGATGTTTTGTAAGATTACTCTGTTGGATGAATCTTTTCCGGCAGCGGTCACACTGGAATGGCCGCTCCCCCGTGTGAGACCGAATGTGAACTGTCAGTTGACTCTGGTTGGTGAATGATCTCGGGCACTGGTCACACTGGAAAGGCCGCTTGTTTGTGTGTGTGCGAAGGTGAGCTGTTAGATGACCATGACTGGGGAATGTTTTCGGGCACTGGCCACACTGAACTGGCTGTTCAGTGTGGCCAGTGTGTGTGCGACGGTGAACTGTTAGGGTGCTCTGTTCGGTGAATGATCTCTGACACCGGTCACACTGGAACGGCCTTTCACCGGTGTGAGAGCGGATGTGAACTTTTAGGTGATACTGTCTGGTGAATGATCTCAGGCACTGGCCACATTGAAACGGCCGCTCGCCTGTGTGAATGCGAGATGTTTTTTTAGGTCACACTTTTGGGTGAATGCTCTTGAGCAGACCGTACATTGGTACGGTCGCTGACCGGTGTGCATGCGAAGGTGAATTGTTAGTTTACTCTTTTGTGAAAAATGCTTTTGGGCAGACTGTACACCGGTACGGTCTCCTCCGCTCATTATCAGTGTCCCTCTGGTCATCAGCTTCAGTGGATTGACGCACAACAACTGCAGTGGCAGCAGTGTTTGCCACTGTACCTCCATCGACAACTTCTGATAAAGCCATTGTTTGATCTGATAAAGTGATAACTGTTAGCTATTTTCGTAAAAATATTTTTATTGAAATTTACCTGTTTCAGTTGACTGCTGATTGCCAGGTTGTTCAGCATTGTCGTTCACAGCAGTGCTCGAAGGCACACTCTGATCAATTCGATTCAGAAGTAAAGTGTCAAGTGTAGGGCATGGAGGAAGTTGTTGTTGAAGTGGTACGCGAGGAGGAGGAGAGGGATAATTGGGAAAAGGAGAAGGAGGTGTGGTGTGATAGACAAACTGCTCATTGAACTCCCTATTTGTCAGAGCCAGTTCATCCTCTTCTTCTTCTTCTTCCACTTCTTCCTCTTCTTCCACCTCTTCTTCCTCTAGTAAATTAAAGCGAGCAGCTGGCAGTGTTGGCAGTGAGTTTCCCTCATCACCATCTTCTGAGCCCAAATCAACTGTGCCTTCATCACTGCTGTTGACTTCTACAACCTCCTCCTCCTCGTCAGGAGCTGCTTCAACTCGGTGGCTACTCATGTTATGGTAAACAGGAATTGTTGTTGATGATGAGGATGATGACGGTAAATTGAGAGAAGGGAAGAAATCAGCACCTGAAATGCCCCGGCAGAGAACTGCTGTTTTGCAAGTGCTGGCAGTTCTGGCAGTGTTCAGGACAGAGTTCACAAAGAAAGGGCGCCGAATGGGCTCATGAATGCTCTCAGTTGAGCGCTCGCCCGTAGAATGGGAGCTCAGTGGCGTCAGTGTGGGCTTTGGGGCTCACTGCCTCGGTTTCTCGCTCTCTCTCTCTCTCTCTCAAACCCCAAAATATATAGCAGCAGGCTGTAGTATGTTGTGTGTGTGTGTATCAGCACTGGTCACAGGCCACAGTGCATTTCACCAGTGTTTCCCTCTGCTGCTTCAGTTTACATTAGCCGTTGCAGCTGCTGCTGCGGCAAGTGCATCGCTCGAACGCTTAGAACGCTGTTCATTCTTTCGTTTGTGTGACTTTGATCATCTCTCATCTTTGAATCATAAACCTGCCTGGTTTATTTTTTGCCTATTATAACTGCTATTAGATTTAACTTCTAACAACCATCCACCAATTTTTCTTCTCCAGAAAATTCCTCCATTCCCCTGACACTCTCTTTCTGAAAAAAGAATGTATTTTTGTCGATTGTAAAATTGAACACTCTTTTGTGACTAATTTTGGTGACAAGTGAAAAGTGGTTTTAGTTTAGAAAGGGTATAAAGGGTTAGGGTAGCAGCAGCAGAGAAAGCTGTACAAGTGAGAACTGATTATGATGATGATGATGACAAGTTGGGTGGGGGCAACTTTGCTGAACAGTCACTGTGACTGATTCAATTGCGGAAGAGGATTAGGAGGAGGATGAGCATGTTGACGGTGGTACTGGAGACCGGTACTGTGGGTGTATGCCTTAGGGCAGACCGTACACTGGAAAGGCCGCTCTCCGGTATGTTTGCGAAGATGTCTTGTAAGGTGACCCTTTTGGATGAATGCCATCGAGCACCAGTCACACTGGTACGGCCGTTGACCGGTGTGGATGCGAATGTGGTCTGTTAGGCTACTTTTTTGGGAGAATGCTATCGGGCACTGGTCACACCGGTACGGCCGCTCGCCTGTGTGTCTACGAAGGTGAACTGCTAGGTGACCTTTTTGGGTAAATGCTTTTGTGCAGACTGTACATCGGAACGGTCTCCTCCTCCGTTCATTATCAGTGTCCCTCTGGTCATCAGTTTCAGTGGATTGATGCACAGCAACAGCAGTGGCAGCAGTGTTCATTACTGTACCTCCATTCACTGCTATTTCAATCACTGGTTGATTTGATAAAGTCACTGTTAGCGATTTTTTCGTAAGAATATTTTTATTTAAAGAAAACTTACCGGTTTCAGGTGACAGCTGATTGCCAAGTTGTTCAGCATTGTCGTGCACTGTAGTGTTCTGGAGTGCACTTTGATTATTGCGATTTAAAAGAGTTGAAATGTTTTGGAATCCTGAAGGAAGTGGTAAACGAAGAGGAAAAGGAGGATAATTGGGAAAAGCAAATGGAGGTGTTATGTGATAGGCGAACTGATCATTGAACTGCCAATTTGTCAGAGCCGTAGAAGGAGGAGGAGGTTGAGCATGTTGACGGTGGTACTGGAGACCATTACTGCAGGCGTATGCCTTAGGGCACACCGTACACTGGTAAAGCCGTTCGCCAGTATTTTTGCAAAGGTGAACTGTTAGGTTACATTTTTGGGGGAATGCTTTTGGGCAGACTGTACATCGGTACGGTCTTCTCCGTTCATTATCAGTGTCCCTCTGGTCATCAGTTTCAGTGGATTGATGCACAGCAACAGCAGTGGCAGCAGTGTTCACCACTGTACCTCCATTCACTGCTATTTCAGCCACTGCCACTGGTTGATCTGATAAAGTCATAACTGTTAGTGATTTTTTATTGAAAAAAAACTTACCAGTTTCAGTTGACTGCTGATTGCCAAGTTGTTCAGCATTGACGTGCACTGTAGTGTTCTGTGGTGCATTTGGATTATTGGTGGAAGAATCATTGATGAGATTGGGAAGTGGCAAACGAGGAGGAGAGGGATAATTGGGAAAAGGAGATGGAGGTGTGGTGTGATAGACGAACTGCTCATTGAACTCCCGATTTGTCAGAGCCAGTTCATCATCATCTTCTTCTGGTGATGGCAGTAAATTTCCGTCCTTACCATCTTCTGAGTCCAAATCAACCGTCCCCTCATCTTCTGAGTTTAGGTCAATTGTGCCTTCATCGTCGCTGTTGACTTCTACGACCTCTTCCTCAGGAGCTGTTTCAACTCGGTGGCTCATGTTGTGCTTTGCTGAAGTTGATGATGAGGATGATGACGATAAATTGAGAGAAATTGGCACTTGGAATGCCGCAGCAGAGAACTGCTGTGTTTGCAAAGTGCTGGCAGTGATGAGAGTGCTGTGCTGAGTTGAAGACGGCGAGTTCACGGAGAAAGCGCGAATGAGCACGCTGGTTGGGGCTAATTTCCTTTCTTAAGCTCTCTCTCTCCTCTCTCTCTCTCTCTCTCTCTCTCTCTTCTCTCTCTCTCTCTCTCTCTCAAACCATCTCCTCTTCCTGTGTGTGTATGTGAGAGAGAGAGAGAGAGAGAGAGAGAGAGAGAGAGAGAGAGAGAGAGAGAGAAGAGAGAGAGAGAGAGAGAGAGAGAGAGAGAGAGCTGTAGTATGTTTATCAGCCACTGGTCACAGGTCACTGTGCATTTCCCCAGGTGTTCCCCTCTGCTGCTTCAGCTAATATTGGCCGCTGCAATAAGTGCATCGCTTAGAGCGCTGAGTTCTTTCGGTTTATGTGTCTCCTATCATCTCCCATCTTTGGATCATAAATCTGCTTTCTTTATCTTTTTAGCCTATAATTACTGCCTATAAAATTTAACTTCTAAAAACCATCCACTACTTTTTCTCCTTCAAAAAATTCCTCCGTTCCCTTAACACTCTCTTTCTGAAAAAAAATGTATTTTTGTCGATTGTAAAATTGAACACTTTTTTTGTGACATGAAAAGTGGTTTTACTTTTGAAAGGGTATAAAAATTGAAATAATAGCGAGAGAGAGAATGAGTGAATCTAACTTCCCTAAAAAAATGATGTTTCTCCCTCTGCACTGACTTTTTTGCTTCTATAAATTACATCGTTCAAGATATCAAGAAACGGTTTTCACACAATAAACAAGCTAAATGGCATCTTTTAAATGAAACCAAACTTGAGGTGATTCGAACATCGGGTGCATTTTTAAGATCGTAATTTCGAACTTTCCGAATAAATTCTATACGATTTGTTTTGACTCTCAAAAATACACCGTGAAAGTTATCGAGTTGTGGTTTTTGCCTGAATACTTAGCTAACGGATACCTATTTACTGGCGTTAAATTCAACAGGATTTGAATTTTGAAAGTAATTATTACGGCCAGTTAAAAATTTCATATATTAATTCCATATGTTTTTTGTGTTTACATTTATGATTTTATAAATTACATCGTTCAAGATTTAGAAACTTAGTTTTACCTGAAAGCACTGCAAAGTATAGCTTATCTAACGGTATTAAGTTGGGGTTAATTTGGTTACCGCAAGTAATTATTATGACCAGTTACAAATTTCATAAAAATTCTTATATTAATTCCATATGATTTTTTACATTTACAATTATGATTCTATAAATTACATCTTTTATGATATCTAAACACTGTTTTACTTGAAAACAATGCTAACTACTACCTATCTATTGGTTTTAAATTTAGGTTGATTTAACTTACGGAAGTAATTATAGAGTCAGTTTTAATTTTTGTACAAATCCCTATTTAAGTTCTATATGATTTTTTGCGTTTACATTTATTATTCTATAAATTACATTTTTCATGATTCTATGACGCGGTTTAGTTTAAAAACGACGCTAATAAACACCTTAAATTTGAGTTGACTGGACTACTAAAAGTATTTTTTATTATGGATTTTCCAAATGACACTAAACAAAATTTTTTACAAACTAACCAGCCAAGTAAACTCCAAATGTTGAAGGCTGGTGTCATTTGGTTGATCGGCACCGACGGCTCGGGGCACAACGAGCTTGCGAGTTGTGTCCCGAGCCGTCGGTCGATGCCGATCAACCAAATGACATCAGTCAATGCTTAACCACCTGATTAAACAAAATAAACGCTAAAATGAAACGATGGTTTGTGGCGCGAAGCGACACTCACGCCCTTGTACTGTTTAAGAAAGTGAGTACTGGTGACAACAACAAATGGTTGAGGTAACAATCTCTCTGTTGGGTGAATGCTTTATGGCACCGGTCACACTAGTACGGCCGTTGTCGCGTGTGTATGCGAAGATGTCTTTTAAGGTGACCCTTTCTGGTGAATGCCGTCGGGCACTGGCCACACTGGTACGGCCGCTCCCTGCTATGTGTGCGAAGATGTTCTGTTAGGTGACTCTTTTTAATGTATGCTTTTGGGCAGAAGAGGGAGGAGAAGAGGGATAATTGGGAAAAAGAGTATGAGGTGTGATGTGATAGACAAACTGCTCATTGAACTGCCGATTCGCCAGAGCCGTATCAAGAGAAGAAGGATGAGCATGTTGACAATGGTACTTGAGACCGCTACTGCAGGTGTATGCTTTGGGGCAGACTGTACATCGGTGCGGTCTTCTCCTCCGTTCATTATCAGTGTCCCTCTGGTCATCAGTTTCAGTGGATTGATGCACATCAACAGCAGTGGCAGCAGTGTTCATCACTGTACCTCCATTCACTGCTATTTCAGTTACTGCCACTGGTTGATCGGATAAAGTCATAACTGTTAACGATTTTTTGTGAGAATATTTGTATTGAAAGAAAACTTACCGGTTTCAGTTGACTGCTGATTGCCAAGTTGTTCAGCATCGTCGTGCACTGTAGTGTTCTGGGGTGAATTTTGAAGATCATAATGATTCAGGAAGGTAGAAGTATTATTGAGGCGTTTGGGAAGTGGTAAATGAGGAGGAGGAGAAAAAGGATAATTGGGAAAAGGAGTTGGAGGTGTGGTGTGGTTTACAAACTGCTCATTGAACTGCCGATTCATCCGTAGGAAGAGAAAAAGGATGAGCACGTTGACGATGATACTTGAGATCGTTACTGCAGGCGTATGCTTTGGGGCAGACCGTACACTGGTAAGGCCGTTTTACGGTGTGCTTGCGAAGGCGAATTGTTAGGTCACCCTTTTTGGTGAATGCTTTTGAGCAGACAGTCCATCGGTACTTTCTCCCCCGTTCATTATCAGTGTCCCTCTGGTCATCAGTTTCAGTGGATTGATGCACAGCAACAGCAGTGGCAGCAGTGTTCACCACTGTACCTCCATTCACTGCTATTTCAGCCAATGCCGCTGGTTGATCTGATAAAGAGATAACTGTTAGTGATTTTTGTGAGAATATTTTTAATGAAAGAAAACTTACCGGTTTCAGTTGACTGCTGATTGCCAAGTTGTTCAGAATTGTCGTGCATTGTAGTGTTCTGGGGTGAATTTGGATTATTGGTAGAAGCATCATTGGGGAGATTGGGAAGTGGTAAATGAGGAGGAGGAGGAGGAGAGAGATAATTGGGAAAAGGAGATGGAGGCTTGGTGTGATAGACGAACTGATCATTGAACTGCCGATTCGTCAAAGCCGTAGAAGGAGGAGGAGGATGAGCATGTTGACGGTGGTACTGGAGACTGCTACTGCAGGTGTATGCCTTAGGGCACACCGTACACTGAAATGGCCTTTCTCCGGTGTGTGTACGAAGGTGAGCTGTTAGGACACCTTGTTGGGTGAATGCTTTCTGGCATCGGTCACACTGGAAAGGCCGTTGGCCGGTGTGGCTACGAAGGTGAACTGTTAGGTTACCCTTTTGGGTGAATGCTTTTGGGCACTGGTCACACTGAAATGGCCGTTCTCCGGTGTGGCTACGAAGGTGAACTGTTAGGTTACCCTTTTGGGTGAATGCTTTCGAACAGACTGTACACTGGTACGGCCGCTCGCCTGTGTGTGTGCGAAGGTGAACTGTTAGGTTACTCTTTAAGGTGAATGCTTTTGGGCAGACTGTACATCGGAACGGTCTCCTCCGTTCATTATCAGTGTCCCTCTGGTCATCAGTTTCAGTGGATTGACGCACAGCAACAGCAGTGGCAGCAGTGTTCACCACTGTCCCTCCATTCACTGCTATTTCAGCCACTGCCACTGGTTGATCGGATAAAGTCATAACTGTTAGTGATTTTTGAAAAAATATTTTAATTGAAAGAAAACTTACCGGTTTGAGTTGACTGCTGATTGCCAGGTTGTTCAGCATTGTCGTGCATTGTAGTGTTCTGGGGTGCACTCGGATCATTACGATTCAGAATAGTAGAAGTATCATTAGGGCGATTGGAAAGTGGTAAATGAGGAGAAGGAGAGGAATAATTGGGAAAAGGAGTTGGAGATGTGATGTGATAGACGAACTGCTCATTGAGTTGTCGATTCGTCAGAGCCAGTTCATCATCATTTTCCTCTTCTTCGACTTCATCTTCTTCTTCCACCTCTTCTTCCTCTGGTAAATTGGAGCCAGCTGCTGGCAGTGTTGGCAGTGAATTTTCCTCATCACCATCTTCTGAACCCAAATCAATCGTGCCCTCATTGTCACTGTCGACTTCCACTACCTCCTCCTCGTCAGGAGCTGCTTCAACTCGGTGGCTCATGCTGTGTTTCACTGAAATTGATGATGAGGATGATGAAAATGAATTGACAAAAGGGAAGAAATCAGCACCTGGAATGCCCCGGCAGAGAACTGCTGTGTTTTCAAAATGCTGGCAGTGCTGTGCTGGTGTTGAAAACGGGTGAGTTCACGGAAAAGGCGCCGAATGAGCAGGCTGGTTGGGGCTACCTTTCTTTTGGGGAACAGCCTTTCTCAAACTCTTTTTCTTTCTCTCAAATCCTCTCCACTTCCTGTGAGAGAGAGAGAGAGAGGAGAGAGTCGTGGAATTGTTAGACCACGATTCGGGGCACGGTGAGAAGAGAGAGAGAGAGAGACACGGTGAGGACTGTATGAATATTTATAAAAGTATGGGAGTAAGTAGAATGGGGTACAGGGGAATGGGCGCGGGCACAGATGTAACTAAAAAGGGCGCAGGCACGGGTATGTATGGGATAAAACCGATGATGAAGGCGCTCCGAAAAAGGGTACTCGGAAGAAGGCACTGAGTGATGTCGGCAGTGAGCCTTATGTAGTCGCTCTAACAGCGTGGTGTCTGGTCTTCTCGCTTGGGGCGCATGCAGTGCTGCTCTCCGACTGACGTGGCGCCTTCACACAGAGAAAAAAGCTCTAAACCAGTTTTGAAATTGTTTCAAACTGGTTTTTTAAAAATGATTTTAAATACGGGTTTGGAACACTTCCAACCGGTTTGGAAAATTGGCGCAAAGCGCCGCCCGCTGAACTGCACATATGCCGCCCATTAGACTAATTTTGGGGCGTAGAATCGATTGGCAGCGTCAAAATTTCAAAAAAAGTATCTTCTTCCGTTCTAAATGGAACTTTTGGGCGGCAGCGCCCCCCTTGCCCACACGAAATGCATTAGTTCTATGAGAGCAGTGTGGGCACCGTTGGGCGGCAGCGCCCAACGACTGAGCACGTGACGCACACCGTTCTGCTGCACTAAAGAGGCACTGTTACCTCAGATTGAAAGGGTAGAGATAAAACTCACATACGCCTCCGCCGCGCCGGCCTAGGGCGGTGGTGCCGGCGTAGGTCGTATACTACAGAGTGGCAGTCCCGGCTTCCGTACACGGTCCGGACTTCTGTAGTGCTCTTATGTAGGCTCGTTGAGTGTAGGGGCGGGGGGGGGGTTGTGCCGGCCGCTGGGCGGCCGGCGTAGGTCGTGCCTGCTGTGAGGCCGGCGTAGGGCGGCGGGCGGCGGGCGGCGTTGTCAGGTTAAACTCTTACGGCCATTGCTACCTTCCAGCTCGCCCCTGCTATTTCTACTGTGCAAAATTTTTTCTCTGTGTGTTGTCACTGCGGTCAAAGGCAGTCACCGGCTGATGCGTCAGCGTCTTGTCAGGGGCTACAGAGCTTTCTAGCTCGCCCTCGTCAGAGGGCAAACAAACAAGGATAATTCCTTGACAGAGAGGGAGAGAGAGAGAGAGAGAGAGAGAAGAAACTTTATTAGGCGGTTACTCTATAGTAAGAGAGTATTTCGCCAAAAGGAAGGCTCAGAAATAATGAATAAACATAACATTAATAGATATCACAAGTGGCGATTGCTTGAACGTGTATCATCGTTCAATCAGAAGTGCGCTTGCTGGTCAGTCCGAGAGATCAAAAGGATGCTAATCGAGGTATGTTTTGATGTGTGCGTAAATGTGTTTGCAAAGTGTACGGAAAGAGTTGTATGTGTTTCTGTCTTTTGTGAACCCATGTAGTGAGGTGATGTCGTGAAGGTTGAGTTGTAAACGTGTGTGTGTGTATCGAGGGCAGTGCAAGAGTAAGTGTGTGGGTGTTTGTGGGGTGTTGGAGCAAACGCAAAAGGGGGTCCGAGTATGGCCGAACCTATGCAGGTAAGAGCGATAATGTCCGTGGCCTGTGATGAATTGTGTCGTGTAGTAGTCGGTCGTGATGTGTCTGGGGATGGGGAGAGAGGGGAAAAACTCTCTAAAGGTGGGGTTTGCTTGTTGGTGTGCAGCGCGTAGAGATTGCGTCGTCATGCCACTGATCGTTTCCTCAAGCGTGACGTCAGGAGAAAGCTCCTGGATTCCCTTACCCACTCTAAACCTCAGCTGCCGATTCTCCAAATAAGTCCGAATTGGTTCAACGCCCGTCAGAGAGGTGGTGCAAGCTCTCGAGACGGGAGAGAGAGAGAGAGAGAGAGAGAGAGAGAGAGAGAGAGAGAGAGAGAGAGAGAGAGAGAGAGAGAGAGAGAGAGAGCTGTAGTATGTTTATCAGCCACTGGTCACAGGTCACTGTGCATTTCCCCAGGTGTTCCCCTCTGCTGCTTCAGCTAATATTGGCCGCTGCAATAAGTGCATCGCTTAGAGCGCTGAGTTCTTTCGGTTTATGTGTCTCCTATCATCTCCCATCTTTGGATCATAAATCTGCTTTCTTTATCTTTTTAGCCTATAATTACTGCCTATAAAATTTAACTTCTAAAAACCATTCACTACTTTTTCTCCTTCAGAAAACTTCTCTCTTTCTGAAGAAAAAAAAATGTTCTTTTGTCGATTTGGTGACTTTAGTACACTCCTTACTGGATGGTTTCGGTATACAGGTGAAGAAGAAAAGTAGTGGTGGTGTCAAGGAAATTTCCTTGATGAGGTGATGATGGCCTCTGACGAGGCCGTTCGAGAAGGCTATGCAGCGCGTGGAACGTACGCTGGCAGGTTTATCGCCTGGCCGCTGAGCACCTCGCCCGTGGGCAATGAGCAATCGGATGACGAGAACGTGAGCAGGGCAATTCCTTACAGCGTCTCACCGCTCCAAGTGCCCCCACCGTCGCAAGAAAGCCTAAGATAAGCTTGCGGCGGCGGCCAGACGGTCTTCGCGGTTGGCTCGGTTCGTTCAGTGGCTCAGACACCGTTTTCCCTGCCTATCAGAGGCTCCGTCGACTGGCTGGGTCAGTGCGCGCCCCCTCATCGCCGGCCGTTTGCCGTGCCTGAGCCCCCCCCTTCTGTCCCTTTAGACTGTCCCGAGCCCTGCGCCCATTCGACCTGAGAGGCCCTCACTGAGGGCCCTCACCACTTCTTCTTCATTCCTGTTACCTTCCTTACCCTTATCCTTCTTCTTTTATCAAATTAAACATTTCGACCATCATACGACCGCCGTGTCTCTGTCTTCCTCTACACCGGACCAACGCCCGCGCCCGTCTCTCATCTTTCTCTCTCCCTCGGAAAATTCGGCGACAGGTGGTTTTAATTTTTTTTAAAAGGTATGCACAGAAGAAGAAGAACTGGGATGGCAGCAGAACAGTAGAATCCAGTCGTCTGGTGGTGGCGAACTGGACAAAAACAAAGACAAAGACAAAGTAACTTTCCTTATTCACTGCTGCTGCTGCTGCCGCCGCTGCTGCCGCTGTTGCTTCTTCAGACGGACCAGCTCCGGATGAACATGCTCCCGGTGGTACTCGAGGCCATTCAGCGAGGCGTACGTCTTCGGACAGGCCGTACACTGGAACGACTTCTCCTCGGAGTGCGTCAGCAGGTGTCTCTTCAGGCCGCCCTTCCGGTTGAAGTCCTTCCCGCACTGGTCACACTGGAACGGCCTCTCCCCGGTGTGCGTCGCCAGGTGCGCCTTCAGGGCGCCCTTGCAGGTGAAAGCCAGCTCGCAGAGGTCACAGCGGAAGGGCCGCTGCTGCTCGCCAGGCCGCCGCTGGGGCTGTGGACCGTTTGCAGGTGCGTCTTCAGGACGCCCTTGCAGGTGAAGGCGCTCGGACAGCGGTCGCAGGCGAACTGCCGATCGTTGGTGTGCACCCGATAGTGTATCTTCAGGGCGGCCTTGTGGGCGAACTGCCGATCGCACCGGTCACACGAACGGGCCGTCCCCGGAGTGTGAACACGAAGGTGAACGGTCAGCAGGCCTCGCTGAGCGAACGCCCGTGGGCACTGGTCACAGCGAAATGGCCGCTCGCCTGTGTGCTGGCGCCGATGAATCTTCAGCGGCCATGCTGGGCGAAGGCCTTCGGGCACTGGTCACAGCGGAACGGGCGCTCCCCGGTGTGGGTATTTCGGTGCTCCTTGAAGTTGCTGCACTTGTTGAAGGTTCGGGGGCAGAAGGTGCAGCGGTACAGCGGTCCTCGGCTGGTCGTGGTGGCGGTGGTGGTGGTGCTCTTCGGAGCAGCTTCCTTCGTTTCAGTTTCAGTGGCCACTGATAGCGGTTTTGCTAAAGTAGAAATCGGTGTGAATAAACAACAGTGTTGGGCCAGTTGTTTGAAAATAGAAACTTACCCATTTCAGAAGATGATAGCTGAGGGCTGCCAAGTTTTTGCTCATAATCGTCGTCATTTGTGTTAGTAGTGTCCTGAAGCGCAGCGACCTGATCATCTTGATCATCAAAGGGAAAAGTTGAAGTTGAAGTTTCAGTGTAAGCTGCTGCTGCTGCTGCCGATTCTGGCGATGGTGATGTTGGTGATGGCAGTGAACTTCCGCCGTCCTCCTCCTCTTCCTCCTCACCCTCTGTGTAGCCCAAATCAACGACTGTGCCCTCCTCCTCTTCTTCTTCTTTGGGGAACAAGACAACGGTTCCCTCATCGACGATGATGACTTCTACAAGTTCCTCCTCCACCTCCTCCTCCTCCTCGTCAGGAGCTGCTTCAACTTTGTAGCTACTCATGTTTAGTTGGTTGTTTACGGGAGTTGTTGTTGGCGGTAAAAAAGAGAAGGAAGAACTTGTCACTGAAAAACTGCTGCTGCTGCTGTTTACAAAAATTGCAGTCAAACTGTTTGCAGAGTCTTGGTGCCAGTAGTGATGTGTCAAGTGTAGAATGACGATTTACAGATATCAGAATCAGAATCGGTAGATTTGAAAAGATTTCTCCCCTAAAGAGAAGAACAACAAAAACAGCTGACACAGCTAGAGGCGCGACTGAGGCTCTCAGCCAGTGGCTCATGGCGGCAGGCAAAATTCTCAACAACAACAAACTGAAAGCGCCATCTGCTGGTTTTGCAAAAATACAAAGTTTTATTTTTGAAATGGCTATAAAAGCAGGTATCACAGAAAGTACAATGCTGTACAAATACAGGTATTGGTGGTTATAATGATGATGATGGTGATGATGACAAGTTGTTGGGGGTAACTTTGATGAACACTGGTGGTGGTCACTGTGACTGATTCGGCTGTTGAGGAGGAGAAGGAGAAGGATGAACATGTTGACGGTGGTGCTGGAGACCTTTACTCCATCTATACGCCTTCGGGCAGGCCGTACACTGGAAAGGCCGCTCGTCGGAGTGTATGCGAAGATGTCTTGTAAGGTGACCCTTTTGGGTGAATGCCATCGAGCAGACGGAGCAGGGGAACAACTTCCTCCGCTGAGGCGTCGGTGGTTCATTTGTGATGGTGGTAGTGGGGTTGGTGATGTTGTTCTCCCTGGGCGCAGCACCCTGAGCAGCACTATCATCAGCCTGTACAAAGACGGCGACAACACTGGGGTTCCTCTCCACTTCAGGTAGTACTTCTGTTGGTACCGATGGTATTGGGGTGGCTTCGCCGCCAGTGACCACCACTTCCACTTCCTCGTCCACTTCCGCCTCGGAGCTGACCACTTCTGCCGAACCATCATCATCAGCAGCAGCAGCAGCAGCAGCATCGCCGCTGCAGTGCGCCATTAGCCACTGCCATTGACCACCTCCTCCGGTTGCCCCTGCTGCTCCAGACCATGATGACCCATCCTGTGCCGGTGCTTCCGCAGGTCGACCAGCGAGGCGTACGCCTTCGGGCAGACCGTACACCGGTACGGCTTCTCCCCCGTGTGCGACCGAAGATGTCTTCTGAGGGTAAACGGTTTGGTGAAGCCCTTCCGGCAGCGGTCACACTGGAATGGCCGCTCCCGTGTGAGACCGAATGTGAACTGTCAGTTGACTCTGGTTGGTGAATGCCCTCGGGCACCGGTCACACTGGAAGGGCCGCTCCCCCGTGTGCCGTCGCATGTGCTCCACCAGGTGGCAGGAGGAGGTGAAGGCCTTCGAGCAGACGGAGCAGGGGAACTTCCGCCGCTGAGGCGGCCGCCCTGGCTCATTTGTGGTGGTGGTGGTAGTGGTGTTGGTGGTGGTGGTGATGTTCTCCGCAGCAGCAGCAGCATCGCCGTTGTTATGGAAGTACATGTGACGCTTTAGGTAGTCCAGCTTGGAGAAGGTTTTCGGACAGAACATGCACGGGTAGGGCCTTGGCCCCTTCTTCTCCTCCTCCTCGACGACGACGGCGGCGGCGGTTGTCCTTTGCTTGGCCTTGGTTGGTCTACTGCTGACTTCCATTTGCTGATCGTCTGCTAAACAGAAGGAAGTGTTAGAACTGAAGTACTCAAGTGGAGTTCTATTTTGAACCAGCAGAAGGAGAAAACACTTACCTGCAATTTCAGAAGAGGATTCTGGTGGTGATGGGGATGACAGTAAACGTTCATCATTCTCCTCCTCCTCATCTTCTGAGCCCGTGATAATGGTTCCCTCGCTGTCACTCTCACTCTTCACTTCCACTTTGTGGCGGCTCATGATGGTGATTTGGACTTGATCAGTTGATGATAGAAGTAATGATGGTACTGATGGAAAGCGATGCCGTATCACCGGCAGAATGCTCTACAGCGAGCTGTTGTTAATGGTGTTGGTGTTAATGGACGCCGAATACCGATTACCGATCTCGTTTAGAGTGATCAGCCCTAGCTAAGATGGCCCTCCTCTTCAGTGGCCGTTGCTGCTGTTGTTGTTGGCGGCTGCTGCTGCTGGCACCAAAACATTGAGCTTCGAAAACGGTTTTGAAGCGGCGGTGGCGGCCTCTGTCGCTGAAGAAAGGAAGCATTCGTGCTAGCGCGGCTTTTAAATCATTATTCATTTTTTCATTTTCTATCAACTCATGCTCTCCCTGCCTCTGACTGACTTTCACAGTCACTTGTGAAGGTAATAGAACGCTAAAAACCTGAAAAAAATTTAAATTGAGCAGAGGTGTGCCCCTGTTTTTATTTGACAATAAGAGTGTATACAAAATTACTTTTTCAAAATTTTAAAATATCAATTTTGCAGCTTTGTTTCACTAGCTGCTGCGGCTGTAGCTTATCATAGCTGATCCGATCCGGTCTGATCATGAGCTCCCTGATTTGATTCTGTAACTGTAATCAAATTGTCGACGTTGCCATTGACCTCACTCGACTGCTTCTCCTGCTGTTGCTGGCGGTGATGACTGAAGACAATAAATTGTTGGGGCGACTTTGAAACTGAAACGTCTACTGGGACTGGTTTGGCTGCTGATGCGAAGGAAGAGGAGGAGGATGGGCATGGTGACGGTGGTACTGGAGACCGCTACTGGAGGTGTATGCCTTAGGGTAGACCGTACACTGAAATGGCCGTTTTCCAGTGTGTGTACGAAGGTGAACTGTTAGGTTACCCTTTAGGGTGAATGCTTTTGGGCACTGGTCACACTGGAAAGGCCGTTGGCCGGTGTGGGTGCTAAGGTGAACTGTTAGGTTACTCTTTTGGGGGAATGCTTTCGAACAAACTGTACATCGGTACGGCCGTTCTCCGGTGTGTATGCGAAGATGATTTTTTAGGCTACCCTTTTGGGTGAATGCTTTCGAACAAACTGTACACTGGTACGGCCGCTCGCCACTGTGCGTGCGAAGATGTCTTGTTAGGTCACTCTTTTGGGTGAATGCTTTCGGGCAGACAGTACATCGGTACGGTCTCCTCCGTTCATTATCAGTGTCTCTCAGGTCATCAGTTTCAGTGGATTGATGCACAGCAACAGCAGTGGCAGCAGTGTTCACCACTGTACCTCCATTCACTGCTATTTCAGCCACTGCCACTGGTTGATCTGATAAAGTCATAACTGTTAGTGATTTTTGTGAGAATATTTTTATTGAAAAAAAACTTACCAGTTTCAGTCGACTGCTGATTGCCAAGTTGTTCAGCATTGTCCTGTACTGTAGTGTTCTGGGGTGCATTTGGATTATTGGTGGAAGCATCATTGGGGCGATTGGGAAGTGGTAAATGAGGAGGAGGAGAGGGATAATTGGGAAAAGGAGAGGGAGGTGTGGTGTGATAGACAAACTGCTCATTCAACTCCCTGTTTGTTAGAGCCAGTTCATCTTCATCTTCTTCTGGTGATGGCAGTAAATTTCCGCCCTCACCATCTTCTGCCTCCAAATCAACCGTTCCCTCATCTTCTGAACTCAGATCAATCGTGCCCTCATCGTCGCTGTTCACTTCTACAATCTCCTCGTTGGCAGGAGCTGCTTCAACTCGGTGGCTCATGTTGTGCTTTGCTGAAGTTGTTGATGATGAGGATGAGGATGATGACGATAAATTGGGAGAGGAAAGAAATTGGCTTAGCAGAGAACTGCTGTGTTTGCAAAGTGCTGGCAGTGTTAGTGGGTAGAAAACGGGTAGAGATTCAGCTAAAACAGACAGTGAACCGTAGCAGCCATTTTTGCAGTTGTTGTTATTTTTTGCCTGTTAAGGCATCAGAGGCTCAGTGTGGAGCTTGTTGCTGGGGCTCACTGCTTCCCACGCTCGATCGCTCTCTGTCTCTCTCTCTTCCCTCAGAGGGAATCCCTTTCCTTTTTCTCGTAGATAGCGACCCTAGCGGCAAGAGCCACAGTCTGCAGTGGTTGGGGTAAACAGCAGCAGCAGCAGCAGCGTTTGGCCCACTAAGAGGAGAGAGAAGAACGAGAATCCTCTCCATTACCTTGGTGTGGAGTCTAATCAACTGCCACAGTTTAAAGGTATTGTTTCTGCTGCTGAAGAATGTTTTTATTGTCAATTTTTGTACACTTCTTTGACTGGTTTGGTGACAAGAAAAGGGATTGGATAGCATGTAAGTGCTAGCAGTCAGTGTCCCAAAGTTAAGGAGGTAAGGGAAGGGGGAAGAGAACACACCAAGTGAAGGGACTGGCTGACTTTTACAGTCACTTCTGAAGGTAATAGAGCGCAAAAAACCCCAAAAAAGAATCCTTCATAATTGAGCACAGGTGTTTGATAATTATTTTAATTGACAATTAGAGTGTATGTACAAAGCTAATGTTTTTTTTTGAGAAACTTTCACAAACTCAGTTCGGCAGGTTTGTTTTGTTTCACCAACAGCTGCTGTAGCCTATCATAGCTGATCTGATCCGAGATCTGATCATGAACTCTCCGATTTTACCACAGTAGTCAGAGAGTCGCCGTTGCCATTGACCTGCTCCAGCTGCCCCAGCTCCATCTCCGGAAGATGACCCTTCCTCAGGCGGTGCTTCCGCAGGTCGACCAGCGAGGCGTACGCCTTCGGGCAGACCGTACAGCGGTACGGCTTCTCCCCCGTGTGCGTCCGAAGATGTCTTCTCAGGTCATAGGATTTGGTGAAGCCCTTCTGGCAGCGGTCACACTGGAAGGGCCGCTCCCCCGTGTGCCGTCGCATGTGCTCCCTCAGGTGGCTGGAGGAGATAAAGGCCTTCGAGCAGACGGAGCAGATGAACTTCTTCTTCCGCTGAGGCGGCCGCCGTGGCCGCTCACTTGTTGTTGTGGTGGTAGTGGTGTTGGTGTTGGTGGTGATGTTCTCCTTAGCAGCAGCAGCAGCATCGCCGTTGTTGCTGCGTGCCGCAAGGAGGAGAGTCATTGGACTGCCATTGACCTCCTCCTTCTGCTGCCCCTCCTGCCCCTGCCCCATCTCCGGAAGATGACCCACTCTCAGGCGGTGCTTCCGCAGGTCGGCCAGCGAGGCGTAGGCCTTCGGGCAGACGATACACCGGTGCGGCCTCTCCCCGGTGTGCGACCGGGTGTGCGCCTTCATGCTGCTGATGTGGGCGAAGCGCTTCGGGCAGAAGCCGCACTGGTAGGGCAGCTCCCCGCTGTGAATGCGGTAGTGGGCGGTGAGGTGGACCTTCTGCGCGAAGGCCTTCGGACAGACCGGGCACTGGTGGGGCCGGCGGTGGTGGTGGTGGCCGCTGTGGGTGATCAGGTGCTTCTGAGGTTGCTCTTCGCGGTGAAGGCCAGCGGACAGCTGGGGCACTGGTGGGGCCGGGGCCGGGGCTCGCCGCCGCCGCCGCCCCGCCGGTCTCCTCGCTCGCACTGTGCGCCCTCTGGCGGTGGCGCGTCAGCGAGCTCGGCTCGGTGAAGGCCCGGGCGCACTGGTCGCAGTGGTAGGGCCGGTCGGTGGAGGCGTGGACGTAGAGGTGACGGGTCAGGTCGCCGCGTTTGGTGAAGGCCTTCGGGCAGGCCTGGCACTGGAAGGGCCGCTTTTGGGTGTGAGTTTTCATATGCCTCGCTAGATGACTGGGGTCGGGGAGGGCCTTCGTGCAGACGGAGCAGATGAAGGTCCGCGGGGGCGCACTTTGAGCATTATCATCAGCCTGTACAAAGACAGCGGTACAAATAGTGTTCGTCTCAGCCTTGCTACTCGCTACTGCTTCCGGTGATACTGCTGCTGCTGCTGTGCTTTCGCCACCAGTGACCACTTCCGCTTCCTCGTCCACTTCCGTTTCGGAGCTGACCCTTCTGCCGAACCATTCATCATCATCATCAGCAGCAGCCAGCGACGTTGCTGTGTGCCTCAAGGAGAGCCAACAGACTGTCATTGATCTTATCCGGCGGCTGTCCCTCCTGCTCCGGATCACGATGACCCACTCTGAGCCGGTGCTTCTTCAGGTCGACCAGCGAGGCGTACGCCTTCGGGCAGACCGTACACCGGTACGGCTTCTCCCCCGTGTGTGTCCGAAGATGTCTCCTGAGGTCATAGGATTTGGTGAAGCCCTTCCGACAGTGGTCACACTGAAAGGGCCGATCGCCGGAGTGGGTGAGGGCGTGGCGGGCGAGCTGGTCGCTCTCGGCAAAGGCCTTCGGACAGTCGGAGCACTGGTAGGCCGGCGGCTGCTGTGCGTGAGAAGAAGGTGTCGCTTTAGGGTAGTGCCCTTGGTGAAGGTCTTCAGGCAGATGGGGCAGTGGAAGGGCCGCTCCCCCGTATGAGTCCGCATGTGGTCCCCCAGGTGGCTGGAGTAGGCGAAGGCCTTCGAGCAGACGGAGCAGATGAACTTCCGCGGCCGCCGAGGCTCATTTGTTGTTGTTGTTGTGGTTTCGTTGGTGTTGGTAATGTTCGTCTTCGGCGCATCCTGAGCATTATAATCACTGGCGTTCCTCTCTGCTTTACTACTCGCTACTGCTTCCGGTGGTACTGCTGCTGCTGCTGTGTTTTGGCCGCCAGTGACCACCACTTCTGCTTCCAATTCCGCTTCGGAGCTGACCATTTCTACCGAACCATCATCATCATCATCAGCAGCAGCATCGCCGTGAGCCGTGATTGGACTGCCATTGACCCCCTCACTCGCCGGTTGCCCCTCCTCCAGCTCCTCCCCCTGCTGCCCCTGCCCCTGCTCCGGACCATCATGATGCCCCGCCCAGAGGTGTGCTTCCGCAGGTCGACCAGCGAGGCGTACCGCTTCGGGCAGACGGTGCACGCAAATGCCCGTTCGGCGGAGTGCGTCAGCAGGTGTCGCCTGAGGTCGCCCTTCCGGTGGAAGGCCTTCCCGCACCGGTCACACCGGAACGGTCGCTCGCCATTGGAGTGGCGGTGGCGAATGTGGCGGGCGAGAGTGGCGGACTGGGTGAAGGACATCGAGCAGGAGGGGCACTGGTGGGGCCGGGTGGCGCTGTGGGTCAGAAGGTGACGCTTCAGGTCGCTCTGACTGGTGAAGGCTTTTGGGCAGACGGAGCACTGGTGGGAGCGGCGGTCAGCAACGTCGGCGGTGCTGTGGACGCCCAGGTGCCGCCTCAGGCTGCTCCCTCTGGTGAAGGTCTTCAGGCAGAGGTGGCAGTGGAAGGGCCGCTCCCCGGAATGTCGGCGCATGTGCTCCTCCAGGTGGCTGGGGTAGTTGAAGGTCATCGAGCAGACGGAGCAGATGTAGGTCCGGGGCTCTGTCTGTGGGTCATTTGTAGTGGTGGTGGTGGTTGTCGTGGTGGTAGCAGTGGTGGTAGTGGTGATGTTCCTCGGCGCACCCTGAGCATTATCATCAACCTGTACAAAGACAAGGACAACACTGGGGTTTCTTTCTACCGCCGGTAGTACCGTTGGTTCCGGTGGTACTGCTGCTGCTGCTGTGCTTTCAGTGCCGCCAGTGATCGTCTTAGCTTCCACTTCCGCCTCGGGGCTGGCCGCTTCTTCCGAACCATCAGCAACAGCATCAACAGCAGCAGCTGTGCCGTTTTTATGCGCCGCCAGGTGCGCCATCAGACTGCTCCGGTGGGTGAACCGCTTCGGGCAGATCGTACACCGGAAGGGCCGCTCCCCGGAGTGAATGCGATAGTGGGCCTTGAGGTTGCTCTTCTGGTAGTAGGACTTTGGGCACTTGGTGCACTTGTACGCCGGCTGGCCTGTGTGGGTGCGCAGGTGATCCGTCAGGTTGCTGGAGATGGTGAAGGACTTCGAGCAGACCGTGCACTGGTACGGCCTCTCCCCGGTATGAGTCCGAACGTGCTTCGTCAGGTCGCTTAGCTTGGAGAAGGTCTTCGGGCAGAACATGCACGGGTAGGGCAGTGGTCCCTTCACGGCGGCTGTTTTCCTCTTTCTTTTGGCCTTAGGTCTACTGCTGACTACCATTTGCTGATCATCTGCTAAACAGAAGGAAGTGTTAGAGAAGTGGTGCTGAAGTTGTGGTGGAGTTCTATTTTCAGATTGACAACAGAAGAAAACACTTACCGGCAGTTTTAGAAGAGGATTCTGGTGGTGATGGTGATGGTAATGGTAGTAAACGTTCATTCTCCTCTTTCTCCTCCTCATCTTCAGAGCTCATGATAATGGTCTCCTCGCTGTCACTCTCACTCTTCACTTCCACTTTGAGGCGACTCATGATGGACTTGATTTGGACTTGGTCAGTTGATGATGGAAGTGATGATGGTACTGAAGGAGGAAAGCGATGCCGTATCACCGGCAGAATGCTCCGCAGCGAGCTGTTGTTGGTTGGTTGGTTGGTTGTGATGTTACTGGGACGCCGAATACCGATTACCGATCTCGATTAGAGTGATCGGCTCTAGCTAATCCCTGGCCCTCCTCTTCGGTGACCGTTATTGTTGTTGACTTCTGTTGGCACCAAAACATTGAGCTTGGAAGTGCGCCAGTGGCGCCCTCTGCCGCTGAAGAAAGGAAGCATTTGTGCTAGCGCGGCTTTTAAATCACTACCTGTTGTTGCTGTTGTTGCTGTAGGTGAGGCGGATCGCGGTAGAAGAAAGAAGTACAGGGATGACGTGTTGACATTATCTCCCGTCGCAGGTAGACTCAGCAGATCACTCTATAGCCAATTAATATGACCCCTCTGGCTGCTACCGTCGGTGCACTATTTTGTGCTGCTGATTTTAAGCCAGTTTTTAGAGTGTGAAAGGCGATCACCGTACTCTGTCGCTTTGAATGTAAACAACTTAATAGGCAAACATTGTGATACAAGTGTCATTTTTGTACGGGGTATTGGTAAACAGGGTTTAGAAGGAGAAGGTGTACTTTCTTGGCAACTAGTGCTCACGCTGGTCGATTCAGTTGTTGTTGTTGTTGTTTTTGCGTTGCAACAGAACATAGGAGAAGCGACTGAGGTGTGGTGTGATGGACAAACTGCTCATCAAATTGTCTTTGCGTCAGTGCTTCTTCTTCTTCCTCCTCTTCATCATATTCATCTTCTTCATCCCCAGACGAAGTCAGGTCAATCGTTCCCTCATCGTCCGAGTCCAAGTCAATTGTGCCCTCATCGTCACTGATGACAATCAGTTCGGGCTCAGGTCGTTTCGGTTCGGCTCGGTCACTCATTTTGCGGTACTTGCGGGGTACTTTACAACCGGGTGGTTGCTTTCTTCTAGTTGAAGTGCTATAGTGGTTGGCAATGGCTGCGCGCTGCTGGTATCGCCGCTGTGTAGCCGCGAAAGAAGTGATGTGCTATATAGCTTCAATGGCGGCGGGACAGCTGTAGTTCTCTCTCTCCCTCTCTCTCTCTCTCTCTCTCTCTCTCCTCTCTCCCCTCTCTTCTCTCTCTCTCTCTCTCTCTCGTTTTATAAGAGCTCGTGATGATGTTCGTAGTGCCGCATGTTGGGGGCCCTCTTCAGCTTACTCTCAGCCAATGCCACTACCCGAAACAACACCACACAATCACTGAGTCTGTGAATGAATGAGTGGAGGGCGCGGGAAATGGCTGAAACGTACGCACATGTTCCGCCGTCTTCCAGTAGAACTGTAGTTCCATTCCCTCCACTTTGTCGCCATACTAGTAGTAGTTGTGCGCCGCTAACTAAACCAACGCGTACTACCCACAGATGCTGTTACGCAGATGCTGCTGGGTTTAGCTAATCGATCACTAGTCGATGTGTACAGTTTCACATAAATCTTTTCATTGCCGCCTAAGCTTGGCAGTTTTTCTCTTCCTTTCGCTGTAGTCCTTCCTCTCTTAGCGACTAAAGCAAAGGAAGTTTTTGTTTTCATAGTCGTGCCTCACTGTCCCCTAGTGTTTTGCCCCCTCCCCCCTTCCCCCCTATTAGCTGTCCCTCCACTGCGGCGACCATCTGTGCCCAGTTGTGTCGGCTGCTTCGGCTAACTGCTTTTGGCAGATTTATGGAGACAAATCACCCACTACTTTGGCCAGCACTTGTTGCGTGGTTGCACACTACAGTGTGTCCACTGAACTCATGTTTTTGGGGCCAAACTGCCTGCACACATTTCTGCTTTGAATGTTTACAAATGTTTAATGTTGACAATGTTAAAGTCTCTGATGTTACAAGTGTGGTGGCTGAGTTCTCTGCTGTTGCTGGAACGATCTATCTCGAATGATGAGCACAAAGAAAATGCATGTGATAAATGGTGGTGAACAGAGTGGCAGACTGGGTGACCGACTGGTGGTGTGTTGTGTGTGTTTACAAGAGAATCGGGTCTTATGTAGTGGTAAAAGAAAGAAAGAAAAAGAGAAAGAGTGTGACAAGTTATGTGACAAGTTAGGTGGTAAGTAAAAGTATGAACTGCTGTGTATGAACTGCTTGTGAAGTGTCGGTGCTGCAGTGCTGCTGGAACTAGCTTACTCTGATTCGGAATCCGAGCCCAGGTCTATTACTAGATTTGACTGGGATTCTGAATCTGATTCGGTTTCGGGTTCCAACTGCTGCTGCTGCTGCTGATTCTGCTGCTCATATTGCTGCTGATTCTGCTGCTCATATTGCTGCTGATTCTGCTGCTCATATTGCTGCTGATTCTGTTGCTGATTCTGCTGCTGAATCTGAATCTGCTGCTGCTGAAAAAGAAGAGGGTGAGCAGCCTTAAAATGAACCAGGAGAGCGCTACTGGAGGTGTATGTCTTCGGGCAGACATTACACCGGTAAGGCCGCTCTCCGGTGTGAAGGCGAACATGTGTTGTCAGGACACCCTTTTGGGTGAATCGTCTACCGCAGTATTCACACTGGTACGGCTTCTCTTTGGTGTGTGTGCGCACGTGAGCTTCCAGTTGACATTTGTAGGAGAAGGTTTTCCCGCAAAAGGTACATTGGCGTGTCACTCGACGACGCCCTCGGCCTTCTCTTTGGTTGGAAGTTCTCTGAGCAACTGTGGCGGCATCAGCAGCGGCAGTGTTCATTCCCGAGCCTCCATGATGAAGTGTTTCAGCCACTGCCACTTGATCTACTAAAGGGAAAACTGTTAGCAACTGTTTATTGGTGAAAAAGCATTTCTACTGAAAAAACCTGCTGCTGCGGATCCCGAGCCGCCATGACGAAGATTCGCCGAAGTTCCAGCCACTGGCCGATCTGCCAGAAAAACAGAAATTAGTGAATACAGAATTGAGCCCTTTTATTCTTTTCATTGAAATGCAGACTCACCTAGATCAGCAAACACCTGATGAGTAGTGCGAAGCTGTTCATTGACAAAGTTGGCGTAGTCAACAGTGGTGATCTGCGGCCGTGGTCGACGTGGCTCACGTGGCTCGGTGTTGCTGACGTCCCTCGGTGTTGTCTGAGCCACGTGATCAAGTGCCGCAATTCGAAGAACTCGCTGATCTGCAAACAAAACCCCGAAATTAGTGAAACAGAATTGAGCCAGTTTTATTTTTTCTTATTGAAAGGTAGACACTTACCATGTTCAGCAAACACCTGATGATGATGATGATGAGGATGATGATTGCGAATCACTTGTTGATTGACAGTGTCGACGTAGTAGTCATCATTGGCAGCAGTAGTGTTCTGAGGCGCACTGTTCTGATCATTGCGATTCAGATGGACTGGAAGGATGGGGAGTTGTGCCTGCCTCACAGTAGAAGGAAATTCGTAACGATCCATTTTCAGAAGAGGAAGCATAAGAAACGAGGGAGAAAGATGATCCAGGGCGAGTGGTTGCTGCTGCTCTTCGGCTGGTGACGGACAGCGAGCCGACACCTGTGTTTCCTGACGGGCTCAAATTAACGAGTGCCCGATTGGGAGGTTTCGGTCCGTTTTGACGATTCATGATCGGTGGTGGTGGTGGTGGTGGTACGGTTGCGGTAACCAATTCGCAATGTTCGGTTTTCAATTGGCAGACGTAGTCGATGCTGAAATCGAGTGCTGCTGAAGTCGAGTGTGCCGTGCAAGAAGGAAGAGTGCTCGATGCGCGCTGCCTGTTGCCTTTTTGTGCTCTCTCTCCCTCTTTCCCTCTCTCTCTCGCTGCTTGAAAAGTACGCAGTTTGCGCTGTGCTGTACTGTGCTGTGCTTTCATGTAATGGGCAACCCTCAACTTTCAGTAGAATGTCAGCCAGCACGACTGTGTGGAAGAAGAGAGAGAGAGAGAGAGAGAGGAGTGAGTGTGGATTGCCTGGTGGTGGCTGTTCTCGTCCGTCGTCATTACCACAGACAGACAAACAGACAGACAGACAGTCAGTGTGTACTTTGTCCCCAGTTAATTACTGTTTTGCTGGCGAACATTTAGATGACTCATTGGAGTGAGCCTTTTTCAGTTCCCCACCTGGGCAGTGTGGCCACACTTGTAGGCAGCCGCCGATCATTTTTCGGTTTGTGGTGTGCGAAGTTTGTATTCGCCTAAGAGGGCACAGTTCTAATCACTGTCACTCACTCGACTCATTTTGAAACTATATTGCCTCAGACTCATTTCGCTTTTTTGGGTTTTATTAAATGTTTATAATGAGTACCACAACAAAGTCTTAGGTTACAGGCAATGTTTACCGGTGTTTGGGGCGGTTTTAGAACTGCTGCTGCTGCTCCTGCTGCTCCTGCCCGGCGAGTTGTTGCTGTTGCTGGTTGTTGTTGTTGTTGTTGTGCTTGGCTCGCTTATGTCGTTTGACCGATCCCTGGTGGCTGTACCGCTTGCCGCACAGCTCACAGCCAAAGGGCAAGGGCGGCCTGTCGACGTGCACCCGCACCAGGTGCCCCAGCAGGTCGCCCTCCTGGGCGAAGGAGGCGAAGCACCGGTGACAGTTGAAGGGCCGGGGAGTGGTGGAGGACCGCAGGTGCTGCTGCTGCTGCTGCTGCTGCTGGAGGTGCCACTGGTGGTAGTGGAAGACCTTCCCGCAGACCGAGCACGGAAGCACCAAAATGGCGGAGTGCGAGGTGAGCATGTGCGAGCGCAGGCTGCTGCTTTGGGTGAACGTCGACGGGCACACCCGGCAGTGGAACGTCGCCCGACTGTTGCCAGCATTGGGCAGAGGCGGTCTCTGATTGGCCACATCATCATTGTTGGCGACCGTGGTCGATGGATGTTGAGAAGTTTCGACAGCAGCAGCAGCAGCAGCAGCAGCAGTTGACTGCTGATCTGCCAAAGCTATGCCTGTAATGGTTAGGAAGTGGTAGTTGTTGATGTTGTAAATAAAGAGGGTCGTTACTGAAGGAGATAAAGACTTACCTGTTCCAGTGGTCTGATTGCTGACCAGTTGTGTTGCTGCTGTCATGGGGAGATAGTAGAAGAGATGGTAACAGTGGTGGTGGTGAGAGTGCTGGTCAGCACCAGCAGCAGCAGCAGCAGTGCTCTGAGTTGGTTCGCCACTTCGAAAATTATCAGCAGTTGGAAGGCTCAGAAGCGCCGAAGAGTGAGCACTTCGGCGTGAGGACCGATGTGATAAATCAAGCGGAAGCTCCGGAGCGAATTCATCTTTTCCTTCATAAGAAAAGTAAGAAGAAGGCAAAAAAGAGGATGAGGAAAATGAGCTGCCAGAGTGAGCTGGGAGTGGTTCTGCTGCTGTGCCTGGCAGCCATAGTAGTGAGTGGCCATTCGGCCATGAAAGTTCGGATCGCCATAGTAGTTCATTTTTGTTGGAACAGCAATTCTTCTCCTACTTCTAGTTGGAAACGGGCGGTAGTAGTTCTGGTCGCTGAAGTGGCTGCCACCAAAGGAAACTAGCAGCTAGACATGCGGCACGCGGGAAGACTGTTGCTCTTTTCTGTCCTCTTTCTCTCTCTCTTCTCTCTCTCTCTCTTCCTCTCAAAGAGCTCGTGATGATGCAAAGTGCCGTATGGTACATGCTACCATCCTCTCCCACCAGCTACAGCCAATGCCACTGCCACAGAAACCGCTACCACCACCGCCACTACCTCCACCACTGAATCCGTGGTCGGAAATACCTGACCAATGCAGACCACACGCACACACAACATACACACATTTTGTTTCCATCCGGTGCTCCCCTTCTTCTTCTTCTCCGTATATTCTCCCTCTTCCGAGCGTTGTCCGAGTGTACACAGAACCGAGTGTCCCCTTCATCTCCTAGGAAAGTTCTGCGGAAGAGTTCTCTTCCGCTTTTTCGCGTAATTCCCTCCTCCTCCCCCTCCTCACTTGGCCTTGTTCTCACATCGCCTTGCTTCATTGCTGAGGCATTGAGGCACTCACTCAAACACTTTCCCACAGTGTTTTGCCGCCAAATTAGCTCTGGCCCTATATATATTGCGACAATCTCTGCACAGTTGTGTGCTGCTGCTTTTGGCTGATTTTGGCAGATTTATGGGGACAAAAATACCTCATCCATAACTTTGGCCATGTGCACACTGCACAGCTCTGTCCACTCATTTTAGGACTAAATAGCCCTCATACAATTTTTTATTGCACAAAAATGTTGACAACAAAAATACCTTATCCGGTACAAGCAATAATTAACTGGTTTTGGGGTAGACTTTCTAAAAGGTGAACTGAACCGAGTGCCACACTCCTCACAGTGAAACTTCGCTTTTTCTGGTGGTTCACCAGGGATGGTGAACTTTTCGGTGAAATTTTAGAGTGTGCATCCACTGAAACCTCTTCTGGCACGTTTCGCACTTGAATCGCCAGCTGTGCTGGCCCTTGAAAGCTCGAAGGTGACCCTGCAGGTCGCCCTTGGTGGAGAAGCCCTCCTGGCAGTGATCACAGCGGTACCGGTGCTCACCGTGATCAATGTGCTCCAGACTGAGGTGCTTGTACAGCCAGCTCTTTGTGGCGTACTCATTTGGGCACAGGTCACACCGGTAAAGATGGGGCCGCCACCGCTGCTCGCTTGTGGTGGTGTTGTTTTCTGTCTTCAGGTTCTGATTCTTGGTTTATTCGTAGTTCTGGTTTTGAGTTTAGGCCTGGATCTAGTTCTGCTTCTGCTTCTGCTTTGAGATCTGATTCTGATTCTGACTGCTGTTGTTGCTGCTGCTTTTGGAACTGGTTGGGCGTTTGAAGTATGGCGGTAAAAGTGGCGGGTGAATAAGAAGAAAGAAGAGGAATGCGACTCCTTGATGTGCCTTATCAGCGTGGAACGGCGCGCAAAGGCACTCGAGCACTGGTTGCACTGATGCGGCCGCTCGCTGATATGCACCAATCGGTGGCCCATGTACTGGGCAAAGTCGGCAAAGTCGTGCTTGGGGCAGAAGTCGCATCGGTAAAGTCGGGTGATTTTGTGGTGTTGCTCTTTCTCCCTCTTCCTCTTCTTTCTAGCTTTGTTTGTTGTTGTGGTTGTTCGGATCACAGCGGTTCCAGAAACAGCAGCAGCAGCAGTAGATGATTGGAATTCAGTTTCAACGACCATCATTGGATGATCATCGTCGTCGTCGTCGTTCACAACAATGTCTGATAGCTGAAAACACTGCTTTTTAAGAGGAGTTAAAAATCGTTTGTTTCCCCATCATCGGCATTGGCAGACAATGCAGGGCAGTTGTTTCTGGCGGTAGTAGTCGGTAGCTTCTCTGCGGACTCCTTCACCGACTTGATGTACGTTTGCTTTTTATTGAAGACGACAGTTTCTGGCGACGGTTGATTTGATCTCGGGGTCACCAGCGGCTCAATGTGCGTGCAGTAGTGCATCAGGTTGGGAACGCAAGGTTCTCCGCAGTAGGGACACTGAAGTGAAGATTTGGCCGTTGATGCTGATGATAATGAGGGTAAAAATGAGAGGGGTGATATTGAGGATGCTGAAGAGAGTGATGGTGATGCTGCTGAAAACGGAGAAGACGGCAGTGGTCGCCGTAGTTTGGAGAGTTGCACCTCTTTCTCCTTTTCTCGTTCAAGTTTCTGAAACGCTTTAATCAGAGAGGGGTCCCAGGTCGGGGTGAGCAGCAGCTGTTGGAGTGTTCTAGTCGCTGAGGTGATCCTTTTCTCAACATGTTGACACTGGTGCAGCTCTCGAGGCGAGAGATGTGCCCGGCAGTAGGGGCACTGGTGGCTATTGTGGTGATGCATCGTGATCACCTGATCTAAAGTAAGAAAGAAAGGGGTTGCTTAGAACAAATGAAAAAACTGATTGCAAAAGTTGAAGGCAACTTGGAGTGTTTGTGTTCAGTGCACGGCACCAGTGAGTTTTGTGCGCCAAGAGTGCTCGTCCAATTTTGTTTTTCTTTCCCTTGTTGTTTTGGTCTCTCTCTCCTTTCTTCACAACACATATAGCAGCTCTTTTGGGCACGGAGACTGTCTGTTCATGGGCTTGTGGCTGTCTGTTACTGTTTGCGGGCTGCCTGGCTGCCTGGCTGGCTGGCTGCTTGGAAGCACCTAGATCTCTCTTCTTCTCTCCATTCAGTAAAGCACACAAACACACAGACACAGACACAGACACAGCCACAAACATCACTTAAAAGAGCACCCCTCTGAAAAAGACCACTCTGTGGTTCTTGCTAACGGGGGCCTGACTGTCTGCCTGTCTGACTGTCTGGCTGAAACGTCAATGAAACGGCAAGTCAATGAGAGAGCGAGAGAAAGTGGCACTTTGCTTTCCCTTTGCTGGTGCCCCAGCTTGCAGAGAAGCTCCCCCACAGCAGCTGCAAATGACATTCTTTGCATCACCAGAAAAGGACCAGAAATCATCACCTTTTGTGAACGCTTTTAATTACACCCTTTTTTATTTACACTCTTTTATTTACACATTTAATTTACAATTGAAAAAAGAAAAAAGGGTTTTATCTGCAGAATTTGAAAAATCACTGGTCACTAAATACCGTGGTAGTAGTGCTCACCGCTACTGGCGCGCACTTGTTACCATTGCTTTTTTGGAGAAGGAGCTGTTTCCTTGCACCAGCCCCTTCTCCTTCTCCTTCTCCCTCTTCACCTTCTTCAGCAGTAGAAACTTCGCAGTTCCCTTTGCAATGGCGTCCACCATCAACGAGAAGACATTGTTGGCCGCCTGCTTCCTGTGCGCCTCCTCAAGGTGACTCTGAAGGTCGTCGATGAAGATGAAGTAGACGGCGGAGACGCTTGCTCAGGACAGAGCGGACAGGCAGTTGGCCGAATATTTTTGTGCCCGTTTTGGAGGTGCTCCTTGAGGCGCTGCTCGCCGTTGAAGCGCTGATAGCAGGCGGGGCAGTTCAGGGGGATGATTTTCGGTAGAAGAAGAGGAGGAAGTCCTTCTGATGTGGTCGATTCCTCATTTGGGTGCATCTTTTGCAGATGGACCTTCAGATAGGAGGCCTGGGCAAAGGTGCCCAGGCAGTGCGGGCACTGGTTGCAATTGCCATTGTCAGACTGCTGATGATGGTGGAACAGCCGCTGGTGCTTGGCGAGGTTTCGCGCTCGCCTGTAGCTCTTCAGGCACTGGTCGCACCGGTGGTTGGAAGGACTTGCACTTCCGCAATGGCACTCCTTGATGTGCTCCTTTAGGGTGGAGAGGCGAGAGAAGGACTTTCGCACTGCTTGCACTGGTGACGGAGTTCTCTAACGTGAACTGGAAGGTGCAGCTGGTACTCGGAGTGATAGGCGAAGCTTTTTGGGCAGTGCTCGCACTTGACCTTCTTTTCGGGTTTTGGTTTTGGTTTTGATTTTGATTTTGATTTTGATTGTTTTGTTTTGATTTGGTAATTTTGGTTTCGGGCTCTTTTGTTGTAGCTGAAGTTGCTGCTGCTGCTAGGGCTGGTGTTTCTTTTGTGACTGCTGCTGCTGCTAGCTGAACAAAACTGTTATTATTCTCATCAGCAGCGCATCAGAAACGGTGGAGAGCTGCACCGCAAAAGTCTGCGTCACTTCACTGAGAATGTCGCCGTTCATTTTAGAAACGAGTAATTGGAAACTTTGTTGAAAGCAGAGCTACTCGATGTTAATTTTTGGTCATTTAAAGTTTTAATCTGATTAGCAATCAAATCAGGAGCACTGTCACACACACACACTGCTGTACAACTGAAGACCAAGCGTAGCGTAGCGGCACTTTCGATGCGGCGCAGCAAACCGTGGTGGTGGTGCTTCGAATCACTTGACTCGCGAGACTCACTGTGCACAGTGAATGGAATGGAATGGGCTCCTGCAGGCTGGAAAGTATACTCCACTGTGTATTCCGTACAGCCTGTGGCCAGTCGGCAACAACGTGTGTGACGCATGCCGTTGTTGGGCAATGCGCGCCGGGCATGGCTACACATTCGCATTCAGGAGAGTAACTTTCGCTTCTTTCCTCTCTCTCTCTCTCTCTCTCTCTCTCACTCTCCAACTCGCTAACGCACTCGCCTACATTGTCGGCCTACTGTAACAGCCTACTGTGCGAGCCACCGCCGCCGAATGTGTGGCCAGTCAGAAAGTGCTGAAAGTAGAAACCTGTTTGATCAGCACAGTAGGATCACACAACACAACATAGGAGCACAACATAGGAGCACAACCAACAGCAGCAGCAGCAGCACCTAATTTTGCTGTGAAAAGAGAGTAATGAAAGCGGCGGGAAAGTGCTGCTTTCTGCTGCTTTCCATAGCGGCCATCTATCTCATCCTTTTCGAATCATTTTAATTTAGAATCATCCTGAAAGAATAAAACAAATTGATTTGACATTTGATATAAAGGTTCTTTCAAGGGCAAAGGTAAAACAGGCGCTTTTATGAATTAGTTTTAAGGAGTGGGATCTGAAAAGTGATCAGTCCGAAGCTTGCACCAGCGAGACTAGCGGCACTAAAATGTAGTGCTTTCCAGTGTGGAAGTCATTGTTGTCCTTCAGGTGCATCTCCTTGTGCTGGAAGCTGGGATCAGGCAGGGCGACGTAGGGAACGTCCACATTAAACTTCACCATCTTTCGAATGTTAAGTGGCAGCATAATTTGCTCCACTGTCGGCAGCGGGAGTTCGGGCACGTCTAGCACTTCGATTTCATCATCATCGTCTTCTTTTTCCTCTTCCTTTTGAACTTCTTTGTCCTCTTCCTCAACTTCTTCTTCCTCCGTTTCCTTTGGTGCAACACCTGCTGCCCGAATTTCCTTCTTAAACTTCGCCTTTACATTTTCCAGCTCCAGCTTGTGCACATCTTCTTTGTCCACCTCAGGCTTCTCCTCCTCTTCAACGAAGATGTCCTGAAGAGGAGGAGACTTTGCTCCACGAGGAAGGCAGCTGTGCTCCTCCAGAAGGGCCTGAGTGCCGCAGGTGCCGCAACGGGTGCACCGGAAACGGGCGCCATTCGCTCGCTGTCGGCGAGCCTCCTCCACCGCCTCGTTTTCCATGGCCTCGTGGTAGGCCTCTTCGAAGTCGGCGTCACCACCCTGGCCACCACCCTGGTCTTCATCTTCTTCATCATCCTCCTCGATGCCATTCGCAATGGACTTGCTGATCATCTCCAGCACCTCGGTCTCCTGTCGAATTCCGTGCTGCTGGCGGATGTGTCGGTACAGCAGCAGCGGGGTGATGAAGGCCGGCGAGATGATGGTGCCCTTGCTTCCGGTGGAGGTGGGGGTGATGGAGGTGGTGATGGCGGTGGTGATGGTGTGCCACTGTCCTTCTCTTCCACCCGTTCACATCCGCTGCAGCACATCACCACGCGCTGCAGTGAGCCATGTGCCTTCAGGTGCTGTCGAAGCGCCTGAACTGAGCTGAGCTTGGTGGTGGTCATGCTCATTGGACAGACTGGGCACTCGTAAGATGTTGGAGATTTCTTCTGGTGCTGCTGCTCCATCGTTGTCAGAAGTTTCAGTTTTGAGTAACAGACTTTGAAGATCTTTGAGGTTCGTTGAAACGTTTAGATGATCACAAGAGAGAGAGAGAAGAGAAAAAGTCGTTTGAGAAAATTGTGTTGCCGTTTTGATTCTGCTGTGCTGCTGCGCTGTTGGCTTTTGGCTCGGTGCTGCTCAGGGAAACACATGTGCTCAAGCAGTTGTTGCTGCTGCTGCTGCTGCTGTCGCCATGTGGTGACTCGATTTGCACACACACACACACACACGCAGTGTTTCACGAGAACAAAGGGCCCACTTTTCCCCATTCACTTTCTTTGCCACTTCTCACAGCCTTTCTTTCACTCTCTGTGTCCCCTGTCTTTGGCTACACTGCCTGGAGGCTGCCGACCCCAGCAGGGCAGTGTAGCAGTAGTGGTAGTAGTAGAAGTGGGGGCAAACCTGTTTTCTCTAGCGTTTCGCTGTCGTTTGAAAGGAGACAGAAACAGGCGGGAAACACTGTCTGTTCCTCTATTCTCTCGCTTTTTGGAGTTTTTTACTTTTTTTTGAAGCACACTTGAAACGTTTTATAACTTGGCAAAAATGGGCTTTGGCAAAAATGGTTTTGGGAAAACAACATGAAAAGTTCGTTGATAAGGTAGGGTAGGGTACTTTAGCGTTGCATGTTGATCACGCCGTAGTTGTTGATCGTCAGCTGAACGGGCTGTGTGGGCGGCTGCTGCATGGGTAGCTGTGGTGGTGGTGGTGGTGCTTGATAATAAGAAGCTGGGAAGTAAGGACTAGGATAGCCCGGCTGATAAGGAGTAGGATAATAAGGATTGGGGTAGTAGGGAATGCCTGCAGGAGGAGGAAACGGTTGATAAGGAGGCTGAAAGTTCGGATGCTGATAATTTGGGACAATTCCAGGAGACAGCAGGTGCATGAAGGTAAAGTGTAAAAGGTGGGCGTCATAATTGTTCCTGAAGTTTGCTGCTGCTGCAGCTGTTGATAAGATACAGCCGCCGGTGCCACTTCAGTGTAGCTTAGGCCATTTTCGTGTGTTGTGTGTTGTTAGGGTCAATTAGCTGCTGCTGCTGATAAGGAATCACTGAAGAGGGAACTAGAGGACAGAGCTGCGAGGAGCTGTCGCCGAGGCTCATTTCAGCAGAAATAATAGAAGTGGAAGTGGAAGTAGCAGTGGTGGTGGTGGTGGTAAAGAGCTCCTCATTTTCAATATACTTTCCACCGCAGTTCTGCTGCTGCTTTCAGCTTCCTCATCCTCTTCAAAAAGCTCATTATTAGTTTCAATGACTTCCTCCTCTTCCTCCTTTCCTCCTCTTTAACTTCAACCTTTTTGGCGCCCTCAATGGAGGCCTTCAGACACTCGGTCACCTCCGCCCAGCTGAGACTTCGGTGCGACTTGACGACGTGCTCGTAGAGCGCCAACAGGCCTCCAAAGCTTTTCTGCTGCTGACTTGACTTTGGACACTGAGCACAGCTCACACCGAAGATCAACGTCGCGTGCTTCGAGGCGAAGTGGACCTTCAGACTTTGGGCACGGCCGGCGGTGTGGGGGCAGACCGGGCAGCGGTAGGGTCTGTACGGGCTTTTTTCTGGGCTTAAAATCTTTTCAGTTGTCGCCTTTTTCTGGTGGCAGGCGCTAAAGTGGGCGGTGAGGGCGCGCAGCGTGGGAAAGCGAGCCACACAAAGGGAGCACTTGAAACGGTTCGATGTGGTCGATGTTGGCTGATAAGTGCTTTGCACCACAGTGCTATCGGATTCACTGGTGGTCACCGTATCGCTGTCCTCATCTTCATCATCATCATCCTCATCTTTATTTTCATCTTTCTTCTCCTCATCGATATCATCATCAATTACCTGTTCAATCGAGGTCGTCAGGGCCGTTTTCTTCTTCTTTGGATGAGGAGCACTTTTTGTCGGTAGCTGTATGTGGCTGCTGCTGCTGAACACGGGCGTCCTTTTTCACTCACCACCACCTCCTCCTCCTCCTTCTTCAACTTCAACTCCAAACTCCCGCCACTCTCCACAATGGAATCAAGCAGTATCTGCCCGGCACACCACTCCTCCGTGGTGTGGCTGTGCTTGACGTGCCGATAGAGTGATAGGAGTTTCGTAAAACGGCGCGTCCACGCCCTGCCGACAGCCGGCGCAGCGGACCAACCGGCGGAAGTCCTCGTGGCGGGCAAAGTGGCGCTGCAGGGCCTCCACCGAGGTGAAGCGATTGCCCGGCTCACCCCGGGGACAAAGTGGACAGCGGCAGGAGGGGGGCGGCGACTTTTGTCCTCCACCTTCTTCTTCTTCTTCTTCTTCTTCACTTCTTTTTCTGCGGCTTCGATTTGGTTACGGTGGCGCGCACTCAGGTGCATCGCCAGCTGCCGCCGCTCGGTAAACCGCTCCGGACAGTGGCGACAGCCGACGGTGCCGCTCGGACAGTGGTGCACCCGGTCGGTGGAGTACCGGTTCTTGCAGTAGGGACAGGTGAGAACGGTGACAGCAGTAGAAATGGAGGTGCCGGTGGTGCTGGTGCTCGGGGTCTGTTCGCCCTTCTTCAGCGTGTTGGCCAGCCGTTGCATCGACGAGCGGATGCGATCGTAGACGCTGCTGATGACGCTCTCGCGGCGAGCTCGGCACGCCCGGGCAGTGGCTGGAAGGTAGATGAAGTCCACTGAGGAGGCAGAGGAGGAGGAGGCGGAAAAGGTGTTGTTGTTGTTGTTGTTGCTGTCGTGTTGTTGCTGTTGTTGTTGTTGCTGTTGTTGTTACTGTGTTGTTGCTGTTGTTGTTGTTGTTGTTGCTGTTGTTTTGTTGTTTTTGTTGTAGGGTTGTACCTTGGTCTCCAGAATGGTGGGCAGCCAGCGCTCAAAGTAGTTGCACTCGTGCACCTGCATCGGCGAGAAGAGGGTTCCGCAGTAGGGACAGGTTTTCTGGTCGTTGTTGTGGGGTGGGAATAGCTGCTGGCGAAGTTGTTGCCTTGTTCATAGCGCTGTGGCGAAGGATCTAGGGAAAGTGAGTGGGAGTTGTAGATTAGGGACAGGTGATTATGATAACAGATGTGAGGTACTTTGATACTTTTGAGCGCTGCTGCTCCTTGTTGACGCTGCCTTTTTGGTCCCCTGTTGTAGATCGGATCGAGATCGAAGTATCTGGTCGAGATGATAATCTAGATGATAGAGATAAAATAATTGATTCAGATTTGCTTCAAAAAAGACTGCTTCACTTACCCGTTCTCTTTATCTTTCTTCTTCTTCTTCTTCTACTGCTGCTGCTTCTCTTTGCCCCGAATCGAGCACCAAAACAAACAAACAGCAGCCACTCGTGCTGCCACTTTCACTCACGCTCTCTTCAGTTCACAGTTCAGTTCAGTGGTAAGCTCCTCCTCCTCCTATCCCGTTCGGTGAGCAGCACGCTGCACTGCTAGACTGGGTCCTTTACTTTCCCCTCTACCACTACCACTTCTGTTGCTGCTGCTGCTGCTGCAGAGCAGCATGCTCTTTCAAAATAGAATCCGAAACCGAAAAACTGATTGTTTTCTTTGTGTTTCATTCACAAGACAAGAAGAAGATTCTTCTTCTTCATCCTCATTATTTTCATCTTCCTCCTCCTTATCATTCTCATCATCAATTACCACACCAATTACCATTATCATCATATTCTTCTTCTTCTTGTTGATTCTACTATCAACAAAAAGCAACACACTGGTATCATTCACTTTTAATCTTTTCTTTTTAATTAATTAACTGTTCATGTTACAGGATCAGCCAATTGCGCAATTTCATCTCATCTCAAATCATCATCGCCATCATCTTTCTTTACTCTGATTTTCACTTTTACTCCGGATACTTGAAAAAGACCGCCAACTTGAAGATGTAATCTTTGTCATCCTCAACGGCCACACAGGCGTAGCCAAAGTTCAGCGTGTTGGCCCACTCTTTAGCAGTGAATGGTCTCAACGATTGCCCACCATCACTATCATCACCACCGCGTGTACAAAGGTCTGTTCTTTCCCTTTCCATTCTTCCAGTCGGCAAAGACGTCCAGACTGCTCAGGTCGATCTCTTGGTTCTCTTTCGGCCCTCGAAAGACCACCACATACTGTCCTGCGCCTCGGTAGTTGGGCTTGTAGTCGGGATGCTGGGTGGCATCCGCTAGCCACTCGGCCGCAGCATTGCCCATCTCCGTCGTGGGAACCAGGCTGTTCAGCGACTCTCGGGCTCGACGTTCATTGAAGCCGGTCAGAGCGACGGAGTTGACGATCGGCGGACAGCCGTAGGAGGGCACCTTGGCGAAGGCGATTTCCTGCAGAATTGAAAAGCTCGGTTAACTCGGTTCTAAAAGAGAGCTTATTAAAGAACTAATGCTCATGTTACCTTCTTCGGCGGATGCTTAAAGTGAATCGCCAGGCGGAAGACGTTCTTCGTCACCGTCCTCGATCCTCGACCATAGCCGCCGTTGTTATTATCATCATTATTATCATCATCATTATTATCCCAATCTCTACCACCACCTTCCACCTCCTGTTGCCAGCCAGCACAACCTACTCCAAACTCTGTCGTCCGCCGCCACTCCTCATCGTAAAAGGGCCTTACTTCGCTGTCTCCGGTGTACATTGGCTTTCGGTCAATCAACTCCTTCCCGCTCCAGCCCTCGAGAACGTCCAAATCGGTGAGGTCAATTGAGGAGGACAAATCTTTGTGTCCCCGTCGATTTTTTACGCTCTTCCCCGCCACGTACTGTCCTGCTAGCTCATAGTTTGGTTTAAAGTTGTTTTTGCTATTTGAATTGCTATCAGGAATGTTCTTTCCCCGCTGCAGCGAGCTGGCCAGATTGGCGATCCAGGCCGAGGCGGAGTCGGACATCTCCTTGGAAATCTTCAGCTGGCTTCATCGACTTGAACTGCGTGGCGTTTTCCTTCTGCCTCTCTCGAAGCTCGTTCAGCTGCTTCAGGGCGAGGTCGACTATCTCCGGGGGACAGGCGGTGATGGGAAGTGGGACGTGACGCAGTTTGGTCTGAAATGGATTGAAAACTTTGAAAATTGAGGTTCATTTTTAGAATCAAAGCTTTTCATCCTTACCTCATCTGCAAAGACACTGCTACCCAACAGAGCAGCAGCAGCAGCGATGCTCAAAAAGAGAAAAGTTAGCAGTTTCATGATTTTTCTCTTTTGCAAATTTTAATTGTGCTTTTTTATAAAAAAAGTAATTAGCTTTTCAATTAAATAGGCAAACCTTTGCTTCTTTTTAGTGAGCTTTTTAGTAAACTGAATTTCAGTTGATTTCACATTCAATTTTTTAGTTTTGATGTTTAATTACCTGTTCAGTAATTTTGACTAACGAGGGAGCTCGTGAATGTTTAATTAGTTTTTAAAGGTTGGACTTTTGATATTTGCTGTGCTCTGTACAAGCAAAGATTGCAAAACTTGTTATTTTAATCAAAACCCTTTTAACATATTTCAATTACTAAATTAATTTCCACTACCATCACCACCAAACAGCAAACATCGCCACTAACTTTACTGAAACCGTAAAAACTTTGTTGTTCTTATAATGTTTTTGGATCACTTTTCACACATACACAACAATCAAATCAGAACTAAAAACTTTTTCCACTTTTCAGTCATAACTGCCCTGCGGACTGACCACATTTTGCCCCAGCGGAACCAGCTGGTCGGTGCTGTGAAGACCACTTCCAGCTCCCAGGGCGCCACCACTGGGCCGCAGCATCGACCCGAGGTTCACCTTTTCGTTGCAGCCATCCCCCTGAAGGTGAACATCCTCCACTGATCGGGCCACTCGAGGGGGCGACGGCGGATCGGGGGTCACCCGCCCAGGCGAAGCATTTTGTTGTTTCTGGTTTGGGTTCGAATTGGGGCCTATCTGCAGAGTGTAGGCTCCTGCCTCTGGTGGGGAGTTGTGCAGTTGGGCGGGCTTGGACGGGTTCGAGTTGGGTCGATTGGAGTTGTTTGGCTTTTGTTGGGGTTTTTGCTGTTGCGGTTTATTGTTATTCTTAAAACTCGGTTGAGTGTTTTTGGCGGCGGCGGCGGCGCTGGGAATGCCTGGATTACTTGCTGGCCCTTTATTACCTCCTCCGCTGCCTTCCGCAGATAACGTGTCAGCACTTCCTCGCAATACATTACAGTAAAACAGGTTCGGGCGATTGCCGATCGGGTCAAAGGTGGCCACGACGTAGTAGCCCCCGTCGGTTTTCACGCACCCGACCGCCACCTTGGTGGTGGTCCGCCAGATGAGCTGTGTGAAGCTGCCAATTTGGTTGAAATAGCGGTAATCGGGCTCGCCGCCGTACCACACGTAAACGCCCGCCCCGGCGTCGTACCAGTTCTTGACCACCAGCTCACCCGATGGGTAGATGCCGTGGTAGATGCCCTGGTTTTCGCCGTAAGGGTTTGAGGGCCGGTTGGAGAATTTGTCTGGGGAAAGAATTTAGTGAGATTTTTGGTTGCTTTTAAAATTGAGCAGTTTCTTACTTTCTTTGGCAATCAAATCGGCCCCGGTCTGCGCCCACGCCTGCAGACTGCCGCTGTCCAGCGTCAGCGGGCCGACGCCGTGGCGCTGGCGAAGTTGATTCGCCTTAGCGAGGAAGGAGCTCTTAAAGTCGGGTGTGCATTGCTGATGGCTCTCAGAAATTGACACTGCAATGAAAAGAGCAACTAAAAATTTCATAGTTTTTGTTGTTGTTATTGTTGAGAAGGTTATGATTGTTTTGTTTTCATCCAATCTTTCAAAACCTAATCTGCATATTTTAAAAATGGTGCTTAAACGTTTTATATGTTCATCAACGAGTTTGATGGGCTTATGCTTATGCACACCATACTCTCTTTTGTCGGCTGATTAAAACGACCTACAGCAGGCTGCTTAGCTGCTTAACTTGTTTGCTGGTAAAACTAAGAGAGCAACAAATTGTTTCGTTTGATCAAAACAGGATTGTAAAAAAGAGATCGGTAGTATTTGACTCAAGGTCAATCCAATTGAGGCTACCTACTTTTATATTTAAATTTAAATTTGAATATAAAAGTTGTCAGTTGTGAAACACAGTTTAGGTGAAAGAGGGGGGGGAACTTTGTGGTGAAACACACGCTAAAATAAACGCTGAAGGACATTGTTTTAGCAGGATAAAAAATCTTTTGAAATCCAAATTTTTAGATTAATTACAAATCAAAAATAGCCCAAAAAACTATTACAACTGTTCTTTTTGTCAAACCTAACTTTTGTTATTGAAATTTCATTAGCTCCAAAATACAACAAAAAAATGTAGCAATTGAAACACTAGAAAAACCCTATCAAATCAATCCCCAAATCACGCCCGCTTGGCGCCTTGCGTCTTCCCTCCCATGGGCGCTATTGCCGGCTGTAACACATTCCGCCGGAACTCCCCGACCATATTGCCCGGCGCGTAGTAGGCGGCAAAGACGTAGAAGTAGCCGGTCTTCCGGTTCAGCGAGCAGCCCACAGCCAGGCTGGAGGTGTTCGCCAGACGATCTGCGTGAAGGCGCCCACCTCCTTGAAGTAGCGCATGTCCGGCTCCAGGCCGTACCAGTTCATGCGCTGGTACATATTCTGGCCCTTGTTGTACCAGGAGGAGACGAGGCGCCGGGAGTCGGGCTCCTGAAGCCGGCGATTTCCGCTTCCGGCACCGATGTACTCTTTGTAGCCGGTGGTTCCGTAGGGCCCTTTCGGGGGATTTAGGTTGTCTGGAGGGGGGAAAAGTTTTGGGTTAAAAAGAGGTTTTTTGGGTTTTTGGTTTTTTTGGGTTACCGGTTCCCGCCATCCATTCAGCCTGCTTCTGCGCCCACTTGCGAATGGCGCCCTGGTCCAAAGTTAGGGGGCGACTGCGGTGAAGGGCGCGGTAGCCGTTGTGGCTACTTTGGAAGCTCCGCTCGAAGTTGCTGCTGCAGAACTGCTGGAAAGGCTGCAGCAGCAGGTGAGGAAGATGAAGAGGAAGATGCTTAGTAGTTTTTCCATTTTGATATTGATAAAAAGTTAATTTTGTTTGCTTTTAATTGTGAACCATTTTCTGTTTTTATACTTGTGCTTGGAGCGGCCAACAAAACAAAAAATGATCATCATGTTTTGAAAAGCATCTCAAGGTGATCTTGCTTAGTGTGCTCTCTTTTAATAATATGTGTAATCTTTTACTGTTTTTTTTGTCAATCTTTCAATGCTTTACTTTTGCTCTACTTTTTGATTCAGGTATGCGTTTTGAAATTAGAAAAACTTTGCATTTTAATTGCAAAATTGTTCATTTGCAGGCAAAAAGTAAACTCTTTGGCAACAAAAAAAATCAATAAAAAATCTTTAATGTCCTAAATGTCCTTTACTTTAGCTAATTGTCATTGTCGTTGTTTATTTTATTGATTCGCCGAAAAAAGCCCAAAAGTTAAAACAAAAGTTAAACAATGGTAAAAATTGGAACAGTCAAACAGCACTAGTAGTAGATCTAAACTCAAAACTCATTGGCGCTCTTCCTCGAGCCGACCACCTTCTTCTTCAGACTCTTCTTTGAGCTCTCCTTTTCCTTCTTCTTCTCCTTACCATCCTGATTAACCTCATTATTATCTGGTGGCAGGACATTCTCCGCGAACTCATCCACCAGATTACCGCCCGGACTGTAGACGGCCACCACGAAGATCTCCCCGCTTTCGTCGCTCCTGCCGCAGCCCACGCCAATGTAGCTGCTGTTCTTCCAGACCATCTGCGTAAAGTTCTCTATCTCGCCGATGATCCAGGAGCTCGGCTCGGTGCCGTAGAGGTGATTCTCGCGGTAGACCCGCTCGCCGCGGTCGTACTCCTCGGTGACGATGGCCTCGCCCGTTTGGGCTTCGGTCGGCGGGACGCGGCGGAAGACGAAGTTAAAGTCCGGGCCGGGCCATGAGTGTTCAGGAGTGTAGCCGGTGTTTTCTGAAAGGGAAGTTTGATTAGTCATTTTTTGGACTTAAAATGTTGTCATATTTTGTTGCCATTTTTTGTTACCATATTCGCGCCAGTAGTCGGCCAGCTGCTGCGCCCACTCCGCCAGCGGCTCGTAGTCTGTGAGCAGCTCCGGCACGTGATGCAGCTGGCGGTAGTAGGCGTTTCGCTCGATGAAGCCCGTCTTGATGCTTTCATCGCAGGGCTGCTGACCGCTGACGATGCCATTGAAGGCAAAAGTGGCCACCAGCAAAAGGAGGCAAGAAAAGTTCGAAAAGAGTGCTCCATTTTTCGTTTCGGTCGCTTCTTTTCGTCACTTGTTGGTTTGGTTGGTTTGTTTGTAGTGAACAAGGGACAACTTAGGGGGACACTTTAAATACTGTTTTCAAAGCAGGTAAAAAAGCAGAAGGCATTTTTGTTTTCCTAATTGCCGGCCATCTAAATTAGGTGTGAGTTTTATTTTGTGTAAAAGAAAAAGGATCATTTGGCCACTGGGCGATTGACCTAGATTGCTGCAGCGTACAATTGACCATGTTAAGCTACTGAAGGTGAGACAGCTAGCTAGTTAGTTAGTTTGTTGGTTGTGTGTGTGTGTGTTTGCTACATGAAGCTAAGTGGCAGGCTGTGTCACCACTTCCACCTTTTCAGTCACAATGGCCAACTCCTCCTCCTCCTCCTCCTCAGTCTTCGCCTCAGTCTCATCCTCTCCAAGATCATCAAATGATGAGGGTGGCAAAACGTTGCTTGCATACTGCCCCAGCAGGTCGCCCCTCGGCTGGAAGGTGATCACCATCTGGCGCCGCCAGTAATCGACGGCATCGTCGGCGCAGGCGACTCCAATCACCTGACTGCGCCTCCAAACGAGCTGCGTGAAGGCGTAGTACTCGGCGAAGCGGCCTCCGGTGGCTCCTCGCCGTACCACCGGTAAACCGCTTTGACTGGTTGTAGACATTCCCTCGACGATCGCCTCGGCCAGGCTTTTTTTGCCTAAGGATCCTAAGGAGGAGTTTTCGGTCGGATAAAAGGTGACCGCTACAAAGTTGAGGCTACGGTTGAGGGGGGGGGCTGGTAGGGGACCAGGCGGGCGAGGTAGTCGGCCCAGGCCTGGGAGTACGCCTCCAGGGGTCCTCCGCCCCCCGCTTCTTCCAGGGCCAATCGATTGGCTCGGTGGCGCCGTCGCTTGCTGGCCATTGGACCGAGGAGCGCCCTCTTCAGCCGCGGCCGCTGCACCGGTCCACTGAGGACGACGTTTGACGACTGTGGACGGGTTGGGGAAAGAAGAGGTTTAGCGTCAAAAAGAGTTGTAGTAGGGCAAAGAGGGTGAAAGGGCTTTTCATGATTTATTATTAGGGATGCGATCTTTTAGTTTTTTTTGAATTGAAAGCGATTTTTAAGCTTTGTGCGTGTTTTACTTTTTGTTTTATATAGGCAGCTGAATTACCTTGTGTTTTTAGTATTAATGTTTTTAATTAATCAAATTAAATTAAAAATACTTTGTTTCAACTGCCCCCCCCTCCTTTTCCCCTTGATCTAATTAACAAAAAATCTTTAGAACAGTGTTTCCAATGAAAAGAATGAGCGACGACTATATGGTTGTTTTTCTGTTTTAATTTTAAGTTTAAAAATGTAAATACTTTACAAAAGTACAGTATTAATAAAAATGCAATAACAATAGCTTGCGTGGTGGTGGTGGTAGTAGTAGTAATCTGTGTGCTTTGAGAACAAAGGGGTAGAGAGAGAGGGTAAAATAAATTAGATGAGCATCACAGCACCACCACCACCACAGCAAGATCCTGCTCTAAGAAGGATGAGCGGATGAAAAAAAGAGATGAATAAAAGAAGAATAAAAGATGGGGAGAAAAAGGGGGGGTGAAAAGTGAGTGAGAGAGCCCATCATGAAAAGAAATGCAAAGGAGAGAGAGTGAGAGGAAGTGGGCGAGTGAGCTTACTTAGAGTTGCGACTTAGAGTAGCGACTCTTGAACTTATCTTTGAGCTTGCCCATTAAATACAGCTGAAAGTCAGTCAGCTTCTTGGTCTCCTCCTTCCCTTCTTTGCCCGCCGGGCCATCATCACCAACAGTGTTGGTTTTCCCATCGGGGTTCCCCCATCAGGACTGTCTTTCGGGGAAATGCGCGGCCTTGGCGGGCTCAGCCATGTCATTTGTGAAGGGATCCGCCGGTTCCTTTCCTCCGCCTTCAAACGGGGCCTCCTTGGGAGGAGGAGAGTGGTGGCGAGGTTGGGCGGTGGGGACGCGAGCCACGGGCGGCGACTTCTGAATGGGAGCTGGCGGCGGGGCTGCCTTTGCTGGCTCGAGCTTGGCCGGTTCGAACTTGGCCGCCTCGAACTTGGCCGGCTCCTCTTTGCCTCGTTCTTCGGCGGCTCCTCCGATTCCTCGCATTCCGGCGACCACGGTGGTTCCGCCTTCAGGGAGGCCTGGGGAGGAGGACCTGGCTGGCGGGTCCTCGAGGCTGAGCGGGTTTGACGACTACGACTGCGGCCGTGACCGCCACTTGTGGTTCGCTTCTTGGTCTTCTTCTTCTGCTTGCTGTCCTTCTTCTTCTTCTCTGCTGGCCTGGGCGACGGCCCTTCAGCTGCTTGTTGCCCGCGGCGGCCGCTGAGGCTTTCTTGCCCGAGGCCATTCGACGACCGACGAAGTTCTTGCTGGGACGGTCTTCTTTCCCGACTTCTTGCGTTTGCTCTTCTTCTTCTTCTTCTTCTGCAGGCTGGTGCTCGGCTGACCTTCAGCAGCAGCTGGAGCAGGGCTAACGGAAGGGCTCACGGAAGGAGCAGGAGCTGGAACTCCTTTGGAGGAGGAGGTCGGAACCGCTCCTTTTCCGGTCTTCTGCGAGACTTTGCTGTGTTTACTCTTGCGACGACTGCTTCGACGACGACGTCCGCCTCCCTGGCTGCTGGTGCCACCGCCCCCACCGGTCTTCACCGAGGTGGAGCGACTCTTCGGAGAGCGGCTTCCTCGGTCCGACTGGGCGGACTTGCTCTTCTTTGAGTGGTGGTCATCGCCGTGGTCGTCGTGATCGTGGTCGTGGTCGCCGTCCATTTTGGAGTGTGGCTCTGGGAAATGAGAAAAGGGACATTTTTAAGTCTTTTCAGCAACTTTAACAACTTTTGGTGGCATCGTCCTACGTTTCTCCGGAGCCGTGTCTCCTGGGCACCAGCGGTTCCACTGTTTGAGGAAGTTCCGCTTGATGGGCGTCCAATAGAACCAGAGAATTGCGCCGTTGAAGCCTAGGACAAATATGGCGGCAAACAACAGTGGGCCGACCAGCCACCAGTTGACATCGTAGCCCCAGTGATGGTGGGGGACTGGTGGGGGGAGGAAAAAATGTGAGAGTTTATAACTTTTTTTTACTGAAAAAGAGGTTTTTTCACTTACAAGTGGAGTTGGACGTTGTGACATCGTCCGAGGACTGCAGGTACCAGGCGGAGGAGCTGTCGGCCTTCTTCAGGTCGACCTGAGATCCGCTGCCGCTGAAAATGGTGGCATCAAAGTAGTAGACGGTGTTGTCGCCGTCAAAGAGGTAGGCGGTGCCGGAGCTCACAAAGCCGGAGATGATGTTGGCCGGGGGAGAGCCGGAGCAGCTGCTGGAGAGGGTGATCTTGTCCTCGCCGATCTTGCAGAGTTGCCAAATCTTTGTTTGAAGGATCATTGCAACTTTAGCGAGCTGATACTGTCACCATAAAAGCATATTTTGCCACATTCCACTTGATTGATCAACCAGGTAGTAAGTTTTAGCTTCAGTGGTTGAAAAGTGAAGTTGCCATTAGATAACAGTGTAATTAATCTACCATAATCAACTTTGTAAACTTGTTTTGGCCCAAATTGAGTGCTCCAATTTTGTCTTGACTCATGGTAATCAGACTGCTGCTGCCGTCGGAGTCCTGGCAGACAAACATCACCTCAGTGCCAGTAATGGAGTTGTACTTGGGCACCAGCTTCAGGGCACTGTCCACACTGAATCGTCCATCAGCGGGGTCATCCTTCACCGTCACCTGGTAGCCGCCGGCAAAGTCCGTCTTGCTGCTGGAGCCGCTGATGAAGAGGGTCATCTGCCCGGAGACGTGGCCGGCGGCGAAGACCTTCACCTCCTTGGAGGTCAACTTGTCGAGTAGATCCTGAAGAGGAGGAAAAGTTAGTCAAAGACCAACCAAAACCAAAGCCACGTCATCATACACTGGGAAGATTGCCGTCATCTTGATCGCTTCGGTTTACCACCACCCCGGCATTGCCCTGGAAAAGGAGATAGCTGACCAGAAGGCTGGAGAGTATGGCCAGGTAGTACAGAAAGGTCAGGTTGGCCTTCAGGGTGGAGGAGAATGATTCCGGAAAAAAACTGAAGAATCGCATTTTGAAAAAAAAATTCACAAGGAGAGACAGAACAGAGCAGAAGTTTCACAGGCAAACCAAACGACAGTAGTGAATCACCTTACTGCAAGGATGACGCTTTTTATAGCAGAGTGAGTTAAAGTGGAATTTTAGACGCTCAACAATGTATGTATTGTTGTGACGTTTTTTGGTCTTTGTTGAAATTTTAGAACTTTAAATAGTGAAAATCATTTTTTAGGGATAGGCCACGTGATTTTTAGAGTACCCAACAAGTTTTTGTTAAATTTTAAAGTAAAGAGTACGTTTCAAAAACTTATGCCACGTCTAAGGCAAAAAATTTTGTAGTTTTGTTTATTGAGCTTTTAAAAGTGTTAAAAAATACAGCTTGTTTGAAAATGAAAGTAGTAGTAAGCTTAGTGGTGTGTAAACAGGTGAAAAGAGACCTAAGCTTGAGAGATTGTGAAAATTAATAAAAGAATCAGAGGAGAAGAAGAAGAGGTGTTCAGTCACTCTTGCTCCCCCGGTTACTTTTGCTTGCTCGAGGACTTCTTCTTAGAGTCCGGCGATCGGCTGCTCTTTCGCTTTGAGCCCTTCGCTGAGGAGGGAGAAAAGGGGCCTTGCTCTTTGTCTTTGACTCTTTGCCTTTTCCTTTGCCGGCCTTTCCCTTGGAGTTGGTGGTCATCATCTTCGTATTCTTCTTTGCATCCTTTTCCGGTGAAAGAAGGCAGCAGTACAGGGTGACCCCGATGGCGATGAGCAGGAGAAGGAGGCCGAGAATGACGATGATGGCAATCAGGGCGGGGTTGCTGCCGGTGCCTTCTGTGGGGGCTGAAGTTTTTTGATAAAAAAATTGGGTTAATTTTTGGTGAGTTTTTTGAGGTTTTGCGCTTACGTTTTGGAGGCTTTTGGCTGCTGCCGCCGCCGCCGGCCTGTCCGGAAGACTGCCAGGCGTCCTTTTTTTCGACTTTTTTCAAATCGACCGTTTTCTCGCCGGTGAAGACCGATGCGTCAAAGTAGTAGACGGCGTTGTCGCCGTCAAAGAGGTAGGCGGTGCCGGAGCCACGTAGCCGGAGATGATGTTTGCCGGGGAGAGCCGGAGCAGCTGCTGGAGAGGGTGATCTTGTCCTCGCCGATCTTGCAGAGCTTGCCAAAATTTTGTTTGATTACAACATTGAACTACTGATACTGTCACCATAAATGCATATTTTATCACTTTTCCACTTGATTGATCAACCAGGTAGTAAGTTTTAGCTTCAGTAGTTGAAAGATGAAGTTGACCTTAGAAAACAGTTAGATGTACTAGCAAATATCTAACGTTGTAAACTTGTTCTGGCCCAAATTGAGTGCCCCACACTTTTCTTTGGTCATGGTAACAGACTGCTGCTGCCATCCTCGTCCTGACACACAAACATCACCTCAGTTCCGGTATGGGCGTGTACTTGCTGGTGAGCATCAGGGCACTGTCCACACTGAACCGTCCATCAGCGGGGTCATCCTTCACCGTCACCTGGTAGCCGCCATTGAAGTCGGTTTTCCCACCAAGGCCGCTGATGAAGAGGGTCATCTGGCCGGAGACGTGGCCGGCGGCAAAGACCACCACACTGCCGGTGGACAGCTTGTGGAAGAGGTCCTGAGGGAGAGAAAGAGAAAAAAGACATTTTTTAGAAAAAATCTTTAGAGAAAAAAAACTTCGCTTTACTTTTACGACTTCATCCTGGTCAGCTCCGCCTAGAGCGCTGACGCCTTCAAACCAAACGGAACAGTTCATCAACATTATCAGCACCACCAGAGTTGAAACGAGCAAGAAGAGAGATTGCATTTTGAAAGAGCAGATCACAGTTTTGCAAATCGACGAATCAACAATTTCAAACTTTAGCCAGTCAATTGAAGTGACCAGCCAACACTGATGACCACCTCTTTTATGCGTCAGCTGCCGTACAACAACAATACTGATGACTCAACTTTTTTTCAGTTAAATTTTGCTGACTAATCATCAAAGTTCCAATTTTGTTTAGTCCATTTGTTTTAATAGAACTTTACAGAAAAAGGGTACAATCAAAATCAGTATCATCATTTTCTAGCCTCCAAAACGGTTCGATTTCGCCCAGCTCTTCCTCCAGCTCCACCACCTCCTCCTTTTATTTTTTTACCACCTTCCACCAACTCCCCGCCCACAGGCGGCCGTACATTGAGCGCAAAGCCGCCCGGCCAACTTCCGGCCGGGCTGATGGCCGCCACCAGGTACCGACTGTCATTCGGTACCCAACGGTCATCAGCACAACCAAAAGCCACCGAGCTACTGCCCACCCAGACCATGTTTGTGAAGGCGACGTACTTTTTGTACAGCTCCGTGGGCGGCTCCTCGCCGTACCAGTGGTAGAGGGAGAATCCGCCCCTTCTGTACAGCCACTCGACGATGGCGTACGGTTGTCCCTCGCCCTTGGAGGGGTCAAATTCTCTCCAAATGTAGCTGTACGGCGACCTAGGAGGAGGTTCATCTCGAAGGCCGGCCTTGTACTCGGCAAACTCCTGCGCCCACTCCCTCATTGGACTTTCGTAGTCTTCATCTAGGTGAAAGTTTGCCGCTCGGTGGACTGATCGTCGGCGGTTCAGCTCCATTGTAGTTGTTCGAATGAATGAATCACTGCAGCGGTTGTGCCCGAGAAGCTTGTTAGGTTGTTTTGTGGAGTTGTTTAGGTTTCGGCTAGAGGCCTCGTGGTGATCAAAGAGGAAAAGGAGAAGAAGAATGGTGAAAAGGAGGAAAAAGTGAGGTTTCATGGTTTTTCCTTTCGATGTTGCGAAAAGTGTCATGTAGTGGTTGAAAGTTTTTTTTGTTTGTGTTTTTGTTTTACTGAAAACTGAGGTCTTTTTATTTGCTATGACTTCAAGGTATCTTCTTCTTTTGTGTTAAATTTTTTAATTGGCAGTTAGTTTTAGTTGTTTTGGATCATTTGCATTTTGTTTTTGCTACTGTTGAAGTAGTAGTAGTAGTGGTAGTAGTGGTTGTAATTAAAATCAATGTTATTAAAAATTTTTTTTAATATTTCAACTTTTTTTATTTTTAAACTTTATTCAAAATGATCAATTTTTTTCGACTTTCAATCACAAGGCGTCGGATGACGGCGACCAAGTCCTTCACTTGGTACATTAAAATCAGCATCACTTTCACCTAAAATACTTTTCACCCTTGGTCTCTTCACATTCTTCGCATACTTTCCCAGCAAGTTGCCCTGTGGCTCAAAGGTGACCACAAGCATCCTTTGCGTTTGGCGCCTTGTCCGCACAGCCAAAGGCCACATCGCCGTGGCACCACCAAACGAGCTGGGTGAAACGGGCAAACTTTCGCCTCAACTCCCGGCTCGGCAGCTCCTGCCGTACCACTGCTGGTACTCACTGACAATCGTCTCATTGTACAGCTCATTGTAGATGACGCTGGTGGCCGTCTCGTAGGAGGGTCGTAGGAGAGCAGTACCTCTCCATAAGGCGTGTCTGGTTCAGGGCGATCCGCCCGCTGTCCGGCGTAGTACTCCGACAGGTTTTGGTGTACTCGCCCATCGTTGTTTCAATGTTGATGCCGACAGAGGGCGCCTGGTGGAGGTGTCGTTTGGTATTCACCGCTACCAGCATCTTGACCTTGTAGGGAGTGTCGCAGCTGGGTCCATTTTGGACAGACGATTCTTGAAAGCTGGTGTGGAAGAAAGAGGCAAAAAGTAGTAAAGTGAAATGCTGAAAGAGTTTGCTGAAAGTCATTTTCAGTACTTGCTGTTTAGCTTTTTTCTCTCTGTAAAATTGATTTTTATTGCCATTTAGTTTGCAGCAGCAAAGGTGGGGGCTGATGTTGTACATTAGTTCAGCATCAGTTAAAGTCTTTTTTATTAGTAATTCTTTTTAAACATTACAATTTACAATTTACTGCTAACTGCAATTAAGTTGCTACTGTTTGATTTTGCTTGCATTTGAAGAGTGTCTGACATTGACTTGAAAGCTGAAACTTTTTTTGCTTAGTTCTGGCCGGCTGATTTTTTTGACTGTACGGTCATGGCTGTTGTACATTGGCTGAAAACTCTCCCTTTACATTACCGGGCGGGGTGAAGATGGCCACCAAGTGACGGTAGTGTACCGATTGCCCTGAGGGCCGTCCCAGGCGTCGGCACAGCTTAAAATCACTTTTCGACTTGAAGTCCAAATCATTTGCGTGAAGGTGCCGTACTTTTCTAGGGCCGAGTTTGGGGGCTCCTGACCGTAGAACGGGTACCCGTTCCCAGTGTGGTACAACTCATCAATTTGGGCCTCTGCTGTGAAGTTGTCAAACGGGTAATGGGAGTCAATTTCGCCAAAGGATTTCTGGCCCTTTGGCGAGGGCGGCGGGTAGGGTCGCATTCCGGCGTAGAAATTTGCCTTTTCCTGGGAGTACTTGACTAGATCAAGGTTAGATTTGTTGTCTAGAAATTCTAAAGGTGGTGATCGGTGGGCGGCTCGTTTTTGATTTATTGAGTTGATTAGTTTTTGCTGATAAGTTTGGTCGCAGGCGTTGTACAGGTTTTGCTGTACAGAGCTGCTGTTTGCAGAAAATGAGAAGAATAAAAGGATGAAAATGTATAAAATGTTCATTTTCAAAGTTTTTTAATTTTGTTAACTGATTTTGTTGTAAAACTTTTTTGTGCGTTGGTTCACCTGGATGGATACCTTTTTATTGAATTAAATAAAATGAAATTTTGTTTTTACTTTTCACTACCATTACCTTTTATTAATGATGTTTTGTTCAAGTTAAATTTTTAGGTTCAACTAGGGTTTCACTTTTATTGCCAATTTCAAATGTCAATAAAAGCTACCAGAAGTTGCAATAAAAAGTCGCATGTTTTTTATGTTTCAATTAAAACATCTTTTTTATTTATTGTTTTAGTACAGCCAAAATCTAATAAAATGTCATAACAGTTTTCTTTAGTCAGTTTTTTTCCAGTCAATTTTATCAGTAACATTCTTAGAATGCTAAACCTTTGGCCGTCGTACATTGCTCGCAAACTGGCCAACCACATTTCCGGGCGGCAGAAATGCGGCCACCAGAAATCGCTGATTAAACGGCCCATCGGCGCAGCCCAAAGTAACTTGCTGAGTACTCGCCCAGATCATTTGCGTAAAATCCTCGTACCTAAGCCTTGCTTCTTCGGTCGGTTCTGTCTCGAAGTACTGGTACCCCTCAGCACCACGACTGTAAATCTCATTAATTAGGCTCGCTGGCGTGCTCAAGGTGTAGGTCAAGGTGAGGTCCAATTGGGTGAAATTGATTGAAGGTACCGGTACCGCCGGCATGGGAATTCCAGGGAAGGTTGCCCACATCACCTGGAACTGTGCCTTTTGTTGGGTGTAGGTGACCAGGTCGTCATTGGACTCGTCCAGGACCAGTGGAGGTGTGCTCTGGTGGAGTGCCCGTTTCTCGTTTATGGCCGATACTATCTGCTGCTTGTAGTCGTGGTCGCAGACCTTGATGTAGTTAAGGGCATTTTGCTGCAGACTGCTGTCTACAAAGAAAGAGGCTAAGATAAAAAGAATAGAGAAAAGCATTGTCAGTTTTTTTAAATGAGGTACAATTTAGTAAAATTGTCGTTTTTTATATCTAGCTTTTTAGTTGATCGTCATTTGATGTTCAAGGTACTTTTTTTCAGTAGTCTCATTTGCAACATTGTGATGCAGCTTTTTGCTTTGTTTTTTCAGTGTAAGTTTAGTTGCAATTTTGAATAAATTTTTACTAATTAAGCTTTTAATTGTTTTCAAACTTAAAAGATTTTTTGTTTTGATTAATTTGACATTGAAAATTTTAAAAAACTAAAAATAAAAAAACAAAATTTTTTAAGATTTTTTCTAATCAGTTTCAGAATCAGCAGCAGCAGGGGCAGCAGTGGCATTAATAGCCTGCTGATCACCAAACGGGCGGCGATGACTATTATTATACGGGGGTCGTACATTGTAGGCAAACTGGCCAATGAAATTGCCCGGCGGCACAAAGGTGGCCACCAGAAATCGGTTCCCACCGGAATCGGCGCAACCAAAGCTGATCCTCTGGCTGGCCACCCAGATCATCTGCGTGAAGACGCCGTACTTTGCAATGGCCTCCATCGGCGGCTCTCGGCCGTAGTACGGATAATCATCGCCGGCGTGGTAAAAATTGTCGATCAGACTTTCTGGGCTGATCCAGGAGTAGGTGAAGGTGGCGTCGAACTCGCCGAAGCCCATTGCCGGTCGAGGTGGGGGATAGGGCCTCAGTCCGGCGTTGAAGGCCGCCTGCTCAGTGGCGTATCGAATCAGCTCGTAATTGGTCTCGTCGAGGACTAGCGGCGGAGTTCTGTGGATGGCCCGGTTTCTGTTGATAGCCGCTGCTAGTCGTACTTGGTAGTCGTGGGTGCAGACTTTGTTGTAGCCAAAGTCATCGTACTGCAGACTGCTGTTCACGGAGAGGCAAACTAAAAGAAGAGAATTGAGAAGATCATTGTTAATTTGTTTTAATGAGGTTAGTTTTACTGAAATGGACTCTTTTTATATCTGACTTTTTATCTATTTGTCGTTTGATTTTCAAGGTCTTCCTTTTTTTAGTAGCCGCCTTTGAGACATTGTGATACAGGTTTTTTTGCAGTTTTGCCTTGTCAGGTTAAGGTTGAGTTTCAATTTTGATGCAGTTTTTTTATTGTAATTAAGCTTTTAATTGACTTTATATTAATTTGACTTTGCTCTAAACTAATTGCTTTAAAGAGAAAATGGGGATGCAGTAAAACATTTTGTTTTATTAGTACAATCAAAGAGTGGACATATCAATTAAATTTAATTTAACTTTTTTAAAATTGAGTTTTCTACTCAGTTTCAGAAGTTCCCGAACGATGTTTTGGAGGCTGTACATTGTTGGCAAATCGCCCCCTGACATTGCCCGGCGGCACAAAGGCGGCCACCAGGTAGCGGATGCCTCCTGAATCGGAGCACCCAAAGGTAACCTGTTGACTAGCCCTCCAAAGCATTTGCGTAAAAAAACTGTATTTTTTCAATTCAGTAGCATTGGGCGGATCTCTGCCATAGTACGGATAGTGGTCGCCGGTGTGGTACATCTCATCGGTTTCAATGGCGGCACTTCTACTGCGATTTAGGTTTGCGTAGAACTCGCTGAAATCGATGGGCGGCCGAGGTGGCCGGTAGCCCTTCCGGCCAGGAAGTCGGCCATCTTTTGAGCGTACTGGACCAGGTAAATGTTGTTCGGGTTTAGGAGTAGATTGGAGGCCTGGTGGTACGACCGTTTCTGATTCATTTCAGCTACCAGACTTTCTTGGTAGGAAGAGTCGCAGGCATTGGGCAAATAATCGGCAGAGGTGAAAAAGGAGGCTAGAAGAAAAAAGAAAATAAAGATAAATAAAATCATTTTTGCGAGCTTTTTAAATAAAGTGTTTTATTTTTATTAGCATAAAAGTGTTTCTCTTTATATAGAAAATTTTTTTGGTGTTCTGACATTTAACATTACAAACCATTTTACTGTAAAAATAACAAACTGCAATATTGAAAATTGCTACTATTTTGAATGCTTTTATTTTGTAAAAATTACAGCATTTTTCTTGCTGTTGTTTAATACAATCAAAAGCAATAAAAAATAGACCACCAATAAACATCACACCATTTCACTACCCAGAGGTTCCAGCTCGATGTCGCGGGGGCAGTACATTTCTTGCATACTCTCCTTGGACATTGCCCGGCGGATAGAAGACGGCCGCAAAGTAGCGGGTATTTCCTCCGACGTCGGAGCAGCCAAAGGTAACCCATTGACTGGTCACCCAGATCATCTGCGTGAAGACGCCGTACGTCTGAACAGAGTCCGCTGGCGGCTCTTTGCCGTAGTACGGGTAGTCGTCGCCAATGTGGTACATATCGTCCACTTGCAGCTGGGCACTTTCATTGAGCTTGAGTACACCGTCAAACTCGCTGAAGGGAATGTTCGGCTTAAATGGCTCCGGGCCCTTTTCTGCCAGGAAGTCTGCCCGTTCTTGAGCGTAGACGATCAGTTCGTAGGTGTAGTTGTTCAGGAGTAGATCGGGAGCGTAGTGGTCGTACCGTTTCAGGTTCATTTCCGCTATCAGACTGTTTTGGTATTCAACGCTGCAGGCATTGTAGCCAGTAGAATTTTCCTGCAAACTGCTGTCCACGGAGAAGGAGGCTAAAAGAAAGAGAATAGAGAAGAAAAATAACATTTTTGCTAGTTTTTTTAAATGAAGTACATTTTGGTGAAGTTTCTGTGTCATTTTATGCAAATTTTTCCGTTATTGGTCATGTGATTTGCAAGGTTCTTTTCAATAGCATTTTGAAACATTGTGTTTACTTTTGCCTTCAAGAGATTCAAGGTTTTGTCAGGTTTAGTAAAGCTTAAATTTTAATTGATTTTTTAAAATAGCATTTTAATTGCTTTAAAATTTAAAGCGGTTTTTGTTTTTATTAATTTGACATTGTTCTATTTTTTCAAATAAAAAATCTTTAAATTTTAATCAAAAATTAGATTTTT
>JAMZRA010000004.1:10555531-10609997 GCA_024499935.1 Tyrophagus putrescentiae
TCATAGTAATCAATGCCTGCTGCCATCCGCGTTTTGGGACACAAACATCACCTCAGCTCCGGTGATGGCGTGTACTTGCTGGTGAGCATCAGGGCACTGTCCACACTGAACCGTCCATCAGCGGGTTCACCTGGCATCCACTCTGCATTTTATTCGACACATGTCCGCTTGATTGCGGTGCACTATCCCCATTATAGTACAGTTTGGTTACCCGCCGTCTTGGTCTGGACAGCACGTCTAGTGGGATCGCGACGCCTCTGGCCATCCCCCGACGGGACTGCTCGTGCTGCATGCGACTGGACATTAACTCTAAGTGTCTGTTCCCACACCTCAGAGCTTGGTAACACCTTGGTATCCAAGCCAGTGGGGGGGGAGGGACCCCGACAAACCCTCGTGGTTCATAGTAAGCAACGCTGCTGCCATCCGTCTTGGACACAAACTCACCCAGCCCGGTGATGGGTACTTGCTGGTGAGCATCAGGGCACTGTCCACACTGAACCGTCCATCAGCGGGGTCATCCTTCACCGTCACCTGGTAGCCGCCGTTGAAGTCAGTCTTCCCGCCAAGGCCGCTGATGAAGAGGGTCATCTGGCCGGAGACGTGGCCGGCGGCGAAGACCACCACACTGCCGGTGGACAGCTTGTGGAAGAGGTCCTGGGAAAGAAAAAACGACATTTTAAAAAAATTTTTAGAGAAGAAAGAAACCTTCGCCTTACTTTTACGACTTCATCCTGGTCAGCTCCGCCTAGAGCGCTGACGCCTTCAAACCAAACGGAACAGTTCATCAACATTATCAGCACCACCAGAGTTGAAACGAGCAAGAAGAGAGATCGCATTTTGAAGGAGCAAATCACAGATTTGCAAATCGACAAATCAGCAATTTCAAACTTTAGCCAATCAATTGAAGTGACCAGCCAACACTGATGACCACCTCTTTTATGCATCAGCTGCCGTACAACAACAATACTGATGACTCAACTTTTTTTTCAGCTAAATTTTGCTGACTAATCATCAAAGTTCCAAATTTTGTTCAGTCCATTTGTTTTAATAGAACTTTACAGAAAAAGGGTACAATCAAAATCAGTATCATCATTTTCTAGCCTCCAAAACGGTTCGATTTTGCCCAGCTCCTCCTCCACCACCACCTCCTCCTCTTATTTTACCACCTTCCGCCAATTCCCCGCCCACAGGCGGCCGTACATTGAGCGCAAAGCCGCCCGGCCAACTTCCGGCCGGGCTGATGGCCGCCACCAGGTACCGACTGTCATTCGGTTCCCAGCGGTCATCAGCACAACCAAAAGCCACCGAGCTACTGCCCGCCCAGACCATGTTCGTGAAGGCGACGTACCGGTCGTACAGCTCCGTGGGCGGCTCCTCGCCGTACCAGTGGTAGAGGGAGAATCCGCCCTCTCTGTACAGCCACTCGACGATGGCGTACGGTTGTCCCTCGCCCTTGGAGGGGTCAAATTCTCTCCAAATGTAGCTGTACGGCGACCTAGGAGGAGGTTCATCTCGAAGGCCGGCCTTGTACTCGGCAAACTCCTGCGCCCACTCCCTCATTGGACTTTCGTAGTCTTCATCTAGGTGAAAGTTTGCCGCTCGGTGGACTGATCGTCGGCGGTTTAGCTCCATTGTAGTTGCTTGAAGGAAGGAGTCGCTGCAGCGGTTGTGCCCGAGAAGCTTGTTAGGTTTTTTTGTGGAGTTGTTTAGGTTTCGGCTAGAGGCCTGAAGGTGATCAAAAAGTAGAAGAAGAATGGTGAAAAGGAGGAAAAAGTAAGGTTTCATGGTTTTTCCTTTCGATGTTGCAAAAAGTGTCATGTAGTGGTTGAAAGTTTTTTTTGTTTGTGTTTTCAGTGTTTTACTGAAAACTGAGGTCTTTTTATTTGACACGACTTCAAGGTATCTTCTTCTTTTTTGTTCAATTTTTTAATTGGCAGTTAGTTTTAGTTGTTTTGGATCATTTGCATTTTGTTTTTGCTACTTTTGAAGTAGTAGTAGTAGTAGTAATTAAAATCAATTTGATTAAAAAAGTCATTTTTAACAAATTCAACTTTTTTTCACTTTAAAAAAACTTTATTCAAAATGACCACTTTTTTGTTTAATCACAAGGCGTCGGATGTCGGCGACCAAGCCTTCACTTGGTACATAAAACAACATCACTTCATCTCACCTAAAACCCTTCCCGCCCTGGCGTTTCACATTCTTTGCATACTTTCCCAGCAGTTGCCTCCGGCCCAAAGGTGACCACCAGCAGTCTTTGGCGATTTGGCACCTTGTCCGCACAGCCAAAGGCCACATCGTCGTGGCACCACCAAACAAGCTGCGTAAAGCGGGCAAACTTCCGCCTCAACTCCCGGCTCGGCAGCTCCTTGCCGTACCATTGACTGTACTCACTGACAATCGTCTCATTGTACAGCTCATTGTAGATGACGCTGGTGGCAGTTTCGTAGAGGGGTCGTAGGAGAGCAGTACCTCCCCGTAGGGCGTGTCTGGTTCAGGGCGATCCGCCCGCTGGCCGGCGTAATATTCCGACAGGTTTTGCGTGTACTCGCCCATTTTTGTTTCAATGTTGATGCCGACAGAGGGCGCCTGGTGGAGGTGTCGTTTGGTATTCACCGCTACCAGCATCTTGACCTTGTAGGGAGTGTCGCAGCTGGGTCCATTTTGGACAGACGATCCTTGAAAGCTGATGTGAAAGAAGGAGGCAAAAAGTACTAAATTGTATAAAAAAAGTTTTGTGAAAGTCATTTTCATTTTTTGCTGTTTAGTTTTTTCCTTTTTGTGGCGTTGATTTTTATTGCCATTTAGTTTGCAGCAGCAAAGGTGGGGGCTGATGTTGTACATTAGTTCAGCATCAGTTAAAGTCTTTTTTATTATTAATTCTTTTTAAACATTACAATTTACAATTTACTGCTAACTGCAATTAAGTTGCTACTGTTTGATTTTGCTTGCATTTGAAGAGTGTCTGACATTGACTTGAAAGCTGAAACTTTTTTTGCTTAGTTCTGGCCGGCTGATTTTTTTGACTGTACGGTCATGGCTGTTGTACATTGGCTGAAAACTCTCCCTTTACATTACCGGGCGGGGTGAAGATGGCCACCAAGTGACGGTAGTGTACCGATTGCCCTGAGGGCCGTCCCAGGCGTCGGCACAGCTTAAAATCACTTTTCGACTTGAAGCCCAAATCATTTGCGTGAAGGTGCCGTACTTTTCTAGGGCCGAGTTTGGGGGCTCCTGACCGTAGAACGGGTACCCGTCCCCAGTGTGGTACAGCTCATCAACTTTGGTCTCTGCTGTGAAGTTGTCAAACGGGTAATGGGAGTCAATTTCGCCAAAGGATTTCCCCTTTGGCGAGGGCGGCGGGTAGGGTCGCATTCCGGCGTAGAAATTTGCCTTTTCCTGAGAGTACTTGACTAGATCAAGGTTAGATTTGTTGTCTAGAAATTCTAAAGGTGGTGATCGATGAGCGGCTCGTTTTTGATTTATTGAGTTGATTAGTTTTTGCTGATAAGTTTGGTCGCAGGCGTTGTACAGGTTTTGCTGTACAGAGCTGCTGTTTGCAGAAAATGAGAAGAATAAAAGGATGAAAATGTATAAAATGTTCATTTTCAAAGTTTTTTAATTTTGTTAACTGATTTTGTTGTAAAACTTTTTTGTGCGTTGGTGGATACCTTTTTATTGAATTAAATAAAATGAAATTTTGTTTTTACTTTTCACTACCATTACCTTTTATTGATGATGTTTTGTTCAAGTTAAATTTTTAGGTTCAACTAGGGTTTCACTTTTATTGCCAATTTCAAATGTCAATAAAAGCTACCAGAAGTTGCAATAAAAAGTCGCATGTTTTTTATGTTTCAATTAAAACATCTTTTTTATTTATTGTTTTAGTACAGCCAAAATCTAATAAAATGTCATAACAGTTTTCTTTAGTCAGTTTTTCCTAGTCAATTTTATCAGTAACATTCTTAGAATGCTAAACCTTTGGCCGTCGTACATTGCTCGCAAACTGGCCAGCCACATTTCCGGGCGGCAGAAATGCGGCCACCAGAAATCGCTGATTAAACGGCCCATCGGCGCAGCCCAAAGTAACTTGCTGATACTCGCCCAGATCATTTGCGTAAAATCCTCGTACCTAAGCCTTGCTTCTTCGGTCGGTTCTGTCTCGAAGTACTGGTACCCCTCAGCACCACGACTGTAAATCTCATTAATTAGGCTCGCTGGCGTGCTCAAGGTGTAGGTCAAGGTGAGGTCCAATTGGGTGAAATTGATTGAAGGTACCGGTACCGCCGGCATGGGAATTCCAGGGAAGGTTGCCCACATCACCTGGAACTGTGCCTTTTGTTGGGTGTAGGTGACCAGGTCGTCATTGGACTCGTCCAGGAACCAGTGGAGGTGTGCTATGGTGGAGTGCCCGTTTCTCGTTGATGGCCGATACTATCTGCTGCTTGTAGTCGTGGTCGCAGACCTTGATGTAGTTAAGGGCATTTGCTGCAGACTGCTGTCTACAAAGAAAGAGGCTAAGATAAAAAGAATAGAGAAAAGCATTGTCAGTTTTTTAAATGAGGTACAATTTAGTAAAATTGTCGTTTTTTATATCTAGCTTTTTAGTTGATCGTCATTTGATGTTCAAGGTACTTTTTTTCAGTAGCCTCATTTGCAACATTGTGATGCAGCTTTTTGCTTTGTTTTTTCAGTGTAAGTTTAGTTGCAATTTTGAATAAATTTTTACTAATTAAGCTTTTAACTGTTTTTAAAATTAAAACATTTTTTGTTTTGATTAATTTGACATTGAAAATTACAAAAAAAACTAAAAATCAAAAAATAATTTGTTATGATTTTCCTAATCAGTTTCAGCATCAGCAGCAGCAGGGGCAACAGTAGCATTAACAGCCTGCTGCTCACCAAACGGGCGGCGATGACTATTATTATACGGGGGTCGTACATTGTAGGCAAACTGGCCGATGAAATTGCCCGGCGGCACAAAGGTGGCCACCAGGAATCGATTCCCACCGGAATCGGCGCAGCCAAAGCTGATCCTCTGGCTGGCCACCCAGATCATCTGCGTGAAGACGCCGTACTTTGCAATGGCCTCCATTGGTGGCTCTCGACCGTAGTACGGATAATCATCGCCGGCGTGGTAAAAATTGTCGATCAGACTTTCTGGGCTGATCCAGGCGTAGGTGAAGGTGGCGTCGAACTCGCCGAAGCCCATTGCCGGTCGAGGTGGGGGATAGGGCCTCAGTCCGGCGTTGAAGGCCGCCTGCTCAGTGGCGTATCGAATCAGCTCGTAGTTGGTCTCGTCGAGGACTAGCGGCGGAGTTTGGTGGATGGCCCGGTTTCTGTTGATAGCCGCTGCTAGTCGTACTTGGTAGTCGTGGGTGCAGACTTTGTTGTAGCCAAAGTCATCGTACTGCAGACTGCTGTCCACGGAGAGGCAAACTAAAAGAAGAGAATTGAGAAGATCATTGTCAGTTTTTTAAATGAAGTACATTTCTGGGGAAATTGTGTTTCTTATATTCAATTTTTTTAGTTATTGGTCATTTGGTTTTCAAGGTCCTCCTTTTCAGTAGCCGCCTTTGCAGCATTGTGATACACCTTTTTGCAGTTTCGCCTTGTCAGGTTAAGTTGAGTTGCAATTTTAATTAAGTTTTTACCAATTAAATTTTTTAATTGTTCTTTAAGTTTAAAATATTTTTGTATTTTATTAATTAATTTGACATTGTTCAAATTTAACTTTAATGTAAAAATGGGGCAGTACATTGGTTTTTTGCGGTTTAATATTGATCACTTGGGGGCAGTACATTACTTGCAAACTCTCTTCTGACATTGCCGGGCGGAATAAAGACGGCCACCAAGTGTCGGGTATATGTGCCGGAATCGGTCACAGCCAAAGGTTACCCGTCGACTTTTTGCCCAGACCATTTGCGTGAAAATACTGTACCTATTAATGGCCTCATCATTAGGTGGCTCTCTTCCGTAGTACGGATAATTGTCACCTTTGTGGTAGAGGTTATTTATCAACGTTTTTGGATCTGTCCAGTCGTAGGTGTAGACGGTGTCAAACTCGCCAAAACTTATTGACGGCTGAAAGGGCGGAAAATGCTGCTTTCCCGCATTAAAATCGGCCTTTTCTTGAGCGTATAGAACTATTTTGGCATTAGACCCATCTAAAGCTAGCGGTGGGCTCTTGTGGATTGCTCGATTTTTGTTTATCATTTTCACTAATTGGTACTGGTAGGAAATGTCGCAGGTAGAGTTGTTTTCAAGCTTGTAGTCATCAAAATCCTGAAGACTGTTGCAGTTTACAAAGAAAGAAGTTAAAAGAAAAAGAAGTTTAATAGAAAAGATCATTTTAAATACTTTCTGTTTTATGAATAAAAACGTTAGTTTTAGTAAAGTTATCTTTTTTATACAAAAAAAGTTTGGTTTCCTGACATTTTATTATGAATCATTTCATCGCAAGCTTTTTTCACTGTAAAAATAACAACTTTCTATAGAAACTCTCTATTATTTTGAATGCTTTTATTGTCAAAATTGCAAAAAAAATTTTATTGCTGTTTACTACAATCAAAAGCAATAAAATAGACCACCACTTGTACATTACATTACATTTCACTGCTTAGTTTCAAAAGCTTCATCTTGATGACGCGGGCGCAGAACATTGTCGGCAAACTGCCCCCTAACATTGCCCGGCGGAACAAAGGCGGCCACCAGGTAGCGGATGCCTCCTAATCGGAGCACCCAAAGGTAACCTGTTGACTGGTTCCAGATCATTTGCGTGAAAAAGATGTACTTTTTCAATTCAGTAGCATTGGGCGGATCTCTGCTGTAGTACGGGTAGTGGTCGCCGGTGTGGTACATCTCATCGGCTTCAATGGCGGCACTTCTACTGCGATTTAGGTCGGCGTAAAACTCGCTGAAATCATGGGCGGCCGAGGTGGCCGGTATCCCCTTCCGGCCAGGAAATCTGCCATCTTTTGAACGTACTGGGCCAGGTAAATGTTGTTTGGGTCTAGGAGTAGATTCGAAGCCTGGTGGTACGACCGTTTCTGGTTCATTTCCTCTACCAAACTTTCTTGGTAGGAAGAGTCGCAGGCATTGGGTAAATAATCGGCAGAGTCCGCAAACTGCAAACTGCTGTCCAAGGTGGAGAAAGAGGCTAAAAGAAGGAGGAAAATAGAGATGAATAAAATCATTTTTGCAAGTTTTTTAAATGAAGTGCCTTTTTCTAGTAAAAATGACTCTCTTTATATACAAAAATTTTTTTAATGGTATTCTGACATTTAACATCACAAACCATTTCATCGAAAACCTTTTCACTGTAAAAATAGCAAACTGCAATATTAAAAGTTGCTGCTATTTTGAATGCTTTTTATTGACAAAATTATAACATTTTTCCTAACTGTTGTTCAATACAATCGAAAGCACAACAATAAACCACCTGTTGTACATTACATTACATTTCACTGCTCAGTTTCAGAAGCTTCATCATGATGACGCGGGCGCAGTACATTGTCGGCAAACTGCCCCTCTGACATTGCCCGGCGGCACAAAGGCGGCCACCAGGTAGCGGATGCCTCCTGAATCGGAGCACCCAAAGGTAACCTGCTGACTGGCCCGCCAGATCATCTGCGTGAAGATGCCGTACTTCTGAAACTCAGTAGAGTTGGGCGGATCTCTGCCGTAGTACGGGTAGTGGTCGCCGGTGTGGTACATCTCATCGACTTCCAGGTCGGCACTGCTGCTGACATTGAGGTTAGCGTAGAACTCGCTGAAATCGATGGGCGGCCGAGGTGGCCGGTAGCCCTTTCCTGCCCGGTAGTCGGCCATCTGCTGCGTGTATTCGGCCAGGTAATAGCTGTACGGGTTCAGGAGTAGATCAAAGGCGTAGTGGTACCACCGTTTCTGGTTCATTTCAGCTACCATACTCTCTTGGTAGTTTAAGTCGCAGGCATTGTAGCCAGTGGAGTTTGCTTGCAGACTGCTGTCCACCGAGAAAGAGGCTAAAAGAAAGAGAAAAGGGAAGAAAAATATCATTTTTGCTAGCTTTTTTGTTCTTTAAAATGAAGTACATTTTGGTAAAGTTTTTGTGTCATTTTATATCTAAATTTTTGGCTATTGGTCATGTGATTTGCAAGGTTTTGCTTCAGTAGCACTTTGAAATATTGTGTTTAGGTTTTTGCCTTCAAGGGATTCAAGGTTTTGTCAAGTTTAATAAAGTTTAAATTTTAATTGTTTTTTAAAGTAGCATTTTAATTGCTTTAAAATTTAAATCAATTTGCTGCTTTTATTAATTTGACATTGTTCTCAATTTTTTTTTAAAAATTAAAAGATGTTGCATTTCAAACAAAAATTTTATTTTATAATTTTAAAAAAATTACAAACAGTATTTACTATAATACAAACTTTTTTGTCAAGTAAAACCGTTTTTTATTTAGTATAATAAATGGCTAAAATAGCCTAGAATTTTTTAATTTTTTTTCCACTCAATTGCAACTCAGAAACATTTTTTTTGTCTTTTTTGCCCTAAGGACGCGGCGGCAGTACATTTTTCGCAAACTCTCCCCAGATGTTGCCCGGCGGCACAAAGGCGGCCACCAGGAACGACGGCCGTCGTCTGCATCAGAGCAGCCTACGGTAGCGTTTTGACTGGCCACCCAGATCATCTGCGTGAAGATGGCAAACTCGGCAATGGCCGCCTCGCTGGGTGGCTCCCGTCCGTACCACGGGTAGCCCGGTTCCCCAGTGCGGTACAGAACATCCACCAGCTGCTCTGGAGTGGTAGCCCGTGCCTGGTAGCTGACGTCAATCTCGCCAAAGCTGATGTTCAATGGGCGAACCGGTGGGGCGGCGCCCTTTCCCGCCATGTACTCGGCATTTTCCTGCGTGTAGCGGACCAGGTCGGCGTTGGAGGTGTCCAGGACTAGCGGTGGCGCCTGGTGGATGCGTCGTTTTTCGTTTATTTCCTCTACCACTCTTAGTTTGTACGGGTAGTTGCAGTCGTTGTTTTCCTGCAGACTGCTCTCCACGGAGAAGGAGGCTAAAAAGAAGAGGAGAAAAAGAAGTTCATTGTTGGATTTTTGGGTATTTTTTATATTTAATGAAGTACTTTTTGGTGTAAAACTGCTGCTTTTATATCTAACTTTGTTAGCTACTGGTCATTTGATTTGCAAGGTTTTTTCCTCAGTAGCACTTTGCAGCATTGTGATACACTTTTTTTGCTTTCTCAAGTTTAATTAAATTTTAATTAATTTTTAAAATTTTTAAACAGTTTTTGTTTTTAATTAATTTGACATTGCTTTCAATTTTGTTCAAGTAAAAATGCCACGTTTTAAAAAATGTTTTTTGCAATATTTTATTTCAAATGTTAAAAATAACATTTATACAATCCAATTGCCAAAGTAGAATCTTACATAGCCATACATTACTTTTTACTCAGTAGCATTAATAGCCTTTTTGAGGCCAGCAAGGTCATTCTTGCCTTCACGTGGCCGCCGTACATTTCTCACGTACTCTCCATTGATGTTGCCCGGCGGAAGAAAGGCGACCAACATGTGGCGGTAATCGCCGTAATCGCTGCAAGCAATAAAAACCCGTCGACTGGCCGCCCAGATCAGCTGTGTGAAGGCGTAGTATCGATAGTATTCCGGGTCGATGGACTTGGGAGGCGGTTCTTGACCGTAGAAGGGGTAGGCGTCACCTATGGCGTACAATTCCCTTATATCTTCCTCTGGACTGCAGTCAGTCTTGGGGGAAACGCCGTAAATTTGGCTGAAGGCAATTGGCGGTCGAACAGGCAGGTCGGGTCGTTTTTCCGCTCCATGGTCCACAAATCCTTGAACGAACTCCACCAGGTCCTTGTTGGTGGTGTCCAGGACCAGCGGTGGGACCCCATGGAGCCACCGTTTCTCATTGATTGCCTGTGTATATTGCAGGTATAAAAAGGGGCTGCAGTTCATAAAATCTTTGTCGGTGTTGTCCTCTGGCAAACTACTGTTGCTGCCGTCCACCGAAAAGAGGGTTAAAATAAAAATAATAATAAAAACAAAAATCATTGTCAGCTTTTTTTGTTCTGTTTTTTGAGCAAATGAAGCACCATTTAGTAAAATTTGAGTTTTTATAATTGTTTTTTGGTTATTAGCTATCCATTTTTACCAAGGTTTTTTCGTAGCAGCCTTTGTGATACAATGTTTTTTGCCTTGTCAGGTGTTTAAGGGGGGACACTGCGCTCTTTTTTACTGCTTTTTGGAACTTTGATTTTGGGGTGGCTATGATGTTCATGAAACATGTACTCAATACGAATTGCTTAGAATATCATATAGAACAGTTTAGTGTTGATAGCTTGGCCCTCCGATGAATGGGCCGCCATCAGCAACGATCTAAGTTTTCTGAACACAACGGTAACCACATCGGTATCATAAGAAGGTGGCATGGCTTGATTGAAAATGCCAAATAAAAGATAGCAATAATATCTAAACTTTGTTCGGCTTCGATTAATTTTTGAAGGTTTCAGTTTTTCTTAAACAATTTTCGATTCAAGATTTGAGATGAAAAACTCGTAAAGTTAAACTTTAAAATTAATTTTTTTAAAAACTAAAGCTGCTTTTAAAAATCGAAGCCGAACAAAGTTTAGATAATATTGTCATCTTTCATCTGGCACTTTCAATCAAGCCATGCCACCTTCCTATAATACCGATGTGGTTACCGTAAGGGTTTAAGATCTTGGTAAAAAAGCTATTGACTAGAAAAGGGAACTAAAAATTCAAAAATATTTTTTTTATTGCGCGCAGTCCCCCCTTAATTAAATTTTAAACTTTAATTGAGTTTAACAAATTGAAGCACATTGAAGCACTGTTTAATTGTTTTAAAAATGTAGAACAGTTTTTGATTTTAATTAATTTGACATTGCTTTCAATTTTTTCAAGTAAAAATGCCACGTTTTAAAAAAAGGTTTTTATCAATATATATTTTATTTCAAATGTTAAAAATAACATTTATACAATCCAATTGCCAAAGTAGAATCCTTCATAATCCCACACATTGCTTCTTACTCAGTAGCATTAGTAGCCTTTTTGAGGTCATCAAGGTCATTCTTGCCTTCACGTGGCCGCCGTACATTTCTCACGTACTCTCCCTTGATGTTGCCCGGCGGAAGAAAGGCGACCAACATGTGGCGGTAATCGCCGTAATCGCTGCAAGCAATAAAAACCCGTCGACTGGCCGCCCAGATCAGCTGTGTGAAAACGTAGTACCGATCGTAGTACGGGTAGAGGGATTTGGGAGGCGGCTCTTGACCGTAGTACGGGTAATCGTCACCCATGGCGTACAATCCCCTAATATCTTCCTCTGGACTGGAATCAGTTTTGGGGTAAACGCCGTAAAATTGGCTGAAGGCAATTGGCGGTCGAACTGGCGGTTCGGGTTTTCCCGTTCCTTGGTCTACAAATCTTTGAACGTACTCGACCAGGTCCTTGTTGGTGGTGTCCAGGACCAGCGGCGGGACCCCTTGGAGCCACCGTTTCTCATTGATTGCCTGTGCCATTCGCAGGTATAAAAAGGGGCTGCAGTTCATAAAATCCTGGTTAGACTTGTTGGTAGACTTGTCCTCTTGCAAACTACTGTTGCTGCCGTCCACCAAAAAGAAGTTAAAAGAAAAATATGAATAGACAAAATAATCATTGTCAACTTTTGTGTTTTGTTTTTTAAGCAAATGAAATACATTTTAGTAAAATTTGAGTTTTTTATATTTCTTTTTTGGTTATTAGCCATACATTTTTTACAAGGACTTTTCCTTTTTTGGTAACAGCCTTTTTCAGCGTTGTGATACACTTTTTTTTGTCTTGTCAAGTTTAATTAAATTCAATTAATTTTAAATTTTTATCAAGTTTAACGAATGAAACACGGTTTAATTGTTTTTAAATTGTAAAACATTGTTTTTGTTTTATTAATTTGACATTGATGCAAAATAGTTTTACTTTGCAATTTAATTTATTTTTCATACAATTTTACTGATGCGAATTTTTTCATAAAACCGTAGCATTCTGATCTGCTTGCCCATGATCAATGCACAAGCCTCCTCCGCCAAAGCCTAAAACATTGACAGCGTACTGTCCCACCAGGTTGCCCGGGGCGAAAAGTAGGCGGAAAAGTAGAGAACTCCCGTTTCGACGTTCCGCGAGCAGCCAAAAGCGACCCGGCGGCTGCTCCTCCAGAGCATCATCGTGAAGCGCCAGTACTGATTGAGATCATCCCAGTCAGGCGGCTCCCGGCAGTAAAATGGGTATTCATTGCCCTCCGCCTCAATGCCCGTCACGATGTCCTCCGGTGAGCCGTCGTAGGGCGGGTAGAGGGCGCCAAAGTACCCGGAGACATTGTAGCCCGTTGGGAGCGAGGAGCGCAGCGGCGGGTCGACCCGGCGCCGGGCGCCATACTCCGCCCACGCCTGGGCGTACTCCTCCAGCTGCGGGTCCCGAGAGGGGAGGTCCCAGGCGAGAGGCGGCACCTTGTGAGCAGATCGGCGCCAGTTCATGCTTGGGTCGCCTGCGCCTGGAAGTCCTTGTCGCAGACGGTGAAGCCGCTGGTTTGGTCTGCTGCTGCTAGGAAAAAAATGGAAACTGCAAATAAAGTTGAAATAATAAAGAAGTTCATTTTTAAAAATTTTAATTTTTTGAAAAAAAGTTTTGATGTTTTTTTTTCTAATTGAAAAGTAGTTTCTTTTATAGCGATTTTTTTGGTGGAGTAACCTTGTCTGTAAAAATGAGGACTTTTTTGGGCTTTTTGCTGCTGCAAAGCACATTTAGCTGAAACTTATTTGAGGTAAAACGTTAGTGAAAAAAAGTAAAATTTTTAATTAAAAAACTAGTTTTTATCAAAGTTTTTAACCTCGTTTTTGGCGCAAATTAATCTTTTGCACAGTAGCAAAAATGCTCAAAGTTTTTTTGTATAGTCAAAGTTTTTTTTATTAAAATTTAAAACAAATTTTTTTAACAATTCAGTTCTCAGCATCAACAGCAGTTTCAGCTTCAGTTTCATTAGAACCTGCTGCAGCTTCTCCTTGATAACCCCAAGGCCATAAGTTGCAGGGACGACCGTTAGGCGGCCACACATTGTAGGCGTACTTTCCCGCCACATTTCCCGGTTCGTCCCAGAAGACAATGACACTGTGCCGTTCTCCCGTCTGTCGGTTATCATCACAGCCAAAGGTGATCAACTGAGTAGACCGCCAAATCAGCTGCGTAAATCGGCCGTACCGCTGTCGCTCCCCATCCGGGGGCTCCCTGCAGTAGTACGGGTAGCCCGTTCCCGTGTGGTACATCTCCCCCACCACCTCCTGGGCACCCTGGTCAGGGCGGAAAATTTTCGGTATCACCAGAAAGGGAATTCGCGGTGGCAGCGGGTCGTACTTTGAGTTACCGGCCAGGAACTGGGCCTTCAGCTGGGCGTAGTACACCAGCTCATTGCGGGGATCGTCCACCAGTTGTAGGTCGGTGAAAGTGCTGTGCACTCGCCGGTAGTAGTTGGCGTAATAGACGAAGCTTTTCTGAAAGTACGGGCTGCAGGTGTTTTGCAGGCCGCCTTCAACAAAGAGAACAAAGAAAGAGAGGAAGAAAATAAGCGATAAGATTGGGGGCTTCATTTTTAATAAATTGTTTTTTTTAAAACCAAAATTATCAGGAGTCTTTTATAGTGGATTTTCCTCTACTTTATTTTTTGTCGCTCATGTGATTTGCAAGGTCTTTTTCTGATAGTACAACTTTTTGTGAGTTTAATTAAGTTTTAACTTAATTACATTTTTTAAATTGTAGTTTTGTGTGAAAAAAAATAATTAATTTGCTAGTAAAAGTTATTAGTAGTTTTTAATTAATTTGACATTGTTGATCATTTTAAATAAACCAAAAAAATTCAATTAACTTAGTTGCTGTCCTTCAAATTGTGGTTTGTCTGCAAGCTGTTTTCCACGTAGAAGGAGAACAAAATGAAAAAAAGAAATTCATTGTCGGTTTTTGATTTTTGCATCAAATAAAGTACATTTTGGTTAAAAAATATAAAACAATTTTTGGTTTTAATTAGTTTGACATTGCTTTTAATTATTTAAAAACAAAAAATGGTTTTATTTAATTAAAAAATTGTCTTTTTAAATACGATTTTACAAAAAGATAAAACTTTATTGTTACTTTTTTAGTAAATTAGCTCTCAGCAGCAGCATCAGCAGTTTCAGTTTTATTAAACACTGCTTCTCCTCGATAACCCCATTGCCCTACATTGCAGCCTTCATGCGGCAATACATTGTTTGTGTAATCTCCCTTTTGATTTCCCGGCTCGTCGCTGGTGATGATGGCACTGTGCCGCTCTCCCGTCTTTTGGTTATCATCACAGCCAATGGCGATATGTTTTGTGGATCGCCAGATGAGCTGCGTAAATTGGCTGTACTTCTGCCTTGCCTCTTCAGGAGGTTCCTTGCAGTAGAAGGGGTAATCAGCTCCCATCTGGTAAATCTCCTCCGCCACTTTCGATCCGTCTTGATCGGGGCGGAAAATTTTGTGTACGAGAGTAAAGTAAACTGGCGGTTCCGGCGGGTCAAACTTTGAGTTTCCTGCCAGGAACTGCGCCTTCAGTGTAGCATAGTACGGAAGCACTTCTGTAAAAAAGTCTTCATGTAAATCTGAGGCCCTGTGGATTGACCGGTAGTAGTTGGCCTGTATAGCAAATCTTTTTTGAAAGTAATTGCTGCATTTGTTCTGAAAGTCGCCTCCGGCAAAGAAGACGAAGAAGGTGAGGAAGAAAAAGAAGAGTGATAAAATTGGGGTTTTCATTTTTGACAAGTTATTTTTTGCTTTGGTAAAAAGCTAAAACGTTTAAAGTCTTTTATAGTAAAATTTCCTTTACTTTTTTTATCGCTCATGTGATTTGCAAGGTTTTTTCTGCGTAATACAATAGTGTGTTGTTTAATTAAGTTTCAACTACATTAAATTAATTGCAGTTTTGTAGAAAAAAAAGAAACTTAGTTGCTAGTAAAAGTAATTAGTAGTTTTTAATTAATTTGGCATTGCTGATCAGCAAATTTAGTTTACTAAAAAAATCTATATTTGTTTAAAACAAGTCAAGAATGTTGTTCAATTTTAAATTTAAATTTAAATTTTATCTATTACAAAAAGCAACCCTTTTCTAAGTTTGCAAAAGATTATCAAAAACAAAACAATTTATTTTTAACTATTCAATCAATCAATCAAACAAAAACACAACTCCCCTTTTACTCATACGGCCTAAAGCTGTTCCTGTCATCACCACCACCATTATTACGATTATCATCCGGGACTCTTCTGTCATCATCATTGGGAATCGTGTTCCTATCGGGGGTGACATTTCCACCATCACCATTATTATTTGGCCCTGGTTGATAGGCAGGGGGAAAGACATTCCTCGCATACCCGCCCACCACATTTCCCGCCGGACTGAAACCGAGCACCATCTCCCGTTGCCCATCTCTTCGGTTATAGGCACAGCCCACCGCCAGGTACCGACTGCCGTACCAGACCAGCTGCGTGAAGACGCCAAACTCCGCCAGCATCTCCCGTGGCGGCTCACCACCGTACCAGCGGTACCACCGTGAGGAGTTGTACATGCTGGCCACCACATCGGCGAGGCCACTTTGCCGGGGATTAAAGCGAATCTCCGTCTTTCCGTACTGCCCGTAGGGAAGCTCCTGGGGAGGTGACCGTCGGTAGCCGGCCTTGTACTCGGCCAGCTGCTGACTGTAGACGGCCAGAATTGAGCCCTCGTCGAGGATGAAGGCCGGCACTCGGTGGCTGGAACGGTAGCGGTTCATCTGCCACAGCAGCTGCCGCTTGTTGCAGGATTGATCTTCCTGTTGTTGATGGCTGATGCCGATTAAAATTAGGAGGAAAAAAGTGGGGATAATAATGAGGTTCATTTTTAATAATTTGAAAGGCTAATTATTTGTGCTAGAGATCTGGGCGGCTTTTTATACTTTTTTTTGTTTTTTAATTTTTGCATTTAAATCCGCCTTCACGGTTTGCAAGGTTGTTTAGATTGTTTAGATGACTGCTGAAATATTGCAATATTTAGTATTGCTTACTTTTTAATTGGTTTTTTAAATCTTAATTGGAAGTATTTGTTAATTGAAATTAGTGTGTGTTTATTTCTCAACTGATTTTTATTTTTTTTCCTGTGTGACATTGAGTAGTAAAAACTAAATTTAAAAAAATTTAAATGCACTAAATTAGGCATTCATTTGTTTTTGTAAAAAAATTGTAAAAAATAAACTGTAAAAAGTTTACCAAAAAACAATGACAATGTCAGGCAAACAAATGAAACGTTTTAAAATGACCACTGTTAAAAACAATGTCACAGTCAAAACTGTGCTCAGAAAAACCAAAAATAAAATTCCGATAGAATATCCACAATGAAAAATCTCATTTTTCCAATACTTGTTTTCATTTTGACCGCCATTTCTGTTCACAGCAGAGAAAAACCCTACTACACCGCTCTAACTCCTCAAGGAAAAGTAAGAAATCATCGTTATTCAATCAACATTCTAAAAGCTTATCAAATCTTTTTAACAAATTACTTTTAGATCGACAACAAACTACCTTTGCCACTGTACAGCTGTCCACCGGATCTGGTGAACAATCTGCTGACCGAGGTGAACGCCTTTCGCTGGGCGCACAGCCGTACACTGCCCTTTGAGCACGACTACTTTGTCTCGCGGTACAGTCAATCGTGGGCCACCGAGCTGGCCCGTTTGGCCCTGGTAAAGCCCAATCCCGAGGAAAAGTACGGCCCGAGGAGATGCTCTTCACCAGCTGGTGGAACCATAGTGCATCAAATACTGAAGTTTTGGAGTATCCAGTCATGGCGGAGGAGATTATCAGTGGGTGGATTCAGCAGGATGTAACAGATTATGAGTTTTACGGTGAGGAGCCGCCTCTTGAACGGGCTTTCGATTCTCGCCGCTGGACACAGTTGTTGTGGGCGGAGACAAAACGAATCGGACTAGGTTGTGCCACTTTTCGACTTGATAATGATGATGATAATGAAACTGATGGTGGTAATGATGATAAGGGAACCAGCCTGGTGATAGTGGCCAACTTTGAGGTGCACGGCAATCGACCGGGCCACTTTAGGTCTAATGTGCTGCCTCTTCTTGAGTAAAAAAGTCTCGACTACAAAGACAAAGTTTTTGAGTGATTTAGTTTATTAGCAATTTTTTTCTGAATAAAATGATCATTATCAGTTTTTTTTCAAATGGTAAAAAAGTTTTCTGCATTGCTTTCAGTGAAAGCTTTTCACTCAAGGTCACATTGTTTTTATTTTTTCAAGCGCACTAAGCTGAATCATACAGTTTCATTGAGGTCAAAACAATATCAATTGAACAAAAAAGTATGAGATGATACATTTCATGTGTTTAATCCGCTTCCTAAATCTAACTGTACAGCAGTAAAAAGTACGATACAGTGTGTCGCAATTGCCGCAGCTAATCAAAAGCTCGTCCTTGAGTTGAACATAAAGCCAACTTACTTTTTTTTGCTGCCTGATCAACCTGGCATCAATCAAATAAATTGGCAGTTTTAGCTTTCTTTTATCCAGCCAATCTTTTCTAGCCTAAAATATAAAAACTTGAAAATCAAACAGCTAACTCTTCACCGCAATTTTAATCTTATCATCACCACCAAAAAGGACCATGAAGCTGTCACTCTTTCTGACAGCTGGTGGTGGCTCTCTGTTGTTGTTTTTGTTGCTTTCAGACAACATCAACAGCAGTTTTGCCGCAAAGAATAGTACTCAACAGAGCAGCAGCAGCCCAGCAAGTGCCCTGTTGACTACCCCAGCTCCGAGCTCCAAGAAAAATGTGACCATAAAGGCTCCGCCATCGGCGTCGGCTTCGGTTCCAGCCAGATCAGCTGGTCTAACAAAGGCCCCGGTGAACGGCCGTCCGACCAGTGCTCCGATATTCTGGCCGCCAAACAAAGCACCAGAAAGTGGACGACCAACAAAAGCACCGGATTCGGCCCAACAAAGGCACCGGGTCAATGGGTCCTACCTCAGCTCCAATTTCTGGACGTCAAACTAAAGCCCCGGTAAGCGGACGTCAAACTAAAGCCCGGTAAACGGTCGTCCAACCTCAGCTCCAATTTCCGGTCGTCAAACCAAAGCCCCAATCAGTGGTCGCCAGACGACCCCAGCTCCCTCCAACAGCAGAGCCCCATCGAGGGTGACCAAAAAGGGACCGATTTCGGTAGTACCACCTCCACCACCACCACCACCACCACCGCCACCTCCTTCTCCTCCAAAACCTCCGGTTAGACCTGTAGTTCCACCACCTCCACCACCACCTCCTCCACCTCCTCCTCCAAAAAAACCTTCAATTCCGTCACCTCCTTCTCCTCCACCTCCTCCTCCTCCAAGACCTCCGGTTCGACCAGTAGTTCCACCACCACCACCACCTCCTCCCCCACCAAAACGTCAACCAGCAAAACCCAAAACGACCATCTTCGACCCGAATCCAAACAACTTCAAGTACCTCGACTCGAAGGTCTTCCTCGCCGACCTGAATGACGGCAAGCTGGATCAGCAGCTGGTGGAGAACGGACATGTAAATTCCTTTTTTAAGTTTTCTAAATACCTTTTAAAACTAAACTTTAATTTTTTAGACAAAGCTCCAAGAAGACTCCCGCGCCATCAGCTCACCCCGAGACTTTGGCCTGCTCACCTGCAGCGGCAATCTCATCGCCGAAAATCCAAACCTTGCCGAGCTGAACGTCCGAAAATCGGGCTGCCCGGGCGACTTTGACATTGAGCTCTCGGGCTTGATAAACAACGCCCGAGCTCGCCACCAGGCGCCGCCCCTCTCGCTGGTCAAGTCAAGCGGCGGCTACAAAATAGCCGGCAGCGTAAACTTTGCCGACATTTCCGCAGCGTCGGCCAATCAGTACACTCGCCAGGCTTACGTCGAAAATGACGGAGGTTACGTTCAGCTGACGTACTCCCTTCTACGAAGTGCCCCGGACCTTCACGCAACTGACCAGTCCTATGGTCGCCAAGGCCCTCTACACTCCAGGCCTCACCAAATATCATTCCTACGGTTCAGAGCCGGAAAATCGAAACCAGACTTCAGCCTTTACCGCCCTGGTTTGGAAAGCGGCCACCGAGGTGGGCATCGGCTGTACCACCTTTCACACCTTTGATGCGGCCACCAAGGTTCGAATGATCGACACGAAGGTCAATGTGGTGCTGACGCTAGGAAACAGTGGAAACGACGGAAGTTTTGGTGAGGGAAAGAGCGTGGCGCAGGTGAACTCCCATGGGGCGTTCAGTGAGAACGTTCTCGCGCCGAATGACATCACCTGGACGGACTACGTGGTGAACATCCAGAGTGAGGACAATATTCTCATTGATGATGATAATGAGGATGAGGATGATCATGAGGGTGATGATGAAGATATTGTCATCGAGGAGAATGGTAACGAGGTTGGGAAGAAGAAGGATAAGAGGAGGAAGAAGAAGAAGAATTAGATGGTTAGTAACTTTTTAGATAAAAACTGGTGATAAGAAGTTGAAGATGATAAGAAGAGGAAGAAGTTTTTAGGGGATTTTTGCATGAAAATCGTACACTCAAAGTTTTCTACACACACAAACACTTTAAATTTGTAAATAGTCGACTAGAAAAAAAGTAGTGAAAGGCATTCATGGTAAAAAACTAGTAGGTAATTTAATAAAAGGCATCTCGTTCTGGTTTATCAAAAAAATGTCAATCAAAAGTTACCCTCAAAATCACCATTAGCATCATCATCATCATCAGCATTCGGCTTCACATTCCGTCCCCACTGATAATAGCCGGGCGGAAAGACGTTCTCCTTATAGTGAACCACATCCGGCGACAGAATCCAGTGCTCATAGAGAACCACAATTTGAATTCTCGTCTCCACGGAACGAATATTCTGGTAAAGGGAATCGTACACTCCGGTCTGAGTAGTGAGACAGCCCAGGCCCGCCTGTTCCGCCGCCGAGTAAACCAAATCGATAAAAGTGTGGAAGGACTTTAAACGGAGCTGATCTCGGGTCGGCTCCTTTCCGTAGAAGGTGTAATTGGCCGCCCCCTTCATATACAACGTTTGTACAAACTGCTCAGGAGAAAGTTGAACATGTTCGACGCTAGGGCCCACCGTCTGGTGTTCCCAGTAGGCGATTCCTGGTTTGCTAAAGTAGCTCTGGTCAATTTGTTGGGCGTTTAGCCGAGCTGCTAAATGGGTGGCATTTCCAGAAAGAGATGTGGTAATGACAAGGGGCGGCGCCTGGTGACGCCCCCTCAGCTGATTCACCTTCCGCAGCCAGTACTTGCTAAATGTAAAAGGGCAGGCGTTTCGGGTGAGACTAAAACTGGATAAGGAAGGGTTTCGTTTGCCGATCAGCTGCCCTGGCAAGTGGTCACCACTGAAACCGGTGAAGAGGCCAAAGTCCACAAAGGTGGACGTGTCAAATTTCTGAGCAAAAAACTTTGAAACTTTTTTATTTGAAAAATGTCATCTTACCACATCGGCAACCATGTCCAGCTTGGCGGTGTTTAAGTACTCAAAAAATTGGGCATTTTTGGAGTAAGGTTGAGGCTCGGGATAAGGTTTCAAAGTTTGGTCCCAGGTGCTTTTTAGTGAAGAGTTTGCTAAAATTTCGGTGTCATTTTCTGCTATGTTTTGAGAGTCGTTTGAGGATGATTCAAAGTTTATGTTGGTAGTGGTGATATCTTCAGCACTGATAGTTTTGAGTGTGAAAAAGATGATGTTAAAAGTGATGAAAAAGGGACAGCCCAAAATTTTTGTTTTGAAAATGATCATAATTTTAAATTTTTTAGACGTCGTAGTTTCACTATTAAAAATGCTAAAAACAAATTTTTATTTTCACTTTTACATCACTTACAGGTTTTTACATAACTATTTTCCACCTTTTGCTCAGCAAACAAAGCAAAAGAGGAGATGATGCAGTAAAACACATTTTAAAATGGCAGAAAATGTAAACTCAAATTGTGCAACTCGCTTCGCAAAAAGTCAACCCAAAAGGTTAAAATCAAATTATTTTTAAGTTTTACTAAACGGCTAATTTCACGACACACAAAAAGGTGGTTTTATTTAAATTCAACAAATTATATCAAACTGTACTCAAAGCTACTTCAAACATTACTATGATACTGTCCTGCATAGTTCCCGGGCGGACTGTAGTTGGCAACCACCACCAGGCGGTTACCAGCACGCCCACAACCAACGCCCACCGCGTGGCTGCCTTTCCACACCAGCTGCGTAAAGTGGCCCCACTCGTGGAAGTTCTTCATGTCCGGCTCCTTGCCGAACCAGTGGTACTTGGACCTAGAAGTTACCGAAAAAATTAGATTTAGTGAAAAAGGTTTCAGCTTTTGCTTTCATCTAAAAAACTTACTTTTCAGAGTACCACGAGTTTACTGGAACATCGCCGTGAGGATGGAGAAACTGATCAGAACCGCCGACCATCCACAGATTTTCGCCGTACTTGTTGTGGGGGCGGTGCTCGAATTTGTCTGCAAATAGTAAAAAGTTTTAGAAAATAAAATTTATCAAATTGTTGATAAGTTTTTGTTACTAGAGCTCGCCAGGTGATCGGCCCACTGCTGCGCCCAGATGCTGATGGCGCCGTCGAGGTGAAGGGCGCCGGCGCCGTGGTGTTTTCGTAGCTCATTATGTCGGTGAAGGAAAGCCTGCTCAAAGTCGTGCGGACATCGAGCAAAAGTGGTGGTAAATAAGGTGGTGGTGATCACCACCAGAAAGAGGTAAACTGTGGAGTTCATGTTGATGGTGGTAATTTTGGATTTAAATTTGAGTATTACTTGAGCTCGTTTTTATATTCAATGGGTTTTAGTTGACAAAGCTGATCTTTGTAGTGATACTGATTTCTTTGCAGGAGGTAGCCTGTTTGTAAACTTAAAGCAGCAGCAGTTTACTACGCAGTTTTATTTTTTGAGTTAATTAACTTAATTAACTCTCTACTTTTATTTTTCTTTTGCTTCCTTATGCAAACGATTACTCTAACTGCTATTTGAGGGCTAATGAGGTACCTTTAAAATGATTGTTACACAACAAGTTATTTATCAGCTAAAAGTCACTAATTAGTCTGTAAAAGTACCTGTGTATGGAGTTTTTTAATTAGTGAAAAAATAAAAAGATTTATGAAAAAAGATTTTTCTAGATAAATTGGAGTGCTCAAATCAACAAACTTTTTTAATGATAACAAAGACTTTATCGGTTACCATAGAGTTTTACACTAAAAGGATAATCTAACATCTCAACAATCTACAGCTCAAATCTCACCATTACGTAAAACACCTGCTGCAAACGACTACACAGCTTTTAATTTTAGTTATAATTTATTGATCAATAATTTTTGGTAATGATGAAGAAAAAGAAATAGAAACCTGAGGTGAAAAAAAGTTGGCCAAGCCTTTTTACCACTTTAAAAACCCTTTCAGTTTAATTGTGGGGCGCCGGAACGTTCTCCTTAAGCTGCCCACCATGTTGCCCGGCGGCGAGTAGTTGCCCACCACAACGAGCTTTATTTGCGGTCACCCCGCAGCCGACGCCCACCGTCTTCGAGGCCTTCCACACCACCTGGGTAAAGTGGCCCCAGCGGCTGAAGTGGGACATGCTCGGCTCGTGGCCGAAGGTGGAGTGGCCGTAGTCCTTGATCTCATCGTACCAGTCCTGGACGCCCTTGCCGCCGTCCTCGTGGGGCGTGCCCGCCGACGACCAGCTGCTGTACAGGTTTTCGCCGTACTTGTTGTGGGGGCGGTGCTGGAAGGCGTCTGGAAAAGGAGGAAAGGAAAGGAAAAGGAGTTTAAAAAGGAGTTCACTAAAAATCAGCAAATTTTTTTTCGCTTACTCGTCGAGGCGAGGTGGTCCGCCCACTGCTGCGCCCAGGTGCTAATCTCCGGGTCGAGGGTCAGCGGTGGCGAGCCGTGCTTCGCTCGAAGTTCATTGTGCTTCGCCAGAAACTGCTTCTGAAAGTCGGCGGAGCACTTGCTGCCGGCGAGGGCGGCTCCGGTGAAGGCGGAAAAGACAAAAACGCAATGAAAAACTTCATTTTAAGAGGTAAACTTTTGGTTTGGTGAGGTTTGAGTAGTGGTTGGATGCCTTTTCACGGGTCAAAATCGGGTGCTTTATATACTCCGCAAAAAATGCTTTTTGCATTTGACTATATCTGAGATGATCAAATGCTTAAGATTTGGGTCTGGAGGACCGGTCTGAAAACAAAAGTGAGTTGCAGCCAAAAAAACTGGACTATTGCTTCTCGGTTTCAAGGTAAAGCCGAGATTAAAGTATGTTGTGATAGTGGTGATTACCTTTTTCCAGCAAAAATAATATTATTAATCAGTTGCTAACGGCTGAGTTTACACCGTTTTGTTGACATTTTTATCAGCTGCTGATGATTTTTTAGTATCTAACTAACTAAATCGATCATCTCAAGTAATAATAATAAAAGTGACAGGCAAAGTGTGAGTGGAGTCAACAAAGAGAAGAGAAAGAGAGACAGCTGATTTCTTTTTGAGAGTTTTGTTTTTGACGCTTTTTGGTCTTCACCAGAAATCAACAAAGCCAACTAAAGCAATCACACCATTTTTAGCGATTGTCCTTGATGATTGCGTCGTACAACAAAAACATAATTATTTTGATACAGCTAATCTGATTATAACAAATGATGCTGATGATAATGATGATGATCAACTGTCCAGAAAGAGAACTCTATAGCAGTAGATTTGCTAAAGTCCACCGACTTATTGAACTTTGTTCAGGAAAGAAAAAAAGTTTTGCTGTACTAAACAATGACCGTACTTTTGACAAATTAATTAAAAAATTGGATTTAAAAATTAAAAGTTTAATCAGTTCAATGTTCAAAGTTTTAAAATCAGATAAAAATCAGATCACTGCGAATCAAAGCGCTGCCGTCTTGGGAGCGAATCTTGAAGCTTCTGCTGTACAAGAAAAAATCTTATCAGCAGCGAAAATCTTTCTCATCTGCGCATGAGCGTGGAAGCAGCGGCAGCGGCAGACTTTTTCTCGCTCCTTCAAAACACGTGCTCCTCATTTTCTCCTCGGTTTTCTCGTCGCCGTTTTGCTTCAAAGATTTAGAAACTCTCTTTCGAAAATCAACTCCTTCAACTTACTCAAACTCCTTCGAAGTTATGGACCTCTCGAAGCCGAGCACCAGCAAGTGCAAACATCACAGCAGCAGCAGCAGCCAAAACCACCAGACAAAAAAGCCAGCAGCGGCCAGCAACAACAACAGCAGCAGACTCTGTCGTTTGCTCTTGCCCTTATAAAGTTCATCCCACAACATCCCAGAAGGTGAAACACCCGCTTGAAGCTCTTCCCAAGGCTTCGAAAACTCCCACCAACATTTCCACCACTATTCAACCATCGACCTCTTTTCCCACCACCACCACCACCAACCACCAGAGCCATCAAAAGGGGCCCGGTAAAGCTCGACCTGAGCTGCCTGGAGCGCTTCATCAGCACGCACAAGCTGATTCTCACCGAGGTGGGCGGCAAGCTCAACAATCTGCTCTTTGAGATTCTCCACGAGGTGGCCGGTGTGGCCGGTGTGGCTGGTGAGAGGAAGGTGAAGGTGAAGGTGAAGATGGGGATGCCAGCGAAGGTGATGAGGAGGAAGAGGAAGAGGAAAATGAACGAGAGAACTCCAAGGAAGAGAAGGTCGATGTCGAACAGTCTAAAAAGGAGAAGCTCGAAAAGGAGAAAATCAGTCGCCGACTGGCGGAAGAGGCACGCCCCCTCGTGGAGGAGTTGCAGAGTCGGATGCGCCAGGCGAAGGAGACCTTCTTCGAGGAGGTGGGCCTGGAGTGCCTGAAAGTGGGTCGTGAGCGAAAGGGGTAAGGACATTTTGTTTCTGAAGAAGTTCTAAAACCTTAAAATCCCTCTTATAACAAAAAATTCTTTCACCCCCAGGGTCGTCCTGCTGAACCCGCCGGCGGTGCTGCCCACCGAGGTCAGCCGAGAGCATCCGCTCACCTCTGCCTGGTACCGAAGTCGAAGAAGTTTGAAAAAGGTTGGAGGAGGTCTTTGAAGAGTTTCGAAATCTAGGCGTCGGTGGTGGTGATCTTCTTTAGAACAAGTGAACACACACCAGAGAGAACAAAAAATCTCTCAAATCGGTTTGAAATCATAATTTGTGAAATCTTCAGCCGATTTGAGATTTTTGGCTACTATTTTCTCAAATGGATGACCATCTTTGTTTGAGAAAATAGCATGTCACGAAAAACTCAAACTGGCTGAAGATTTCTCAAACCTTACTTTTTCCTCTTTATGTGAAGGGAACCACCACGCCCACCACCATCACCTCGGAGGCGGTGGCCGCCTCGCTCCTCCAGCGCATGACCGTCGATGCGGAGGACGTGGAGCGGGTGATTGCCGCCTGCTCCACCGTCCCACTTGCGGAGCTGGACGCCCACCTCGAGGTCTTCCTCTCGAAGCGGCCCTTCTACGTGCCCTCCATCGGCGAGGGGGCGGAGGAGGCGGAGGAGGTGGAGGTGGACATCAAGGCGCTTCGACGGCTGATCGAGGCGAAGGCGGAGGCGAATGGCGCCCAGGAGGGCGAGTGGACGCGGCAGGACGTCGATGAGCTGGATGATGCGGCCCTGCTCAGCAAGGTCCTCCTGGTCAATGCTCGGGTTCGACGGGCGAAGGCAATGGTAGGGCGTTTGCAGATGTTTTTGAGCCTTTGTTTACCTTTTTCTTCTTCCTCTATTTCCACCTAGATCGTCGAAACGCGCCGCCTGCAGGAGGTGGCCACCTCGACGTCGGAGGCGCCCGAGGACCGGCAGCGAAGCGAGGAGGCGAAGCAGAAGATGGCCCAGCTGGCCAAATCGATGACCGCCGAGTTCTGCCAGCAGCACGCCCCCCTCATTGCGGAGATTGAGGCGACGATCAAGTCGAAGGGAGGTGGAAGCAAGAAAAGGAACTCCTCGAATTCGAACTCGAACTCTCATTCGGACCCGATTCGCAGAGCTGGGAGGCCCGAGAAGCGGAGATTCAGGCGCTGATGGAGGAGAAGCTGGCGCTGGAGCGCGAAAACGAGCGAATGAGGGCGGAGAAGAAGGCGGAGCTGGGGGCGTTGATCGCCCGGGAGGAGGAGCTCCAGGCGAGGGAGGAGGCGGAGCTGCTGGAGAGGCAGACGGCGGCGGTGAAGAAGAAGGAGGCGGGGCTGCGGCGCGCCCAGGCGGAGATGAAGCTGGTGAAGGCGGCCATGGTGGAGAGCACCGAGCAGCTGAAGGCGAAGCAGGAGCAGCTTCGGCAGGCAAAGTTGGAGTTCTCGAGAAGAAGAAGGCCGAGGAGGAGAAGGAGCAGAAGAAGAAGGTGGTGGGCCTGGGTCGGAAGAAGGTGCCGAAGGAGAAGACACTGCAGGAGAAGACGAAGATCCTCGAGGAGGCGGTGGAGAAGGTGACGGAGGAGAAGGAGAAGATGAAGAAGCAGGAAGAGAACCAGCCAGGGCCGTCGAAGAAGAGTGGTTCGAAGAGCAGCAGGAAGAAGAAGTAGAGTTGGGAGGTTTTGAAGAAGAAAAGTGGTGGTGGAGTTTCGATTTCTATTTCTACCTACCTGGTACAGAGACTTTGGAACCGGTAATTCCGGTGTTGTCTTCCCAAAGTCTGCTGCAGCCGTCTTTCTAATATCTTGTCAAGAACTTTGTCTTTTGTAAGATTAAAAATATAATTCTTAAGAGTTCTGAAAAGAAAATCATCAGGAGTAACCAACTTCTAAATAAGCGATTGATTTTGATAAGCTTTTGCTGCTTTTACTGCCATCTTTGGCGGCTGGAGGAAAGCTTGCCTACTGTTTTTGTTTTTCCGCTTTGCTCGCTCGCAAAAGAAAGAAAACAATTTTTTCTTTAGAAATCCAAAACCTTTTGACCTTCTTCTTTGAAAACTCCTCCTTCCGCTAATCTCCGGTTTCCTTTCTTCCCTTTTTCCGGCAATGTCTTCCAGCACCGCCTCTGCCGCCTGCAGCACCTCTGACGCCGGTGACCAAAACCTGGAGCACCAACAGTCCTCTTCTGGAACAAAAACTTCGCTCAAAGAAGTAGAACCCGCACCGAAAAATCTATCCCAAGCCGAACGCCCGAACCGCCTGGTCACCATGACCACGACCAGGACCACCACCAGGACCACTCTGAAGAGCCGCCTCCTCGGTACATCCACTACTCCCCAGTGCAGATGATGACCTTCTTCGCCGCCTCGCACCATAACATCTTCGGCTCGGCGGTGACGGCCATCGGCGACCGGCTGCTTCGAGCTGCCCGACGACGAGAGCGAACCTCGGCGGAGGTCCGCCAGGAGGTCGCCTCCGTCCTCGGCATCATGGACCGGGCGCTCAGTCGGACCACCTACAATCTCCTGCAGATGATGGAGGCGACCGATGCGAAGCTCGAGTCGATGGTGCTGAATGGCATTCCCGAGGACTTTGAAATGACGAGGAGGAGGAAGAGGATGAAGAAGAGAATGAGGACAAAGGAAAAGGATCGGCTCAGAATGGGTAAGTCTTGTTTTCTTTTTTGGCTTTTTGGCTAGTTCGGTTCTAAGGTTAGCTCTTCTCTTTTCTTTTTGTTTGGGTTTCCAACAGCAGCTCTGCTGCTGGACGACACAAGGACGATGCTGAAAAGTGATTAGAATCTTCCGAACTTGGTCGATTCACACCTTCTTCAGAAGAAGAAACTTCTCGTACAGCAGCATAATTAGAGCTTCCAACTTTTTAGTTATTTACCTACATTTGTAACATACCTCCTACAAAAAGCGAAGAGTAAACAAATGACTTTGTACCTTCTTCTTTCCTACTCTTTGTCTACTCTTTTTCAACTACCGTTTTCAGTCAAAAAGGTAGTTGATCGGTTTTGGTTGACGGTCAACTACCTTTTTGTTCCATTGTAAGGATTTCCCAAAATCAACTTAAACTGCTTTTAAATGTATTGTGTAGAAGAAGTGCTGACAAAAGTGATTGCTGAAAAGATTGTAAAAAACAGAGAAATGCTTAGTGTAGATTGTTAAAATTGAAAAGGAGAAAAGGAAGCAAAACAAAAATTTTGTAGGGAAAGTCAACTTGAAAAAAAATAGATTTGTCGAGAATTATATGAATGTGTTGTGTTGGTGTTTGAAGGATTGGTGAAGAATTCAACTCGGAAGATGGTGGTGGTGATAATCTCTCCTTATCCTTCAGATGATCCTAGATCACCGATCTAGACTGCCGTCGGGCGCTGGAACTCCTCCTCGTCCTCATTTCCACTGAGCTTCCACTCCCACAGGGCGATAAAGTCCTGCACCAGGCGCTGGACTTGGGCCACCTTCGCCGAGAGGAGCCGCAGGTAGTCGACCTCCCCTTGCTTACCCTCAGCACCACCAACCTCTTCTTTGGTGATCAGGCCAGTGCGCTGCTCAAGTTCGGGCTCTTTGGGGGTTTCCATTTCATTATCAGATAGCTTCGAGGTTTCCGAGGTTTCCGAGGTTTCCGAGGCTTTCTCGGCAGCGGCAGCAGCAGCAGCAGCCGGGACGACAAAGTTCTCAATGTTCACCTGTGCTTCAGGGAAAGGACGGCAGGAGGCGGAAGAGGAAGATACGGTCCCCATCTCAACGAGCTGCATCTCCTCTTTTTCCTCCTTCTTAAACTGAACTCCTGATTCTGGAGCTGTGGTGAAGATGACAGTGGCGGCGGTACCAGTCGCCTCAAAGTCGTCTCGATTACCTCGGTTCTCCAGGCGACGACGGTTGTTGAGGAATTGTCCGTTTCCGTGTCTGCATCGGCGATGGACCACCAAGCGCATCCCGCAGCAGGGATAGGCGGAGATGCAGATCTTCCACAGTGGCCAGACGAGGATGGTCACCAGCAGGCTGATGGAGTTGAGGAGGATTAGCTGAGGGAGAGATGGGGTAAAGTGATAGATAAATAAAAGAAGAAGAAGAAGTTATCAAGGAAGACCTACCTGAGCGACCAGCAGCATCAGATACTCGAGTGCGGCCTTCACCACCAGCGTCCACCAGCGGTTCAGCTTGACCAGCGGTAGGGCGACGCCGTACAGCACCACCAGCACCAGATTCGCCAGCAGGGTAAGGTGGAAATAGGCGGAAATAGGCTTGGGGGCGGTGACTTCCGGTGGGGGTGAAGAGGTGAACAAGGAAAAGAACTCTAGCACGGGCAGGACGAAGATCATGAGGAACCACAGGAGGAGGACCAGGGGGAGGGTGAAGGGCTCGTTCCACTGGTAAACGAAGCCGAAGCGGAGCTTTCGATTTCCATTTCGATTTTCACTGTTGAAGAAGTTCCGGTAGACGTGGACGGCTGCCACCAGAAGCGACTGGTAGAAGAGGCGGAAGGAGGTGACCAGGAGGTAGGTGCCCAGAAGTTGCACCTTGAAGGTGCGTTCCAGCAGAAGGAGGTGAGCGCCGGCGAAGGCGCCCACGCCAAAGAGAACGTTGAACGAGAAATTCTGGGTAAGAGAAAAGGAGAAGGAAAAGGAAAGGGGGAATCATCAAGAGATTACCTACACAGAATTCTGCTTTTTCCCGTTCCTTCTCTCTTACCTTGTAGTGGGCGTTCGCTTGGTTGAGACGCCATCGAAGGTACAAAAAGAGGAGTCGAAGAAAGAAGAGGCAGAGGAGGGCCGGCACCAGAATGATGACCATCGAAAAGCGGCTCTGGGGAAAGTCGGTGACCGGGAGGAAGGTCTCCACGTCCATTTTGAACAGCAGCGGCAGGAGCCAGTGGTAGAGGGTGAGCAGGGCGAGAAGGGGCACCAGAAAGGCGACCAGCGTGGCGCCCACGAGGGTGGCGCCCTGGTGAGCCATTCTGCGCAGAGGATTGATGAAGACAAACTGAACAAGATGAACAGGTGAGTAAAAGAGTGTAAACAGTGTTTGAGTGCTCAAGTCCAGGGAACATCAAACATCGACAGTAAATGTGACGCTGACCCACTTGACTTTGGAATTGTTGGAAAGGTCTTTGCAAATAAAAGTACCCATTTCCGGGCGTTTTCTGCAATCAGCTTGAGTTTGGTTCAGAGAGAAATCAGGGGACTCAAAGTTGATAATGAACCTCAAAAAGCGAACAATCGATACTGAACGACAACAATCGAAACATGAACCGTAGGGAGGATGCATTGCTTACTACTACAACAGCAAAACAATCAACTTGTTTGATACCCGATTTTTGTTCTCGAGACCTCGCTAAGCCCTGGGCAGAAAACACCAGAAAATGTGTATTTTTATTTGCAAAACCTTACCAGCGATGCCCACATGTCGTCGAGTGTGAATCAACGTTTACTTTTGATGTTTGACGAACCACCTCGTCAACAAAAGAAGAAGAAGAAGAAGCACACTTACCGAAAAAAGGGAAAAGTAGAGAGTCCAACCTGCGGAGGTCAAAGAGCAAAAAAAGTCGATGGCAGAAGACCTAGAAGTGAACTCAATTAGACAACTGGGTCTCCCCTGAAAGCAGCAGCAAAATGTCAGCCGAGTGATATTCACCAGCACATTGACGATTGAGTAGAGCAGGGGAAAGAAGAGAGAGAGAGAGGAGAGATGTTACTCGATGAAATGTTACTCGAAGGAAAGCCAATTGCCGAATGCCTGGCGGGGAGACAGACAGGCAGCCCGACAGGCAGATTGGACTTTGCCTGGCTGTCGATCGTGGCTGCTGCTGCTGGACGCTACCTTCCACTGTATCCTCATCTCCCCCGCTCTCTCTCTCTCTCTCTCTCTCTCTCTCTCTCTCTCTCTCTCCTCTCTCTCTCTCTCTCTCTCTCTCCACCAACCATCTCCTTTATTCGAGCGGGGTGATGACGTGGCAGCCAATGAGGTTGCGGGGGCTGTGGGAAGGGGGAATTCGGGTAGTGGTATGGAGTACAGTAGAGTGTACGGTGGGGTGTGGTGGTAGTGGCTGGTTGGGTGCGTGCGCAGTATGGGCGAAAGAGAGCAGGATAGAGGGCGACCCCATCGTATGAAACCTGTGGCTGTTCACTACTCCATCGTCACCGCACCCATTTCCCTCTCTCTCTCTCGCTCAAGCTCACACAGCTCGGTAAAAAGTGAGTACTACTCAATTTAGCCCTATGTAAACAATCCTCTTTGCATCCTCTAACTGCGCGTTCCTTTGCTTTCTCTAGCCCGGAAAAAAAGAGGTCCCAAAAAAGAAGTCCTATGGATTACATCTGCAGTCGCTGCCTGCGTCCCCGTCCTCCCGGTCTTTACCCCCAACAGCCGGTGCCAGCTGGTGCTGCTGCTGCTGCTGAGCCCGAGCTGGTGAGAATGGTCTTCATCTACTTGGTCAACGATCAGTGGCTGACGGTGACGCTGGAAGTGGCCACGCTCTTCCCCGATGGCTTCCTCCTGATCGGCGGCGGCGGCGGCACTCAGCTTCTCGGCTACCACTACCCGGGGGCCTGGAATGTGGCCCCAGCGCCGCTTTTCATTCGAGCTTGGCAGTACGACTACACATACTATGACCAGCAGCTGCCGCTGGCCTACATTCGATGCAACTGTCCGGCCTGTCTGGCCCAAGAGCGCCAGGGACGTGGCTGAAAAAGAAGACATTGATAAGATCTGATAAGATCCGAAGATGGACGGTGGATCTTTGGAGAGGCTGACGAGAGCATTGTATCCTTCTTTATTCTTTATGTTTTTAATGATATAAATCAATAAATAAATTTGAATTAACAAATGCGCTTTTGGTAGTAGTTTTTGTGTCTTTTCTTATTTGAGCAGTGCCAATTGAAACAGGCAGGAAACAAATAAACAGCCAATGGGAAGAGAGAGGGCTACAGCTTGAGCTAAGTAGAGCGTCTAAGAAAGCTGTGTGTGCGTGCAAGCGCTGATTGATCCCTCCCTCTCTTTCCATTTTTCGGCCAATCAAATCGGCTGCAGACGATCGATTTGATCGATCGATTCGATCACACAGTCAGCAGTGGTGATCTGCTCAAGTGGTCACTACACTGCTCATTGCTGAGAAGTGACCTATTAAATAGAAGGTAAAATCTGTGGGTTTTAATCTTAATCTCAAATCAGTGAAAGTTGAGATGAGGGCCGAAAATCAGAGAGAGAGAGAGAGAGAGAGAGAGAGATAAACACACAAACATTGCTCAAAGTCGAGTGGTGAGAAAAACTGTCGCCAGGTGGCAGAGTGTCTGCACACGAAACTGATGCTGCTCACTCGCAACGTTTCACCAGCTGTTGTTGTGATGCAATCCATCCAGGAAATGGACAGTTAGGCGTGAGTTCCTGTCGCAGTAGTGGCAACACCACAGCAGCAAAAAAAATTTTGTACAATCAACGTTACGTGCAACCAAAGTGATTATAGCCGACTTGTAACTTTAGCAGTGCAAAAGCTGTGGTGGTGCGCTCAGTAAACAGTGCCGGCGGCACTGTGCCGCTAGAACGACTGGCGCTCACGCGCGCAAGTGTCCATTCCCTGGATTATCCATCTCGCCTTTCTGTTTTGGTCGACGTCTTCCTACTCTGCTGTTATCTTTCACCACCAACGTCCCAACGATGGAGTCAAAAAGCAAACAGGAGTCCTCCCGCCCAAAGCTGACAACTGTCCTGGTGAACAAAGCCAACGACAAGCCCAAAGCAAAGAGTGACCTGCCGAAGCAGAACAGCAGCACACACAACACATCAACAAAAACCGCCGCCGCCGCCTGCGCTCTCGCTTCGGCATGAAGCCAGTGGTCACCGTGCGGCCCTTCTCGGTGAACGGCCACGAGCTGCCGGCGAACATCGGCGAGGCCGACCGATCGCGGCTCATTCGCCGACTACAGCTGCGCCGGGAGCGAAGAGCCGAAGAGGAGGAGGAGGAGGGCCGAGGTTTTCTTCAGCATCATCATCAACAAACGGCGCTGAGAGCTGCTGAACAGCGTTTTCGCGAAGAGTTTTGGGCCCATATGCATCGTCAGCAAGTTCAGCTTAATCGAGAGCTCCAGGAAGCTGCTGGCCTACCACCACCACCAACAACAATAACACCACCACCCACCACTCCCACTCCCACTCCCACTCCCACCATCACCACCACAGTGGAACTCGGTGGTGATGTGGTCGTCTTCGAGGAGGTTGAGACGGCCGATGGAGATGAAGAAGCATTCTTTCGGGCGCTCAACCGAGGATGATGAGCGATGGTGATGGGGAGGATTCGCTTTATTGAACGTCTTTTTTGTACAGCTCAGATTTCTCCCTCTGTTTCCCACGTGCGTTTGTTTCTTTGTTTACATTTACCCAAAAAGTACTCAAAAAAGATTTTTCTTTTCTTCCTGTATGTTCTTTTTAGTTCAACTTTTTATACCTGTTATCACCACCTCCACTACCACTACCACCACCACTACTCCAACTATCAAAATATGAAGTTCCAGTTTCGATTCCTCCTCTTCCTCTTCCGTTTCTAGTAGTCATCTCCACCGGCTTGTTGCGGCTGATCACCAGACAGAGCAGGCCAACGACGGCGACGATGATTAGCAGCTCAAGAAGTACCGGCGTCCAGTGCTGGGGAACGTACTGGTGGTGGCCACGGTAGTGCTTTTCCATTTCCATTTACTGAAACAGAGAAGGGGGTAAGCTTAACTTTATCAAATCTTCCTAAATAGAAATGAGTTTAAGAATGTTATTGTCACTCGTACATTTTATTCGCACTACCATTTCATACCAGTCATTTCATTGCGAGCCTTTTAATTGCACAACCTGTGATAAAAAGTCTCGCGATGGAACGACTTAAAATCCTTGTAAATATACTAATTATCTCAAATATCTTATTACCGGTGCCTCTGTTGTTGATGTGGTTGTTGTTGTTGATAAGTTTTCAGTTGAATCAGCAAAACAAGTACAGCTCAAAATTGCTCTTCTTTGTTTTGTTCAGGACTACATGTTTTCACCTGGCGGCCAACTGTTGCTTCTGCTGCTCACTTTGTCAATGTCAGTAATATGGCAAAAAATATTGATTTTTCCTGCTCAATTGATCGTGTACGGCTGTTGCTATCAGGCTGAAAGCAAGCTCAAATCAAAACACAAGTTTATTGGCAAATACACAACGGCAAAATGAAGTCTGAGTACCTGAAAAAGAGGCAACCTCATTGTTAGAAAGAGAGAGAAAGAGACAGCTTGATTGCCCATCAGAAAATTGTACAGCAGCAGCAGCAGAAGCCACTGAAGCTCAATGTACGGTAAAAGCTGTCCACTAATGCTGACGCTGCAAACTTAACCAAAGAGAAAGGCTACTTAATATGCAGAAATAAAAATTTGTTTGTTTCCCGTTGTCTTTCGTCTTTTCGAAAAGACAAAATGGGAAATAAATAAAAATTCACTGTCAAATGTCAAACGGTTTTTCCTTTAATTTTTGTTTTCAAAGTTACATCACTTTAATTAAGATTTTAATTAAAAACTACCACTACTACCACCACTTTTAATTAGCAAAGATGTCGAAAGGTACCGAAAGGAATTTACAGAATTAGGCAATGTTGGATAATTTTCAGCCAAAAAATCGTTATCTGATTGTGTAAGAAAACCACTTTTTTCGTGATGGGTAAAAGGGTAAGAGGTTACGACGACCAGTGATTTTTGGGTATATAAAAACGAGATTTTCCAGCAATTTAAAAGCTATCAAACAGCAAACAGCAAGAACAAACAACCTGAAAACATGAAGACCTTTTACTTTTTCTTTTTCTAGCTTTTTGGTGGACTTCTCCAGTCAGCAGTGCACCGAGGAGTTCCAGCGAGCCTTCGTGGAGCGGGTCAACTTTTACCGGGCCAAACACGGCGTCGGTCCGCTGACGCTGGACCGTTCCATTTCCGGCTGGGCACAGGAGTGGGCTGATCGACTGGGCCGAGAGGGTAAAAATAGTCGAAACAATTTTTTAAAGCTTTTTTCTCATTTTTTTTTGGTTTTCTTCTAGGTCACATGTACCACCGTCAGCCGAACAAGTACGGGGAGAATATCGCCGAGATGATCGGCGGCAGAGAGATGAGCGCCGAATTCGCCGTGGACATGTGGTACGGCGAGGTGGGCCGCTACACCGCCTATGGCCGGGAGCCGGACTTTAGCAGCTTCCTCAACTGGGGCCACTTTACGCAGCTGGTGTGGAAGGGCAGCCGGGCGGTGGGCGTCGGCTGTGGCCGGTCGGCTGATGGACTGTACCAGTTTGTGGTGGGCAACTTTGACCCGCCGGGCAATATGATGGGCGACTTTGCCAATAACGTCTTTCCGCCTTCAGGGTAGGGACTGGAATGGAAAGCTTTTCCTTTTGCTTGAAGTGCAAGCTTTGACGGGATTTTTCGAGTTGAGTATTTTTTTTTTCTGCAGTCTTTTTTGTCGAGTAATAAATTTTAATCATTTTTTGCATTTGCACTTGAAAAGCACAGCTTTAGCACAGGTTTAGAGGTTTAGTTTTAGTACTGCTGCTGCTGCTGCTGCTGCTTTTGCAGATGATTGACAACTTTTTTTCTGGCTGGTGAGGGCAGATAATGATTATCATTTAGCATTTGAAGGTGAAGGTGGTAAAGAAGAGGACATCGGCTTCTTTTCTTTCTTTTTTTTCTAAACGTCGGAAACACCGGCACACATTTCAGTCATTCATTCATTCCACCTGTGTGACGCACCTGTGTTTTGCTTTGCTTTGCTTTGATATGCAATAGAAGAAATGAACATGTGGTTGCCAGGTATTTGACTATTTCTTTTGTAATTTTCACCATTACCACCTGTGCTGATGATGTTATGCCAGCATGATAACTAACAACAAATAGTCCAATTTGATAATTGTCGTCGACCTTTTTCTGCCACCAAATCCGGCTATAAAAGGCGACTGGCTTTGAGCTGAAGAATTATCAACTGCGGAAAAAACATCTTTTTTGCAAACTCATCAAACTCAAAAAACCAACTCAGAAATCATGAAGTTTTTCCTGCTGACCACTTTTCTGGCCGCCTTGGTGGGCGTTTCCCAGGTTCAGGCTGGCTGTGATGAGACCTTCAAGAAGGCTTTCCTTCAGCGACACAATCAGCTGCGGGCGAAGCACGGCTCACCGGCGCTGGCCCTCGACAATGAAATTAACAGCTGGGCACAGCAGTGGGCGGATGAGTTGGCGAAGACAGGTAAACTTTTTAATTTAACTCTATTTTGAAATTTGTACTTAATTTTTTTATCATTTAGATACCTTCAAGCACCGCCAGCCGAACAAGTACGGCGAGAACCTGTACATGAGCTGGTCGTCGAATAAGAACGCCCCACTGCCGGACGGCAGCGTGCCCGTACAGTCGTGGTACGACGAGATCAAGGACTACCGGAAGGACTACTATGGCCACGAGCCCGACATGGGCACCTTCGCCAAGTGGGGCCACTTTACGCAGGTGGTGTGGAAGGGAAGCGCAAGGTGGGCGTCGGCTGTGCGAAGAACCCCTCCAGCAATAAGCTGTACATTGTGGGCAACTACAGTCCGCCGGGCAACTTCCAGGGACGCTTTGCGGCCAATGTTCCCAAGCCCCTTTAAAAGAAAATGTGTGATTTTTAATTTTAGTTTAGTACTTTGTAACACTTTTTTGTGACGCACAAAACTCAGCTAAGCTGAAAAAGGCCTAGGCGGAAACAAATTCTCGACTTTTTGTTACAACAAAGAGTAAAAATCATTTTCAACTTTAAATTGTTTGCACTAGTCGGCTGTGTCGCTCCTGTCGGAGATAGACTAGCTCAGTTTCGGTGTCTGAGTCAGAATTGAATCAAATGAATTTGAGGGACAGTCTAGCTCAGTGTACAAATCATCCGCCAGGACAAAGCAGCAGCTGTACAGCAGGTGGCTGACGCAAAAGAGGCGCCACAGAGGCCAGGCAATGGCCGTCAGCACCAGCGAGACGGGGTTGAGAAGGATGAGCTAGAATCAAATAATAAAAAATAATAAAAAATTAATTAAAACTTAGTTAAAACTTTCTTTTTTTCGATTACCTGAGCACCGAGCAAAAGAAGAAACTCCAGGGCGGGTAAAACCTTAGTTTTCAGGGCAGTTTTCAGCTGATCGAATGATCGATCTAGAAGGTAGACCGTAGTGAAGGCAGAGTAGTAGAGCAGCATCAGGAGAAGGTACACTGGAATGCCGAGCAGAGAGAAGCAGCGGAAGGAGGAGGTGATTGAAGATGATGTGGTGTTGATAATTTCAATGCCATTTGATAAGCTGGTCACAGACACAGGATTTAGGTCTGTTTGCGTGTACCCAAGCACAGCAGCTGCTGGAAGTCCTAGCGTCCAAAGCGGGGAGTGCTTCACCTCCGGCGCCCCAGTTACCTCGAGGACAAACTCCAGCGTTGGAAGCAGGTAGAGGAAGGTGAAGAGGAGGCAGAAGATGGGCGATGGGCGGTAGATCTCGCTCAGCTGGAGGCGGAGAATGTCGTTGCCACCGGAGAGGGCCACTAGCAGAAAGTAGACGAAACGGTGCACTGAGCTGAGAAGGAGGAAGTAGGCGTAGAGAAGTGTTTCCGGTGGTGGAAGAGGCTTCAAAGAAGAAGAGGAGGAGGTTTGAGAAAAGACACCAGTGCAAAGAAGGAGAAGTTGTGTGCCGAGGTAGCAACCAACAGCAAAGAGAACGGTGCTGGCAAAAACCTAAAAACAAATTTTTTTTTTTTTAGTTTCTCAAGTTTACAGAGTTTACCTCAAGATGCTTCTGAGGGTAGACGACAAAGTCTCGAACCAGGGCGTAGTAGGCCATGGCGATGGCCACAATGGCGAAGAAGGAGAAAATCAGCTGACCACCACCACCGTCAGCTTCATTTGGTTTCAGTTCCAGCGGAAATAGATAGGTGAACAGTAGAAGGTAGGTGGTGAAGGGCAGCCAAAAGGCGGCCAAGGTGGCGACCACTGCTTCAGAGAGGTAACAACGTGACATGATTCGGAAAAAAATGCTTGAAGAGGAAGATGGTGATGATGATTTAATTCAAGACAAATGTAGAATTGATCAACAGGTGGTGGGGTGAACTTGTAAAAGCTTAAGAACAAATGTTTAGTGGTTAAGTGGAAATAGCAAAAATGATTTACCAAAGTGATGATTGAACCAGCAGACCAGTTTGAGTTTGATCAGTGAAGGTTTGATCAGTAAATGGCATCGGCTTTTAAAGCCAATTTTGGCCTAGTCGAACTGCTAGCAGAACATACCACAACCGCCCCCTCTTTCTCTCTTTTAGGTACAATGATGCTAGCAAAAGTAAGTATTATTATTACTTTTTGAAGGTGACCTTTGATTTTTGTTGATTTTATTAAGAAACTACGCATTATTTTTTGCTATTTTTTTATGTTGACTAAGAATTGGCTGATTTTTGTGCTAAAAAATAGCTCATTTTGCCGCCAGTTGGTAAATAAGGTCAACTCAAGGGCAAACCCAAAGTAAATAAAAAAATGTTTTTAAAATTTTTAAGTGAAAAATCTTTAATTTTTGGTCAAACGCTTGTCTTTTTCAGCAGTTTTAAAACTGTAGCAAACTTGTGCATTTTTTATTTTTAGTGCAAAGCTGCCCTTTTGCGTTTGCATTACTGCAACTATTTTAGCAGCAGTCATGTAGTGTCTGAAAACTGACAAAATGTGCAGCTCAGCACATGCAGGCAAGAACGCATACATTTTTTAAGTTGAGCTAGCAAAAATACTTTTTTGACTTGTAGTCTAGCCCTAGTTTCTAGTCCCTTATTTTTATGGTTTGATTTTGAAACCCTTTTTTTACATTTTTAAAAGAATCTTTTTTCAATTAAAAAATTTTATAAATAGAAGTTACATTTGAAACTGAACAAAAGCAAAATGAAACTAAAATAATTAGAAAGTTTTTGCAATTAAATTTTTTTTTGTGCAAACCTGGCATTTTTTTAAACAGCAAACTCTTTTTAGCAAACGACCTAGCGTTTAAAAATCACTCAACTCACACACGACGTAAGAATGAAAAAGATTTATTGTTTAAAAAATGACAATGATTAATGACAAAAATTGAAGCTCATTTGGTTTTTACAAAAATTTTAATTTTGTTAAATGGTTGTAGAAAAAAGGTTTGAACCAGATCCAAAATGTTGGCCGTCAAGTTTCAGCAATCATGGGCATGTCACAGCAGGAGCAGGAAAACTTCTTCAGTCGACTTGCCTCAACAGCAGGATCAGCATTTCAGCAAAACTTGATTCGGTTGAGTTGGTGAGCAACTAACTTTGCTCGGCGACTGACTGGCCCTTTTTATTAGCATTAAAGAAGAAAATATCACCAGTTGTACCATCATCATCACCAGCATCACCACCTCAAACAGAAATACTTTTTTTTGCTGCAGATGATAAGGACTAATTAGCTTGTACAGTGCGCCCCCTCTTTGCTGATGCTCAATGCTTTTTTTCTGGCAATCAAGTGGCAGCTGACATTTTACTTCAATGCAATTAAAACTGGTTAAACTGGTATGCAGTACAGTTCAAGTCAGTGCTCAATTAGCAGAAATATCAGCGACCTTCAGATAGTAATTATACTAAAAAGGCAATCATGCGACAAATTAACTATAAAAGAAGATGTTTTTTGCTTTACATTAGACCAGGCAGAGGCACTGTTTTTTATCAGTGTGGGTAAAGTGCGACCACTTTCAGTTGCACTGGTGGGAAAACCAGTTATCATTTAATCAGCTAAACAGTACAAACTACCATTTAGCATTCACGTACTGTTTTTTAATCTTGATAACGATAATTCTTTAACTTTATAGCACAATTCTTTAACTTTGAAAAAAATGGGCGCCCTTATCATTGAAGCTCGTACAGTGTGAAAATAGCGGCACTATTTTCACACTGTGCGACCAACTTTTTTCGTTTCACTAACACCAGCCACAACAACAACGATTATCGGGTGAAAAGAAGCCTCCATCGCAACAAGAACAATTATCACCATCACCCCCATCACCCCCGCCATTATCATCATCATCATCATCACCCCCCGGATACGGTCGCACCCTCTTCGGCCGCTTCACATTCTCCGGAAAGTCCTCCGGGCGGATGTCCTCATCGTAGACGGCCGCCACGTAGAAGAGCCCGTCCTTGAGCTGACAGCTGACGCCCACCCGGGTCGCCCGGCGCCAGATGACCTGAATGAAGGAGCCAAAGCGGTCGAGGACGCTGTCAGGAGGCACCCGGCCGTACCAGTGGTACCGGCCCCTCGCCCCCGGGGCGTACCACTTTCGAACTACCGAGTCTCCGCTTGGCTGCTTCCGAGAACCTCCTCGAACTGGCATGACCATCTTGGTGACGCCCGCCGCGGCGTCCACGTACGACTCTCGACTGTCTTCGTCGTCTGCAGATAAAGTGGATAAGGTAAGTTAGACATTTTTTCTTTCTCTTTTTTGCTTGATAAGACTGCTTGATAAGATTGTAGCTTATGTTATTTACCATCATGAGCGCGGATAATGGCGTTCAGGGCGGTCTCAGACCGCGCCTGGAAGTCGTCGTAGTCAGGCTCCAGCGGTGGGACGCCATGGCGCCGGCGAAGCTCGGTGTGGTGTGCAGAAAGTCGAGCTTAAATTGGACGCCGCATTCTTGCTGTTGGGAGAGGTGAGGAAAGTTGAGGAGAACTAGAAGTAAAAAAAGTGGAGCTAGGAAAAATGGGTTCATAGTTTTGTTTGTTTGTTTTTTGCTGAACAGTTGAAAAGTTATTGATAAGGTTTTTTCTCTTTTCTAAATCGGACACTTTTTATTTTGTGCAGTTGAGTTAGCTTTTTGTTTGCTGTTAGTATTTTATTGACATTGAGTGGCAATTTACTTTACTTTACTTTACTTTAGGTGAGTGGTTTGAGATTGAATTAGCTTTGCGTAACATTGGCAGATTTAAATTGTATTTAACATTGCTTTTTTATTTGTTTATGCAGATCAGATCTTTTTATTTTTATTTAACTATTGTTGATCTTGCTGGAGTTGGTCTGTCTCTCGCTCCAAGATCATGTTCCTGTTCCAGTTGACCTTCACCATTTTGTCGCCAAAGTCCTCGCCGCCATTGACGTTGATTACTTTAGTTTTTGGTTTTGGTGGTGGTGATGGTGATGGAGGTAAAACTTTGTTTGGCGGAGCTGTTCTTGGAAGTTTTGTTGTTGTAGTAGTTGTAGTAGTTGTAGTAAAATGTGTAGTCATTTTTCTCGGCTTTTTTGTTCTGGTTTCGAAAGCTTTTGGATACTTTGTTGAGGTGATCAGCAGTTTAGGTGGTGGTGGTGTTGGTGTTAAAATTGGCGGAGAGGGTGTTTTGTAATTGTAGGAATTTGGCTGATATTTTGGCGGATAGTTTGACGGATAATTTGGCAAATAATTTGGCTGATACTTGGGCTGATATTTTGGTTGATAGTTTTGCGGATATTTTGGTTGATAGTTTTGCGGATATTTTGGCTGATAATTCGGGTAATAGTTCGGCTGATAATTTGGAACGTTTCTTGGAACATAAGTTTGCCAGTAATTTGATTTAGGCGGCGGCTCAAAAGGCGATGGAAAGGTGGGAAATTCAATCAAACTATCATCTGGGTAGTAGTCGTCATCATCTGTTGAATCAGGTCCGAGACAGTTAATCGTAGGACACATGAATAGTTTCTGAGGTAAAAGAAGAGATAAAAAAGTTATAAAGACAAAAGTATTTTAAAAGTTCATTACTTGACTAACTACCACATCTTGAAAGATCGGCAGAGCTTTTGTGATTATCCCAGCCGGTAACAGAAGTAAAATCAAAACGTTTTTCATTTTCAAAAGTTTAGCAGTGAGAAAAAATCAGCAACAGAGTTTTGACTGACATTTATCTATCGATAATAAAAAAATTACTGCTGCCATCAAAATGAGCATTCCATTTAACTTCATCAAAAAGTGTCCTTGTTTGTAACTTCAGGACGATGTGTAACGGAAAGATATTTGCGTAAGGGGAAAAAGAGAGTCAATGGCAGCAATTGATGATAGCTAAAAATGTTTAATTTTTTCATTTTAGTAGAAGATGTATAAAAGATGACCAAATCTAATCAGCGATTTTATTTTTATTTACTAAACTTTTTATTAATTCAAATCTAAAGGCTCAAAACTTTTTTTATTTATCGAATGGGAACCATCCTCCGACGAGTGCCGTCGCCGGGTACGGTAAACATCTGCGGTCCAACCGGCTCTCCGGTGATGGCGCCATTCTCCGGGTCTTTGCTGTTGCGATTCTCATTGATCGGGTCCCGGGTGGGCTGCGGATTGACCGGGTCCTTTGACGATTCGCCGGGGTTGACCTGGTCGGGGACGGTCACTGGATTGACGGTGCTGGTTTCCGGAGGCGTGGCCGGTGTGTCGGGAGTTCGTATTTCAGGGGTTGCTGGTTGGGAAACGGAAGTTGTGGTTTCGACTGTGGAAGGCGTTTCCGGTGGGCGAGGTTCAGGGGTGGCTGGCTGGGAGACGGAAGTGGTTGTTTCAATAGTTGAAGGAGTTTCTGGAGGTCGAGGTTCAGGGGTGGCTGGCTGGGAGACGGAAGTGGTTGTCTCTTGAGTTGAAGGGGTTTCCGGTGGTCGAGGTTCGGGAGTGGCTGGTGATGGTGAGGAGGTGGTTGAAGTGGGAGGCTCTGCTGTTGGTCCTGATGGAGGTCGAGGTTCAGGGGTTGCTGGTGAGGGTGAAGAGGTGGTTGAGCTGGGAGGTTCGGCGGTCGGTCCTGGTGGGGGTCGAGGTTCAGGGGTGGCTGGAGATGGAGATGATGTGGTACTGCTAGCAGGTTCAGCAGTGGGTCCTGGTGGCGGTCGAGGTTCGGGGGTAGCTGGAGATGGTGAGGAGGTTGTTGACGAGGCAGGTTCGGCTGTTGGTCCTGGTGGTGGTCGAGGTTCGGGGGTGGCTGGAGATGGGGATGATGTGGTAGTGCTAGCTGGTTCAGCAGTTGGTCCTGGTGGGGGTCGAGGTTCAGGGGTGACAGGAGCAGGGGTGATGGGAGGTCGAGGTTCAGGGGTCACGGGGACGGGGGTCACCGGGGGGCGGGGCTCCGGGGTGACCGGCGAGGGCATCGGCCGCGGCTCGGGGGTGATGATCTTGGGGGGTGGGCGTGGCTCAGGGGTGACGGGAACGGGGGTGACGGGAGGGCGTGGCTCAGGGGTGACGGGAACGGGGGTGACGGGAGGGCGGGGCTCAGGAGTGACCGGCTGCCGGGTGGGCGGTGGCCGCGGTTCGGGGGTGACCGGCGTCAGCGAGGGGAACTCGAAGAAGGCGACCACAAAGACCTGAGCTCGATTGGGAATCGGTTTTCCCAAAACAGCAGACCGCCTAATTCTTTTTCCCCGAAACCAGTCTGCGTAGCAGCCAAAACCGACCTTGCTCGTCTGCTCCCATTCTTTATCAGTGTACTTTCTCCAGTCGTAGTGATCAGTTCTGCCCCTTTTTGTCCCAGATGTTTGGCCGGAAGGGATTCCCTAGATTGAATTTCGCCATAAAGTCGCTACCCGTTTGCTGATGTACTTCAGGTGGCGATTGTGACAGTCGAACCAGCTCCACCAGCGTGGCCGAAGTGACCCTCGCCCGGTTTCAGATCGCCGCTGGCCCGAGTTGGTGGTGGCCCAGGCAAGGGCCTCCTCCCCTAGGGCCGGTCAAGCGAAAGGGGCGGGTTCCCCTCCGTGTATCGGTAGTCATTCACCGCCCCCAGCAGACTGAGGGCAAAGTCCTGGCTGCAGTTGGTGGTGGGCATGTTGAAGTGGTAGTAGCCGTCGGCGGGGCAGAAGTCTTGGGCCTAGAGAAAGGGAAATTTTAGGTGAAAGTTTTGAATTTTTGGTGTTTTTATTTGTTTTGTACCTCGACATTTTTAAAGTTTAGTGTAAAAAAGAAGAGCAGGCACAGTAGAGCGACAAAGGTGTTCCGCCTGGTGAGAGCTTTCATGATATTATTTTTTAAGTTGAAAGCTCAATTAAAAAGAAGTTTTTGTAACTAGAAATTGAAAAATAAACGCTCACCGAAAAAAACCCAAAGTTGATCAGTTTAAATAGTTTACAAAACAACAATTATTAAAAAAGGGACAACCTTGATTAGGCAGACGAAAAATGTATCTAAATGGTGACAGTTTTCAGTTTTTTTGCTGGTGTTTTTGCTTGCTGCTAATTTAGTTTAGTAATCCGCTCTTTTGTAATTGACCTCATTTATCCGCTTTTTTGCTGTTGATTGTGAAAATGGCAGTAGATAATCCAGTTAACGATAATTTTTATAAAATTGAAACACTTTTAGTTACTGCACACTGCTAACCTTGAGAACCTTTTTGTATAACTCTGTACCTGCTTTTAAGGCTTGACTCGATTTACTGAAAGTGGGCTTTCCTGTTCCCTTCACCAAAGAATGTGTGTTTCAATGAGGCTTGATGCTGTGATTTTTTAGGTATTTTATTCCGAAGCAGCCACTCAACGGATTTAAGTGATTTAACTACAGAACAGTAGTTTTGTTGTTAAACTTCAATTTTGTTTTCACATCAATTAAATCCGCTGTGTGGTTGCTTTGGAATATGGACCTAAAGAATTATAGCATCAAGCCTCATTAACACGAATGCTTTGGTAAAGGGCGCAGGAAAGCCCACTTTTCAGTAAATCGAGTGTCGCCTTTACTTGAGAAATATTTTCATGTACGTGTTTTTAGTTTTGTAGGCGTTTTGTTCTTTTAGATTGGTAACAGCAGTTTTGTTGATGATCCGTTCTAATTACTTAATCTCTTTCTTTTTCTTCTCTGCAGTTCTTGTTTGAGTGCATTTTCATCATCTTTATTTGTGCCACCAAAGTGCTAGTTTCCGGTTCTGTGATCTTCCTCTGCCAACATCCGATCATTCAACAACAACAACAACATCATCATTATCATCATCATCATCATCAGCACCTCGACCATCACCACCTCCATCGACTTTTTTCTTCTCCTCATCATCATTACCACCTCGACCACCAACGCCTCAATCAACTTCCTTTTCTTCATTATCATCCTCATCACCCTTCAAATTGTGAGTTTGTTGTGGGAGTTCATCCGTTCTGAGCTCTTCACTTCAGCATCATCGATTCAAGCGCTCACTCTCTGTAAGTTCAACCTTTTTTCCTTTTTGAGTTTTGAGTAGGAGAGAGAGAGAGAGAGAGAGAGAGAGAAAATTGTGAAATATAAAGAGATAAACTCTAACCTTGAAAAGGTTTTTTTATAAAAGTTACGTTAGTGCTTTTAACCTAACAAAACTGAACTGCTTCACTCATAACCATGCGAAAAGTCGGCATTATCAAAGAAGAAGACAACGAAAAGCACCGATCCGGTGGCGTTCTTGAAGCCCGAACACCCTACACCGAGCTTGGCCGTCCTTGCCCAGCTGCCGTCCTCCATCGCCACAAAGGCCTCCTGCTGGGCGGACCAAACCTTGGGCCGGAAGTTGGGGCTTTGGTTTTGGGGGTTTTTAGTGTCCATAAGCCGTTTCGGCTTGAGGGGAATCACCGGCCGACCTTTGTGGTCGACGATGGTGAAGGAGGTCTGGCCAAAGCGGCGCTCTCCGGACCACAGTTCGCCGTAGGCCCGCTTTGTGGCCGTCCAATTGGCCGCCTCGGCGTTGAGCTTTTTGCTGAGCATCTTCAGCGGCGGAAGGTGCTCCCGCTGTCGAGCTTCATTCAGCAGACAGAAGATCGACTTGGCGAAGGTCGCCGGACAGGAGGAGGAGGGAATGGGGAAGGGCATTGGCTGGGAGGCGGTAGTTTGCAGTAGTTGGTCGCAGCTTTTCTTTTGAGAAGGTGTTGAGGAGGTTGAGGTTGAGGGAGTTGTTGGGTGGGGGTGATAAGGTCTGCCTGAAGGGATGACTTTTGGCCCAGTTGTTTGATAAGGATTAAAGGGACGGTTAGTTCTTTTGGGAGTTCTAGAATCAGGGGGATAAAAGGGCAAAGGACTGGTTGGCAGTTGTGTTGTTATCAGTGGTCGATGTTTTCGAGTCGGGGTGGGAATTCGGGGAGAAATTAAATTTTGAGGGTGATTTGATGGTCGTCGAGAAGTTCTTTGCGCTCTTTGATCCGAAGAGTCTCCCGTCTTTTGCCTTTCGCCTTCATCCTCACCATTATCACCACTTTTTTTGGTGTAATCATAGAAGAGACTGACAAAGACCTGCGCCTGCCCGCCCTGAAATGAGTTGTAGTCGGTCAGACAGCCCACGCCCACTCGTGTGGTGGCCGCCCACTCGGCCCTGGTGAACGGCTGCCAGGACCAGCCATCCTCAAATTGGTCGCTGCGCTTCCAGATCATCGGCCGGAAGTGCTTCCCCCGCCCACCGCCGAGGAAGTCGTCGATGGTTCGGCGGAAGTTCCCCGTGTTGGGGCTGCCGAACCAGAACCAGTAGTTCTGGCCGAAGCGACGCTCCCGGGGGCGTCGGTTGCCGAGGTAGCGGTTGGTGGCGGCCCAGGCGGAGGCCTCGAAGGCCAGAACGCCTTGTCTCGTTTTAGGGGTCGAAATTGGTTTCCATCTTCATCGTCGGCTCGAAGTTGATTGATGCCGTCGACTAGGGCGTCGGCGAAGCCGTCCGGGCAGCCAAGAGAAGGTACGCGGAAGTTGAAGGAGTCTGCCTAAAAAAAGATTAAAAAATGGTCAAAGGTTAAAAGTTTTGAATTTCAAATAGTGAAAAGACGTACTTTAGTTTGATGTAGGCTCAGGAGAAAATAGCAAAAAAGAGCAAAGGCTTTTATGCAAATCAAGTTCATGATTTGTTTGATTTAGTTTTTTTAGTTCATCTCTTTCAAATCTAAACTGTGCTGTTGTTCAGTGCCAGTTTTTGCAGCCGTATTTAAATGAGCAGTTGTTGAAAAAATCAGGTGAAAGTTTGTTTGCCCCTTTTTTATTTTAATTATCCGAGTAGCCGGGCAATTAGCTGCTACACTCTGCCCAGAAACACTATCATCTTTTTTCATTATTGCCAACAAAAATTAGTATTTTTTTGTTTTGCAAGGATTAGGAAAGTTTTGATTGACTTTGGCTGAAAGCAGTGAAACACAAAGATTTCTTAATGCATTTTTTCAAACTATTTCTCTCTCTCTCTCTCTCAGTTACGCCTTATTGCGCTCCAACTATTTTCAATTGAATTGAATTTAATACTTTTTTTTATTACTAATTTAGATCAAGGATCTTTTGTGCAAAGTTTGATTTTGATACCAATGAGCAATGTTGTTCACAAATTAAAAAAGTTTAAAATGTATAAAATTAATTAAACTTTTTAATTTGTAGCTTTTCATTAGCGTCAAAAAATAAATTTGTAACGTGGTTTCATTTACTAAAAAGAAAATTTATAACTTTTGTTTTTATGGGGTAAAATCAAAATCAAGTTAGCATATGAAAATAACAGACAAACAAACAGACAAACAGACAAACAGACAAACAAACAAACTTAAAAAATATTGGAAAAATTAATCACTAGACGGTTTCATTTCTAAAAGACATACATTCCCGGTTTCTACTCCTCAGCATTATCATTCTCATCGGCCCCCAGCGAGGGCACATCCACCTCGGGCGCCTCCTCATTAGCCAGCGACTCATCCGCCTCCACCTTCTTCTTCAGCTCATCATCGGCGTCCGCCTGAATGTTGATCTGATTGGAGGGGACATCGAACCAGACGGTGACGAAAAGCTGCAACGCCCCCGTGTAGTCGTGGTAGGTGTTGCAGCCGACGCCCACTCGCTGCGTATTGCGCCACTGCTCGTCGGAGTAGGCGTAAAGTCGTTGGCCCGTAGCCGGAGCCTGCTAGCAGGGGGCGGAAGTTTTTGCAGTTCTCGTAGAGGCTGCCGATGATGTCCGCCGGCCGGACCGGAAGTGAGCGGCCGTAGCAGGGCGGGGGGAGACTGGCCTTCCAGTAGGCCTGGCCGTAGTTGTTTCGCCCGGCTTTAGGTCGGAGTTTCCGGTGCGGCGGGTGGAGGCCCAGGCGCCGGCGGCGGCGCTGATGGTGGCGTCCAGGCGGAGGACGCCGTAGCCGCGGATTGCCCGTTCGACGTTCAGGCCGCAGAGGATGCCCTGGGCAAAGTCCGGCGGACATTGGTAGGTGTTGGCGGGGAAGGGGAAGACGGTGGCGATCGGGCAGCAGTGGTCGGGAGGGCAGGGGCAAGGGGGCGGAGGTGGAGGAGGAGGTGGTGGAGGTGGTGGGGTGGTGGGTGGTGGAGGAGGAGGAGGAGGAGGAGGAGGAGGAGGAGGTGTCGGTGGACAGTAGGTGTCATCACGGTGGTAGTTGATTTTGCTGTTCATGCCCTGAGAGGGGGTAATATAAAAAGTGTGAATTATTTTTTAAAAATTTTGTTGGTAATTTTTTATACGAACCTCGACCAAAGAAATGCCCACAATGGAGAGAAGTACTCCCAAAAAGATGGGCCTAGCAGAGCCTAGCATTTTGCATCTAGTTTTCATCTTTTTGTTTTTTTACTTCAGTGTTTTTCTCTGCACTGAAGTTTTGATGCTGGAGAAAGGGATATTAAGTGGTTATTGGTAGTAGAGTTGATCCGGTTTCTATTTTATATCTTTTGTAGCCAAATGTTTTGGTGTTGCTGCAAACACGCTCGTGGTGACCTTGTGTAAATTGAATAAACGGTGTGTGTATGCAGATTAGGTTAGTTGGTGTGTGTTTGTTAGAAGCAAAGCCACCTACTTTGTGCTACAAAATATTAATAACAGTGCTGTTTCTGAACAAACAAATTTAATTTGAGGACACCGATTGATTGGATGTGGCGAATGAGGGCGATTTGATTAAATGTTTTGCCGCCACCAGCACATCAGTTTTGTTTTGAGAAAAGAGGTAGAAAAGTGGATCAATCAAAGCTGGTGGTTGCTAGTTGCTAATAGATTAGGCTAGATTAGGCTACAAGGTTTGCAAGTTGATGTTGTTATTAGGAAATGTTGAAATGTTGAAGTATTAGGCAGTTAGCTGACTAACTTCAATACACTTTACAATTGATAACTTTGATTTAAAAAACTTGTTTTGGCAAGATTCTAAAATTTAGATAAAGAAAAGAATTACTAGCCAGAACATTTACAATTTTATCAACTATTTGACTTAGAATTAGATTTGTGGCTAGTGCAAAAACACACACAACTTTTTTGGTCAGAATTTCTAAATCAAATAAAAAAATAAAATAAAATTTGACACAGATAAAAAATTCAACAAATGAGCTACTAACAAAAATTTTATTCATAATAATTAAATTAGAAAAAAAAGCGGTTCCAACACACACACACACACTCAAGAAGCAAAGTTCATTACAATTAGCAATAGCAATAGAAAAATTAGCAATAGAAAAAGATGTGAAATTGAAATAACATATGTTCACTGCCTAACACTGATCACAACACCTTCTAGAAGATCACTCATCCTCCTTTTCATCCTTTTCTTCTTCCTCCTCTTTTTCTTCTTCCTTTTCTTCACTTTTTTCTTCAGCCGGCTTCTCATCCTTTCCCTCCTCATTTTTACCACTTTCCTCCACCTGAGGCACCTCCACTTCGGCTTCTCCTCTTCGGCGAGCGACTTATCTGCTTCAATCTGCTTGGCAATCTCCTCATTATCCGCCTCCATGTTCTTCGCCACGTCGGGGTGATCGAACCAGACGTTGACCAGCAGCATCTGATCGCCGTTTGCCATCTGCCAGGTGCTGCAACCGACGCCCACCTGACGGGTGTAGTTCCAGGACTGCTCGCTCACCTGGTAGAACTGCCCACTTTGGTCGGCTATATTGGGGCGGAAGTTGGTGCACTTCTGGTAGAAGAAGCCGACCATGTTGGAGGGCTTCGTCTGGAGGGGCCCGTAGCAGGGGCCAGCCGGCGGAGGGTCCAGAAGGTCTGGGCGAAGCGGCGCTCCCGGCGGTCCATCCACGGGAAGCCCCGGTCGTGGGTCTCGGGGTTGGCCACCCAACGGGAGGCGGCCTGGGTTAGTTCGTAACTAGGCGTCAGCGGTTCTAGGTCCCGGAGAGCCCGCTGGACGTTGAGGGCGCAGACCACGCCCTCGACGTACTCCTGGGGACAGCGGTTCTCGGGGACGTTAATTGGCGACGTTCCACACCTTGCTGCAGCAGTCGGAGCTTGGAGGAGGGGGAGGGGGAGGAGGCGGAGGGTAGGGAGTGCATGGGTATCGGGGAGGGGGCGTTTCCATGCGGTCATCAGGGTTGATGACGTAGGATGGGCGGAGGCGCAGTTTGCTGTTGGGTTTCATGGCCTAGTTTAAAAAGTAGAAGTTTTTAGTTGGATTTGGGAGTTTATTCATAAACAGTGTGACTACCTGAACAGCGGCCAACGCGGAGATCACAGCGCCAAAGAGGAAAACAGTTGCTGTTGTTGACTTCATCTTTTTTGCCACTTTTTTGGTAAAAGTGAACTGGACAAATTAAAAGCCAAAAGTTAAGTATCAGTTTGATTGGCCTTTTTTGCGTTTTATACTTTAGTGAAAAGAGTTGAGGCCTTGATTAATTGAGGCAATCAGAGTTGTGCTTTGTTTCGCTAATAGTGTACAGGAGTTTTGCAGCATGCACAAACACACACTTTTACTTTGTTGCTTACTTTGTTTGACAAAAGTATGACAAATATGCAAAACAGTACTTGTTTTTTGTGTTTTGTTTTGTTTCAACCAGTGTGTGGTGAAACAGAGCAGACAGACAGTTTTGGTGGCACCAGTTTTGAAAACTTGGTAAATAACATAGTCGGATTGATAGATTAGTGTTCAAGGTTGTTCTTTTTCTAGTTGGATAATTGAGAAATGAAGAGCCCATTATTGAGGTATTTGAATATTTGCACTATTTGCTGCTGCTGCTGATTTACTTTTAAATTTAAATATTTTGTATCTTAATTGAGAGCAAGGTCTGAATGATTGGGATTTGGCCAAGTTTTGTTTCTATTCTATTGAAAGTGGTTGTTTGTTTGTTTGTTTGTGTTTATTCAATTTAATAAAAAACTGTTTGAATTCACTAAAAGACTATTAATTTTATGAATTTTTAGTTTTTGTCCCAAGTAGTAAAACTGTCAAATAACTTTAAAAAGTATTTTTGCTATTATTTGTGGCAGTTGAAGCAAAGCAATTTATCAAAAATTAATGGTTTAGTTGACAACTTTTCGGTTTTCTTTTTTTCCGGTGTATATGTCTGTCAAAAGTTGTATATTTTTTTAAAGAATTGCAAATAAGCACAAGTGCAAACGCATTTGAGAAGTGCTGAAATTAACTACTTTTTATCAGGAAAAGCAGTGTGTTGTGTACACTACTTTTTAATTGGTCAAAAATGCAAATTAAACGTCGGAAAAAGGTTGCGTCACTGACTTTTCATACCTGTGAATAATTTATTATCACCACTTCCTCTTGTTGTTGTTGTTTATTTTATTTCTGGAAAAAGAATGTGTGTTTCCAAATGTTTTCTTGGCGTTGTTCCTTTCAGTTAATAAAAATGCGAGAAATTCTCTAGAGTGCAATGCATTCCAACGGAAACGTTGAAAACTTTAAAACTTCTGTAATTGTGTCAATTTAGTTTGTGTAATTCAAAATCCTGATTTTTTTCTAAACAAAAATGAACTCTTATACTCTGCATACCTCCAAAAGTTTCCTCGATGCTACTACACCATCGCCAAGGAGGTCTTTGAGGGCCGGGTCACTCACCGGCAACTTCGCTACGCCGTTTACATCTCCCTGATGCTCTACTGCTCAATCAGGGCGGCCATTTCTGTACATTGTCTTCTACGCCAATGACCCGGTTCTGTTAAATACCTTAAAAGAGTACGACCCCAGTGCGAGGTACTTTGCGAGGTGGAGGACATTAGCGAGCCGCTGATTGGCCTGTCCATTGTTCTCTTTACCGCATTTGACTTCTTCTGTCAGCGAGCCTTCCTCCACCTGAACGTCAACACCGTCACCTGGCGCTGGTGGCACGAGCTGATTGTACGCAATCAGGACGCCTATTTCGACTCGGTTTTGCCGGAAGTGGAAATAGAAAAGAATGTGAAGAAGAAGGTGCTGGATTTAGTTGTAAGGAGAAGCTGTTTGGTTATCTTCCTAAAAAGGTGGTCCGGATTTTGGCCACCGTTTTAGTCTACTACCACTTTGAGCATGTTGATGCTGAGAAGCTCTTCAGCAGGAAGATGAAGATACTTCCGCAGATTTCAAGGACAGTTCGCACTAGAGTGCTTCGTTTTGTGCTGTTCACTGACCGAGTGTCTTACGTCTGTTTGGTGGCGATTGGTAATACCAAGGAAAAAGTTTTTAGATTTTAAAAATTTGAATCATTTTAACTTTGTTATAGCCTTGCTTTGTTTTGGTTTTCTCGCCGTCAACTTCACCACCTTCCTCGCCTTCTCCAACTACTGGCTCTCACTGGGGCTAATCTACATGGATTTTTTCTCGATGATTTTTGGTCTAGTTCAGATGACCCAGGCCGCCTTCTTTTTTACCAACTGCACCATCCTGGGCACCATCGTCTACACGGGCCACGTCCGAGAGCTGTACAGTCAGGTGGAGGTGATGCTGGCAAAGTACTCATCAGCAGGACAGGGGTCAACAATTTCAGTACTTCCGGTCCAGCGGTGCTACCTGTGCTAGCCAACGTCCTCGCCGAGCACAACAAGGTCTGCTACCTGGTGATGCGAGGCTGTGTGGAGCTCTTTGGTTCAGTACTGCTAGCCTTTATTTGCACGAACCTTCCGGTCAATGTCTTTCTCCTGCGCCGGAATATTCTGCTGCACTACTCCACGGTTAGCAATCTCATCTCGTGGGCGATTGTGCTCGCCCAGTCGATGGCCGCCGTGGTGGTTTTTGCGCCGCTGGCCTGGTGCGCCGAGGTTTACCACCGGCCGAAGAGGTGGATTCCCAAGCTGTCGATGATGTTGATGACGGCGGCCGATCGGCCAAAGTGGTACCTCCTGCAGATGAAGTATGATGATCTGTACGGGAGGTTGATGCACGGGCCGAAGATTGCCATCAACATTGGTCCGGTGGAGTCGATCACTTTTCGAAGTGCGCTTGAGGTAGAGGTTTAAAAATAGGGTTTTTTGGATGATTTTTGATAAATTTTTTTGTTTGTTTTTAGTTTCTTTTCCTTTACATAGCCTACGTTCTGATGGCTTTCAGTCAGATTCTGTCTGCTGGTTGGAAAAACAGAAATTGAAAGCGGCAGTTTTTAATTTAATTTGTTTGTTGATTGTTGATTGAAGTGTTTCTTCAAGTACACACTGCAACTACAGTCTTTTGTTGTTGACAGTCAATAAATTGATTGTTTTTGTTGTGCAAACAGAAACCTTCCTTTTCTCTAAGAACAAACAAACAAACATACAAAACAATTGTTTCAATTAATTTTTTGCGACGTTTAAAAAACATTTGAAACAAAATGAAAATAAAACGCCTCTGTTACGACTGCTTACGCCTACTACTCGTACGTTTTATTAGTTTGTTAAAAAATTTAGTTGTTTTGAAATAAAATAAAATTGTTTTTTCAGCAAAGGAAGCATCCAGCTGGGCGGCATCTACTGGCACCGGAAGCGCTCCCTCCTGCTCGCCTGCTGGAGCCTCCTTCTCTTCGGCCTGGCCGAGTACATGCTCCTCAGTGAGACTTTTCTTGAGGCGGACTTTGAGGAGATGCGCCGCCAGATGGATGTGGTTTTTCACCTTAAACCGCTCTTCCGCCATTTTTACTTTCTCTTGCTGAATTCCTTCAGAAGTGCTCAGGTGCTTATTCGCTTGCACTTTCTGACGATCAACCTGGGCAGCAATCGGTTGATGGAATGTTTGGACAATCTGCAAAATAGAGCCTCAAATGAAAGGAAAACGGCGGAAAAACGGAAAGCTTTTTACGCTTTTTTGGCCATTATAATCGCTGAGCAAACCATCTTTATCGCCGCTTTGCCGCCCTTTTTCCAGAAAATGGGGGCAAAGTTATTTTCCTTTAAAACACTAACTTTGGCCTCAGTCGGTCAATTTGCCCTCGTCTACGCCTCCATGTTTATCCTCGACCAGAGTGTCACTATCGTCCTCGGCACCGTCTTCTACTACCAGATTTGCACTTGGAGAGCGCTGCTGAGACTGCAAAAAGTGGTGCACAATTTTAGTCATTTTCAGAGGGAGTTTCGCCGGCTGGCGCTGCTCAATAGACAATTTAACGCTCTGCTGACATTTCCCTTTGCCTACTTTCTCTACGTCTGCACGCTGGACGTGGTGATTGTGGTGAGTGCCGTCGTCCACCGGATTCCAGTTGATAATTACCTCTTTCTGGTGGTCATTGTGGCAGCTTCTGCCTGGTGGCCTGGGCAAGCGAGCTAGTAAAGGGGAGCTAATTAAGATTGAACGCAGTTTAAAAGAGAGAGTTTTTTGAGTGATGGAAAAGATTGCAGTTTGGCCATTAGAAAGGTACGAATGTGTCGCCCTGTACCGGCACTACTTCCTTTGAAGCTTTCAGGCTGCACTTTTGATTTTAGCTTTCTTCTAACTGTTTTACTTTATTTGCTCGTACATTGT